>VDFB02026320.1:151670691-152096523 GCA_007258455.2 Sequoia sempervirens
CTCTATCCTGGGGCATACCTCCACCAATGCCCTGGAAGGGTCTAATTTCAAAGTAATTGACATGATGCCCTAACACAAACTCAGCATATAATTTTTTTATAAAGTAAAATGGTATATCCAAATTGTTGTTCGGTGGTTTCAAAAAAACCATACACCAACGATCCCAAAATTTTTCTACAATGTCTCTATGAGTGCACCATTTTATAGAAAGTTTTGTTTTATTAACATTAACTGGAAAACCAGTGTGGGGGTTAACAAATAAAGAGGCTATTTGGCTTTGCTGGTTCCAAGATCTTTCACATCATCATAGGACAATCCACATGCATAATATTTCCCCTTCTGATTTCTTCTCGCCAATGAAAGGCATTATGTTGCGAGGAGAGGGTTTCTATATTTTTAATTATTTCTTTCATTGTGTTTGACATCGAAGATAATTGAGGGACTCTCATATAAACTTCAGAAATGCCCCTTAATTGTTGCAATTTTTTAGAAATTAATTCTTGAATTGATGGCTATGGAGGTGGTGGAGGTGGTGGTGGTGGAGGTGGTGGAGGTGGAGGAGGTGGAGGTGGAGGAGGTGGAGGTGGTGGAGGTGGTGGAATTGGTGCATTTTCATTGTCATCATCCATAATGCCCGATTCAATATAAAAACAAATCAATCTAATTATTTTAGACAATATAAATGAAAATATTATAAAAATACCCTAGTTTTTTTTTTAAATCCAACAAAAACCCTAGTTTTTAACAAAAATCTATAAAAATTTCTAATTTTAATCCAAATACATAAAAAACACTATTTTAAAGTCAAAATCCATTGCAAACATTCAAATTTCATCAAAATCCATGCTAAACTCAAATTTTTCATAAAAAATCTATCAAAACCACCCAACTATTTAGGTCCAACTTTTACTGGGAGAGTTATCAAACCAATTATAGGGAAGCCATAACCATCATGAGATTTTAATCATGCTTTTGATTGTTCATAATCATCTACATAAAGTTCATGTACATACAATAACTCTTTTTTGATCATATTCACTATGTACATGGGATCAATGAGTATTCCCCTTTTCGGGTTTCTGCAAACTTGATATAAAGAAGACCATCGAGTGTAGTTATAGAAGAATCAACATATGTAAAAGAAATGTCAAACAAAATATTGGTTTTTCCTTTATGATTTTGAATATTAATAATGTTTATAAAGATGGAAAAATCATTATCATCTTCTTTCATTATCATTGTATTGAACAAAGTTTGTTGAATGAATTGGCAATGGGCTTGTAAATATTTAGGCATTGATTAGGTGAAAACCAATTTATTTCCTTTGTCATTAATAGGTCATCCAACTGGATTTGATTAGAATGAGGTCTTGCACTTGGTTATAATATGCTTTACATCTTTCCATATCATGTCGAGGTGTAACGGCGATATTGAAAAATGTTTTGCATTAAAGTTTGGTGGTAAAGGTTTAATTGTTTGAATATGACTAATTGGAGGAAGTTGAATCATATTCTTGTTTAACAATTGCAACATGATCACATGGAGAGAATCAAACAACTATGAAAATTTCCTATCTCATGGCCTAAATTTATATCTAGAGTTATGTTTATAGTAGTTACTTCTGTCTCAATATTATGAGCAGTTTGACATGAATGTTTATCAAGTAATGAATATTTTGTTTTTCTTTTTAAATGATTGATAGTTGTTTTGAGGCATGACTTATATGATTGACCAATAGGAGCCTATGAAGGGGTACCTTCATACCAACTAATCGATATTCGATAATCATGAAGGGTTATACAAAAACATGTTAAGGATGGATATTTCATTAGCAATTTCTTATCTTGAATATTAGGTTGTAAGTTACCTATAAACACCCTTTGAATGTCAACATCTTGAAGACTATAGGAGAATTTCAAATAAAGGGATTACTATCATTTCATAAAGTTTTTTATTTTCTCTTTAGGTCCTTGATTACAATGAACTAAATTTGTTAATGTAACTTGAGGACTGATGTTCACTTGAAAGTGTTGGAGGAAATCACTAATGAGTTGTGTAAAGGAGGTAATTGATTGTTTGACAATGAACAAAACCAATCCAAGGCCATATCTTTCAATGATCTAGAAAAGAGTTTCACTATGAGTGAATCTTCAAAAATAAAGTCTCTACACAAGGTAGTAAAAACTAACAAATGGTTATTAGGATATTTTTTACCATTGTACTTTCCAAAGCGAGGTATTTCAATGTTTTGTAGTATAGGTGTATTTAAAATAGTGAACATTAATGAACTATGTGTAAGGTATTTTGGATGTTTACTATTGGTTTGATTTTGGTTTAAGTTTGAAATTTGTTGTTGTAATAATGTCATGCTTTAAATAAAAAAGTTGATTTATCACAAAATCATTGGGCCACATGTTGTGAGAGTTTTTCAAGTATGGTGAACTAGTATGGAGGAATGGTGGGATATTATATTTCATGTTTAGGAGGGGTGATGAATATGGAGGTGTTATAGGTGAAGGGACAAAAATATTATAATTTCCACTAGAAATTCCTAAGCTTGAGTTTAAACCATTGTTATATTCCATCATTGATGCTATGACTGGAGGTGTAAAGTTGGGAATAGAAGGCATTATTGTGGGAGAGGAAACTTATTTTCCAAAAGGATTTTGAGCATTAGTCAAAAATTTCGTGAAACTAGCTACCGAAGGAATATTAGAATCTACTATATTAGCTAGGCTACGTAACACTTCTATCCCTTCCTAATCATTTACCAACTTCCCAATGCTTTCCAAAAGAGGGATTACTTCTCCATCCAAAGGTTCAATGCTTAAGAATTGTTGAATTCATTGTAGGTCTTTATCTAATTATTCTAGATTATCATTGGGGACCTTAGAAATAACATATGCCAAGTCCACATAAATGTTAGGCTACAAAAAAGACATGGGTAATGTAGGACTAGGGAGGGAATATAAGATGGATTGGGTAGACATAATACATTGAGTGAAAGAGCTATAAGAATCAAGCTCAACATTGGCTATGATTGCAACATAGGAAGCCATAAGTCTACAACTACATCTCACGTGGGTATTAGTGAAGTGACACAAGGTCATGAAGCTCATAAATTTTCTACAAGATTCAAAACAATTTAATGCTCATACAATGAAGGGAAAACACAAAATAGTCACAAAAACTAAAATAATTTGCACACACAAAACCCAAAACAACATAAGAATCATAGAGATAGAACTATGATCCAAATCTTTGTCAAAACTGATTGGACAGGGAATTGGCACCCTAGACTGATGAGGTTGATTTTTGTTAAATTTAAAATCTAAAAATGAGATATAGTATCTGAGGATCCTAATTGAAGATGTTTAGGTCTGCCAATAGGAATACTTTTAGAAATGCACAAAATTTTAATTTTATATACATGCAGCCATAATGCCTGATTAAATATAAAAACAAATCAATCTAATTAAAATCAGACAATATAAATGAAAATATTATAAAAATACCCTAGTTTTTTTAAAAAATCCAACAAAAACCCTAGTTTTTAACAAAAATCTATAAAATTCTCTAATTTTTAATCCAAATACATAAAAAACACTATTTTTAAGTGAAAATCCATTGCAAACATTCAATTTTCATCAAAATCCATGCTAAACTCAAAATTTTCATAAAAAATCTATCAAAAAACCCTATTTTGAAAAAAATCAACTAAAATTAAACAAATCTAATTGAAAATTTGATTAGAGCAAATAAAAAATCAAGAATCTAACCTTTTGCAGATGGATTTGACCAAATCGGATATCTGATTTGTGGAAACAACTTTCCACTATGCGCCCGCCGCGGTTAAGCAAATGTCGAATGAATATGAGTTTTAGTGCCCGAAATAGATATATATATGTGTCAATAAAATCAGATATCCAATTTTCAAATCTAGGTTTTTTCTTTGCCTCGGTAGTCACTCGAGCCCCATAAAGTCAACTGGGCATTTTCATGTTTTTGAGTCGTAGAAACACGTATTTTTTTCTCCATTGCCACTTTTTGGCATACCATGATCCTGCACATGCCCATTTCTCTTCTCTTAACTTCTCAAAGGATCTTCGAATATGCATCAGATGCTCATCCAATGTCTTACTGAAAATGAAAATATCATCTAAATACACAATAACAAAACTTCCCAAAAATTCTTTTAGTACCTCGTTCATGAGACGCATGAATGTGCTCGGTTCATTGGTTAGCCCAAAAGGCATGACTAACCACTCGTACAGGCCCTCTTTGGTCTTGAAGGCAGTCTTCCATTCGTCTCCCTCTCGAATCCAGATTTGGTGATATCCACTCTTTAGATCAATCTTTGTGAAGTACTGAACTCCACTCAAACAGTCCATTAAGTCATCCATGCTTGGCAGGGGAAATCTGTACTTGATTGTTATCTTGTTTATGGCTCGGGAATCTATACACATCCTCCACTCCCCATCCTTCTTTGGTGCTAGTACTGCAGGTACTAAACATGGACTCAAACTCTCCCGTATCAAACCCTTTCTCAACAACTCTTGAACTTGTCTATTCAACTCCTCATTTTATGCTGGAGTCATTCTATGAGCTACTTTATTTGGCAAACTGGCTCCAGGAATCAAGTCAATCTGATGACTAATCTTCCTTATTGGTGGTAAACCCTCAGGTACATTATCAGAAACAATATCCTGAAACTCATTCGACATCCCAGAAACTTCTTCTGGAACCTTCTCACTATCCTCCTTACTCACTCTAGGAATCAATGCATAACACACACGCTCGTGCTTCATACCTTCTAAAAAATTTCTTCCATCTACATAACAAATTCTAGCACTACTGCATACCTTTTCTTCGGTCTCCTTCAGGGGTTTCAACTTGTGACGAACCCCATCCTTTCTCAAGGAATAAGTGTTTGCATGGCCATCATGTATAGCTCACCTATCAAACGCCATGGCTCCCCTAAAAACATGTGACATGCATCCATGGGGATGATATCACAAAGTACCTCATCATGGTAGCTCCCGATCTTGAACTTTACTAGGCACTACTCATTGACCAAAACTTTGTGGTATTTCTGCAACCAGGCAATCTGATACAGATGCAGGTGTCTTTCCCTCTTAGCTTCAACTTTGCGACCATCTCCTATGACACCAGATTATCAGTGCTCCCACCTCAATAATGACATCACAAAATTTTCCTTCACACTTGTGACCTTGTACCTAAAGATCCTTCCTCTCGCTTTGGTTCCTTTCTTCACCACTAGGGCTCTCCCTAATCACTAGGGTTTCTCCCCTTTCAACATCATTTGAATGTTCAGATTGGGCTCCTCATCTACATGCGCAACCCTTCCATGACCTTCCTGGCCTTTTGTCTACCCTTCCTTGGTGTTGTGGACATTCATAGGCTCGATGCCCTTCTTCACCACACAGAAACATGTTCCTCCTAAACCACCTTCTTCCGCATCCTTGTCCATATCTCCTCGTCCTCTACCTATTTGATCACCACTTTTTGATCATGAGGGCGGTAGAAGTTATCATTCTTTTGGCTTCGGCTGGTACCCACATCTTCACTTTCTTTTCATCATCAATTCAAGCCCAAGGTCTTCCATTGCCCCTTCTGATTTGACCTCCTCGTCCTTTTTGCTTGCCATCAAATCTTTTGTTCTTCTTCCACCTTCAAATCAAACTGATACACATCCTCAATGGTGGTCAGTCTGACTAGGCTTAACTCCTCCTGAATGCTCGGTCGTAACCCATTAAGATATCGGCTACCTTCTTCTCTTATTGGCCTCCTGTGTGACCTGTCTGATGATTATCTTGTGAAAATATCTGTATATTCTTTCACAGATCTACTTCCTTTGCTTCAACTCCTTACAATTTCTTCAACAGATCTAACTCGTAGTCCACTGGTATGAACCGCTTCAGTTTCTCTACCATGCGATCCCATCTGGTGATCTTGAATTTTCCTCTTTGATTTCTTTCCAACTGGACCTCTTTCCACCAAATCTGGCATGGCCCTTCAGCTTCATTTTCACAAACTTAACCTCGATCTGGGTCCTCTATTTCCTCATACTCAAAATATTCTTCTTGCTTGTTGATCCAGTTGATCAACTCTTCCGGGTTCAGACTTCCAGAATAACTGGGGACTTCTGCCCTGGGTCTTTTCCCAATCTTTGAAATGGCCCTTATTAGCCGCATTTGGTCTTGATCAATTGATTCTTCTTCCTCTTCTACATCTGAACCTTCTTCCTCTCCTTCATCCTCACTTTCCTCCCTTGGGTTTAACCCTCTTCTCAACTATTCTTGTAACGTATCAATCTGTCTCTGGAGGGCTGCCAGTGCATCTCTTCCACCAGCATTTCTGCCGCCTTGACCACCTCTGGCACCACCACGCCTACTAGGCATCACTCTTGGAGGCATGTTTCTTAACCTCGACCCACAACCACGGTCCTGGTATGAACTGCCTCAGGATCGGTGATCTGTCCACTCACTCAAAAAAACCTACTCTGATACCACTTGATGAGGGTGTAGCCCGAGACATAGAAAATAACCCACAAACAAGAGAATAATTTTATTATTCAGAAAATGGAGCTTCTTACATGCAGAGGATCTCAATTCCCCAAGTTCTACAACACATGCAAGTTACAGAAAGCTACAAAATAATCCTTTCGCAATATGTGAACTTGTCCCCAAAAAGTTACCCAAAAAAATTACAAACCCGCCCATAAATAGAGCTCCTCTTTAGTTTGGAGCCAAAACAACATTAAAATTTGAGTTTAGTCGGTTTGGCGCCGAAAATTACAACTTGAAGTTCAAATTTCAAAAGAGCATTTACAATTGTATCTTCTAGAAAGTGTGCCAACTTCCCGGGGCCATAACTTTTGATCCGGGGCTCCGATTCGTGAACCGTTTGAACCGTTGGAAAGGTCTCAAAGTCAAGAACGCGCTTCAAATCCACTATGCCAATTTTGGAAAGTTTTGGGGCCATTCTGGGAAATCCAACTCGAAAGATTTTTAGGTGCAAATCTGGGAAACTAAAACTGGAATATCTCTCAACCCACGAATAGAAAATAAAAACCATAAATTTGAAATTTCATTATAACGAAAAGGGTATCCAAAAATGTAAAAACATCTAAAAAATGAGAATTTTGAAATTTAACTATTTTTGGGTGATGCAAGATTGCCCTTACACCACTAGATGCTCTTGCATCAGTATTGTTTCAGATCATGACACCAAATTTGTGGGGTACTTTTGGAGGACATTGTGGAAGAAGCTGAAGACAGAGTTGAAGTTCAGTTCTGCACACCATCCACAAACAGATGGGTAGACAAAGGTTGTTAACATGAGTCTGGGTAACCTATTGAGATGTTTGGTAGGAGATAAACCCAAGGGATGGGACTTGATCTTACCCCAGGTAGAATTTTCTTGCAACAATTCTGTCAACAGAAGCACTGGTAGATCACCATTCCAGATTGTGTATAGAGGTAGCCCCAGAACAACTCCAGAATTGAGGAAGATGGACCAAGAGAAGAAAATAAGTGTTGAAGCCGAAGATTTTGCAGAACATATCAAGGATATACATGAGAAGGTAAGAGAACATATTAACAAGATGAATATGTAGTATAAGGCTAATGCAAATCAGAAGAGGAGGTATAAGGAGTTTCAGATTGGTGATGAAGTGATGGTCCACTTGAGGAAAGAAAGGTTTCCAGTGGGAACATATAACAAATTGAAGATGAAGAAGTTTGGTCCCTATAAAATTTTGAAGAGGCATGATTCAGGGAATGCATATGAGGTAAAGTTGTCAGATGGATTCAACATTTCCCCTGTGTTCAACATTTCAGATTTGATAGAGTATCATGAAGATGGCACAGAGGAAGTACCAATGATGGAACAGTGTGGGATTCCAGCACCTACTTTAGCAAAGGAGGAGATTGAAGAAATCCTGGATAGTCGTGTGGGAAGGAGTACCAGGAACATGCAGTATGAAGAATATCTAGTGAAATGGAAATGAAGGCCTATTGAAGATTCATCATGGTTGCCTAAGGTAGAGGTTGACCGTTTGGGTTTTCCTCCATTTGAGACATGATGGGGTCACTTCTCAAATTACCCTAGGTGTCTAATGTAGGAGCATCTAGTGGTGTAAGGGCAATCTTGCATCACCCAAAAATAGTTAAATTTCAAGTTTCTTGGTTTTTTTATGTTTTTATATTTTTGGATACCCTTTTTGTCATAATGAAATTCCCAATTTACGATTTTTATTTTCTATTCATGGGTTGAAAGATATTGCAGTTTTAGTTTCCCATATTTGCACCTGAAAATCTTTCGAGTTGGATTTGAGGCACTTAGAGTTCCCGAAATGGTCCTGAAACTTGCTAAAATTGGCATAGCAAATTTTGAGCGCGTTATTAACTTCGAGACCTTTCCAACAGTTCAAACGGTTTACGAATCGAAGTCCCAGATCAAAAGTTATGGCCTTGGGAAGTTGGCACACTTTCTAGAAGATACAATTGCAAATGCTCTTTTCAAATTTGAACATCATGTTGTAAATTTTTGGCGCCAAACTGACTAAACTCAAATTTGAATGTTTTTTTGGCTCCAAACTATTGAGGAGCTCTATTTATGGGCGGCTTTCTAATTTTTGTGGAGCTTTTTGGGGACAAGCTTGCATATTGTGAAAGTGTTATTCTATAGCTTTCTATAACTTGCATGTGTTGTAGAAATTGGGGATTGAGATCCTCTGCATGTAAGAAGCTCCATTTTCTGAATAATAAAATTATTCTCTTGTTTGTGGGTTATTTTCTGTGTCTCGGGCTGTGCCCTCATCAAGAAGTAATTCTAAATTCATGATATTGCCTTAATTTTGATGAATTATCAACAACTCTATTAAGGATTTCATTCATTTCCTTGATTTGATTATACATAGTCATGCCCATCTTGCTATTGTTAATAATTCTTGCATTTATCATGGCCAACAAACTTAACTTGATGTTTAATATATTTTTCACTTCAAAAAGAGCCATTTAAAATGTTTAAAAAGAAACCCAGTCCCATCTTTCACCATCA
The DNA here is from genome assembly GCA_007258455.2 of Sequoia sempervirens. Lineage (NCBI taxonomy): Eukaryota > Viridiplantae > Streptophyta > Pinopsida > Cupressales > Cupressaceae > Sequoia > Sequoia sempervirens. Next base: position 151,679,776 of record VDFB02026320.1, read on the forward strand.
TCATGACAACACTAATATCATCCTTTTCATAGTTGATAGTCTCATCAAGTAAGCTATCTGATCCCTCAGGATAAACTTCCTAGTGTATTTCACCTTGAGTATATATTTTAGCTTTACATTTTCCTATAGTACTCAAATTTTTTATCGTCCCTTTCTTAGAAACAATAGGGGATTTATCTAAGTCCACCATTTCCTTACCATCCTTATTCACTTGAAAATCCTCATTTGATTCCATCAACTTCTCAAGATTCTCTCCCACAACCAAAATAACACCTTGATCATTCTCCTTTCCATTCATTGCCTCAACTCTTGTAATAACCTCCTACCCCTTATCCCTACCACTCTTCAAGTTTTTCTTCACCATAGAGCCCTTACTCTTGACCCCTTTAGAACCTTCCACCACCGAAATTCTCATTTTAGCATTAGAAGGATCAGATGAATCCCCCATTTTAGAACTTTGTCCCCCTTACTTCCTTGAAGAATTAATGATAGGCTCAAAAACTTGGGCTTTCTTACCTTTATTCTTAACAACAATAGAAGGAGACACATCATCTTCATCTATCTTGTAGCCCTCAACCAAGAGGGCAAAGCATCCTTCTTAGCCCGTTTCCTAGGCTATTTATCAAACTCCTCTTGAGGAACAAAATAAACTTCTATAGAATTTGAACCTCCATTCACCCAGTCCTTATCATCAGAGTCATTTCTAGTCTCATAACCTAAGGATACATCCTTAACCATGTGGCCTTTGGCCAATTTAGGAGCTTTAGGCATATTATATATTTTTTCATATTTGATTATCAACAATACTAAATTCTCATGTAGAAAAGTATTGTTAGGGTTTTTTCTAAATTCATCGATCCCATTCTCCAAAGATAGCAACAAATAATATGGGATGAAAACCAATTTGTTGCACCTAAAGTGATTAAGAAGCATAAAATGAAAGCCATAGACTACAAAGAATCTTCCATAAAGAGTGAAATAAATCATTATCACAATGGCCACATCCCCCCAAATAGGTTTGATGGAATGTCTATCATAGCTTCCATAGGCCAATTTCTTCAGCATCTCCTTCTCCTTCTCCTTGAAGAAAATATTCAAGGCTAATTTTGACATTGACCTTTCTCTATATAATTTTTTTCCTTTAGAAGATAAACCAACAATATTAATATGAAGTCCTTCATGATGTTAAACTCCATGCCGAAGAATCTCAATACTTTGTTACTCTAGCCATTGATGAACACTTGGGAGATTTGGGAATCAAACCCATGAAGTCTCTAAATGTAACGAATAACCTTCCTTTATCCAAGATATCCCAAACCAGCTCATTCTCTTTAGTCTCCTCATACATCACAGGCTCCACTCTACATCAATCACCCCATATGGTTGAGTGTGCACAATTCAATGCAAAACTCACCCAAAATTGTCTTGTAGGTGAAAGAAAACTCTAGATGCATAGAAAGAGCTAGAAGAGAACAACCACAAATCATGTGTTATTGACAACATAATGACTATATATCATCATATCCTTGCAAAATATTTCCATAAGCTTCACCATCATTATCTGGATAGGAGCTAAACTGCACTTTTCTTTTCAACTTAATGTTCGGGCATTATTATGCAATGAACGAGCCCCTCTAGGTCCCAATACTCCTACCATCTTGTAATGTTTGATAAGATTTTGAATTTCAATAGGAATAATTTCATGAGAATCCCATCACTTAGGAATAGATGAGACCCCAATATTGGCTAGAAAATCATCCAACCCATAGCCTCACAGTAAACACGAGAGACATGAAACTCCTCAAATGAGTTAAGTATACAAATAGAGTCATTTATAATATTATGAATGGTCCAAGAGGAAGGTTGAACCCTATTAAGGAAATTAACAATATTTAATGAATCTCCCTCCAACCATATTATTTTAAAGCCTTTCTCACGAGCAAGCTTCAAGCTATGATAGGTTGTAGAAGCTTCTGAATTATAATAATGTTTGTTACTCTAAAGAAATGAATTATTTTCAATGTATAAGAGGGTTTATTTAACTATTTTTGTGAGTGTAATAAGGAAACCCCTCCATGTTCAACACCATCAATTTATGTAAAGTTTGAGTATTTTATCTACGTTATATTAATTAATATTAAATTAACACATTTATAGTTCCTTGTATAGGCATGCATTTTCTTATCAATGGTAAAATTTTGTTTTCACATATGGGTAGAGGCAAAGCTTAAATATATCTATCATGTTTCAATAAAGACAATTAGAGTGCATAATTATCTAAGTTCCTTAAGATGGGTAGTTGTGAAATGAGAAAAAATTTCATATTTGTAATGCATATCATAAATTTAATCCTATCTAAACTAGCCCTAATCAACACTCAAATCTCCTAAATTTAAATATCATTTCAACTTTTGAGTGATGCTTTGGCTTTAGCATTCAACTAATGAAACTTTCAATGTAAATTTATAAAGAAATCATTAAGATTTCAAAATCTATAATGAGTTATAAATATCCCTCATTAAAGGATGTCTAATGGTGGAATACTTGAATTTCCAAGATGTGATAGTAGGTGCTAGATAGGAAACCAAAAACTATTAAGAGATAAATTAGGCACTAGAGAATTTCTCAAATCAACTCATTATAACAAAACTTGTGTTTATTAGTTAGGGCCAAATACCATAGGTGAGAAAAAGGAGAATATTTATTTTAACAGATTGCTATTTCCATCTTATTAATATAGCAACACATATAGACATGACTATCCTAATGAATCACATTTTTCACCATATACAACAACTAAGACCCCAACCTAATTGTTTCATATTTGTTAGAATACTCATAGCTCATGACATGATAGGATATTTGGAATAGGATGTTGACATCCATAAAAAATATGATAGAGAAATATCATTAGATGTTTTAGTTGCATGAAACCTTGTACACATGTATGTGAAATGTGAAAGCATAGAGAAGGAAATTGAATTGTTTGAAAAAATGCTTCAAAGAGATCTCATCTAATGGGCTCACATAATAACAGGATATCATGCACAAAACAAATTTATTGATAAGGGTGTGCTAACTTTCAAACAAATACAATTTTCAAGTTTATAACCTAATTCCATAACCATTTCTAAAATCCATAAACATGAGGACCACTCTAAATATAATATTTTTTAGGTTGGGATTAGTTGTTAACAACTCAAAAGATGTCATATCACCAATATCAAAATATATCCCACTATTAAGAAGCTCAAGATATCTAAAAGAAGTCATCAATACCATGTAACATTTAGGTTCCATCAAGATAGATTTAAAACCATTGGTCATGCATGAAGATGGGATTTTTGTGTGCTACCTTAAATGCCATGTCATATGCTACTAAGTTATATAGAGGAATAAATGAACAACATTCACCTTGCCCATGCAAAATCACTAAAGGAATTCTAAACACTATAGACACATTGTAAGTGAAAGAATGACACCAAAAAATTCATATAATCAATGTAGGAAATAATTTGGTGTGGGAGGGGACTAGCATACCAATGATAGAACCATGAGAAAGAATATTAGTGGAATTGTGGTGAATATTTCAAATGCACGAGTTCATTAAAAGATAATTGTAGGGGCCTTTAGTTATTGTCATGTTTCTATAATAATAGATAATTTTAATTTAAAAGATGGGGAGAATAGTATAGATTTAGGGTTTAGAGATGAAGAAATCATCTCTTCGGTCATATTTGCAAGTAATTTATTCACTATAGTTGAATGTATTTATTTTTGTCTTTTTCTTTTAGAACTACTTAGAGATGATTAGACTACTTTTGTTATATATTGCAAGCTAATTAAACTAGTCCAATTATTCATCCTTAATAATTTGTTAAAATTAACAAATTTAGATAGAAAATATTTTAATTTTAACATGACAAACAAGATGGGAAAAGTCGGGCTCAAATTTTTATGCTACATAATTTCTAACAATTTTTTCATTTTAGACTCATTCAAAACATGGGAATACATGCATGCCTCTTATGGAGGTTAATGTGATTCATAACATAAATGAAAATTGTTAAATTGAGTAGTGAATATATCATGTGTGTATGATATACTTTTTTCTAGCCCACTCTCCTTCCATATGTCTTCTTTGGTCCATTCAAGATTCTTATATTTTTTTCACTAAATGAGAATTTAAAAATTTGTGAGGACATGCACATGTCACCATTAAATAGTTTAGAGCATAAGTATTATAGAAAAAATAGATGATAAGTAGTAAGGCAAGATGTCTTGTTCTATGATGAAAGATAATGAGGTAAGTGTAGATTCTATATAAAATGTGATAACCAAGATCTAAATCCATCCCAACAATTCATTCTTGTATGATTTAATATTCTCCCATTTTTGAAGGAATAATCTATATGAGCAATGTTGTTTTCTATCTTACCTTCATCTATTTCATAGTGGATGACCTTTATATTGATTATATTTCCTTGAACTATCCTTAAAATTTATCAACCAATATGAAGAAAATACAACATATGAATCAATTCACAGTTCAATTTAAAGAAATTCCTCCCTTTAAAAATATTTAGACGACACTCTTTCAATATTGCATTTGGTAAACTATAAGTTTATAAGAACCTTACCTTAGGAACTTCTTGCTCATGATCTATAAAACATCAATTATAATACTATACACTCACATTTATCATAACCATGTGCTATTAGCTAACATTGCTTCATTCTTTTGAGAAAAATGACTTGGAATAATTCAAATTTCTTAAAAATAATGATACACAATTACTATAAAAGAGCACTACTTATAAAATAGTAAATTCTAATTTATACTTCAAATGCAATTTCAACTATCAAATCAGTAGGAGTAAATAAATGCAATCCACTTGAACACACTACATATTCAAAAAACATGTTGCATAGAGCTCACAATTTTTTAAGAATATTTTTATTGTATTACAATTCTTATTTACAATTGTAAACAATCAATCCATAAAAAAATCTCCTTAAAAATCTCTGATAACCAATAAACAAGAGTTCAATCATTGTTATAATTCTCATTTTCAATACCAACTAATCAATTTATAAAATTATTCAATTAAAAAGACACTTGATTATCAACAACTACCCAAATTTTCTCACTATAAAACTTACAACATAGAGCATTATATTAAAAACAAATTTTATTCTTACAATATTTCAAAAACAAAACACTATAAACTAGTCATAACATTACACGACCCTACAAAATACACAATGGCCTTATAAAAAAGACTACACCACAAATACTACTACACAAATGGATGAACTATAGATTGAACCACTCCATGGCACTCCAAAGATAGACGATTACAAGCAACAACAAGTACTATAGTTATAACCACAACGTAACAGAATATATAGATAAGTACTAGCAACGACATGTACCACAGCTAGAACTACAACTACAGAGAGAACCACTACCAAAGGCATGTACTCCAGGTTGAGCCACAACTACAGCTAGAACCATACCTATAGCTACAACCACAACTATGACATTGCACTAAACTTACAGTCACCTTGCACTCTGGTGAAATTTCATCGAGTCGCTTAGAAATTTTCTCAATGTTCGTATTAATTTTACCAATACCCGTATTAATGTTGCCGACACCCGTTGAAATGCCGCTGATGCCTGTTGAAATACCGCCGAGGCTCTTAACAATGGTCTCCAGCATTTTATAAAGGCCCTTGACGCCTGATGAAATGGTCCTAAATTTCCTTTCAATGAGGACAACGGCAACGAGGAGGACAACAGCTATGGCCGCCACCACAACAACCATCACAATATTGATTCTGGACTTAGAGTCGTCATGATAATAGTAGTAACTGTATGGATCCGAACCACGCAGAAAAGGAGATGGTGGCGGTAGAACAAAAGGCTGAGGCGGTGCAAATTGTTCATTACAACAATTTACATCAGGACCAGGCTGAGGAGGAGTAGGAGGAGGAGGAGGGAGGGCAAGAGGAAGAGGACTAGCAGTGATCTGTTGTCCATTACAACCATGATAGTTTACAAGACTGAAAGTAGCTAAGACTACCAACCACACAATGCCATGACTCATCCTTGCTAATTAGAATGAGCGCCTTTCTAAATTCTTCTACTTTTGCAGGTTTTCTCATATAATGGGCGATGTAAAACTTATATATAGATAATCTCTTCTTTCTCTCCAGGATTTGAGTCATTGGTGGGCTCGCAGGCCACGTTGTTACTGAGCTCACAGCCTGTTTGAGTATGATTAAAATGGAGTGACCGAGTCAAACCACGTTTTGAATTGATCAGCTTCATTATTAGGGGAATCATTTGTAGGTGATCCAGCAAGGCTAAATGTTACAATAATCAATATCATTATCCGGAAAATTTGTTGAGAATTGTGTCTCAACCTTGCAAGCTTTTTCCAGAAAATTTTAAAATTTGTTTGTGGTAGTTCTCCACATGTTTATGTGTTGGAAAAAGGTGTATGAGTTGTTAAAAATGTGTCTTGTCCCTATTAGAATATAGGAGGGTCGTTTTTAGAGTATAAACAACTCATTGTATGAATTTAATGGGGGTCTAAACTAGAGGACAAAATTATGGACGAAAATGCTATTTTAACTTGGCTGTTTTCCCATCTTGGAATTACAAATGACAAGTGGGTAGCATGTGGCATGGTATTTTTGCCCATGGTTTTCGCCCATGGTTTTGTAAAACCACAAATGGTTTCCAGGTTGTAAATCACTATAAAAGGAGGGCTTGGGGAGGTGTTTGTATCATTGAGTTCAGTTTGCAAGACTGAGTGCTATAAGGAGTCTCTTCGAGTCCGAGATCGAGTTGTAGTGATGCGCTCCTGTAAGAATTTGCATTGCAAGTGTATTGTAATCTTCTTGATTTGATAATACATTGTGTGGGTTTTGGAGGGTGGGGTTTTTCTCCCGGAAGGGTTTTCCCACGGTAATTACTGTGTTATGTGTCTATTGTGATATTTCATTTATGCATGTTTATTTGTCCATTGAAATCTCTATAATAGTTAGTTGAATTGCATAATCGTCCTCTCAAGATAAGTGTAGGAAGCGATTCCGCGCACTTTTGCTTCCTTACAAGTGGTATCAGAGCTTGGCTAGTTTTGGTTCTATTTGTTGGGTACAGGGTTTTTTGAGCTAATCAAGGTTTGAGTGGGAGCTTGTGCAAAGTATTTTATTTTCTATATTGCAGGATTGTAAAGATGGCAAGCACGTCAGGGAGAATTGATGTAGAGAAGTTTTCTGGCATGAACTTTGAGATGTGGAAGCTGAAGATGGAAGATATGTTAATTGATCGAGATCTATGGGATGCGGTGGATGAGAATACGCTGAGGCCTACAAATCCAACTTTAGCTACACAATATGATGTGACTGATAGAAAAGCTAAAGGTCTCATCAGATTGTGTCTTGCAGACTCGGCCACATAGGTGAGAAGGGTCTACGGACCTTGAAAAATAAAAACCTTGTTGATGGGTTGAATGACTACAATCTTGAGTTTGATTTTTGTGAGCATTGTATCTATGGTAAACAAAATCATATTCAGTTTTACTCAAGTACTCATAAATCTTCATGTATTTTGGATCTTATTCATTCAGATGTATTTGGTCCAGTTGATGTTTCTTTTATTGGTAGATCAGTTTATTATGTTTCTTTCATTGATGATTTTAGTAGAAGAACATGGGTTTATTTTCTTAGGAGTAAAGCTGAAGTTTTCAGTCATTTCAAAGAATTTAAAACAATGGTTGAGTTGCAGACTAGAAAGAAGATAAATTGTTTGAGAACTGATAATGATGGTGAATATTGCTCTAATGATTTTGACACATTTTGTAAAGATTGTGGTATTAAAAGAGAGAAGGCAACTCTGTATTCTCCACAACAAAATGGAGTTGTAGAAAGAATGAACAGGACCTTGATGGAGAAGGCTAGGAGTATGCTGAGTGGAGCTGGACTGGAACAAAAGTTTTGGGCTGAAGCTGTAGCCACTGCCTGCTACCTGATAAATAGGTCTCCTACATCAGCTCTTGTTGATAAGATGCCAATGGAAGTGTGGTTGGGCCACAAGCCTTCACTTAGACATTTGAGAGTGTTTGGTTGCGAGGCATATGCGCTCATGTGCCAAAGGAGAAGCAGACAAAATTGGACAAAAAATCTGTCAAATGTATCTTCATCGGATATAGTTATGGTGTGAAAGGATATAAGCTTTGGGATCCTATTGCACAAAAGGTATTTTATTCCAGAAGTGTTATTTTTAGAGAAACTAAGCCTTCTTCTATTATAGTGCAGCCAGAATAGATGGAAAAAAAGAAAGATGTGATTCAACTACCTACTACACTTGAGAAAGTTGAATTGAGGCCCTTAGAAAGACAAGAAGTCGAGGATAGTCTACGAGTTCTGAATCATTAGAGGAAGAGGGAGAACTTGAACCTGAACCTAATACTGAACCAGATCTTGTTCCAAGGTCTAGTAGACAAAGGAAAGCACCAAAAAGGTATGGATATTCTCCTGATGATTGGAGGTGTATATTTGCTTTGAATGCTAATATTGATGAACTGAGATCTGTAGAAGAGGCTCTTGGTATGAATGATTCAGAGTCCTGGAAAATAGGCATGGAAGAAGAGATGGCAGCTCTTAAGAAGAATGACACATGGGACCTTGTACCATTGCCTGAAGGATGAAAGCCTATTGGTTGTAAATGGGTGTTCAAAAGGAAGATGGGTTCAAATGGAAGTATTGAGAAGTATAAAGCACATTTGGTTGCAAAAGGTTACTCCCAAGTTGCAGGAGTTGATTATGGTGAAATTTTTTCTCTAGTAGCAAAAATGACATCCATTCAATTTTTACTTTCTATTGCAGCTGCTTATGATCTAGAGGTTGAGCAGATGGATGTGAAAACAGCTTTCCTTCATGGAGATTTGGAGGAAGAAATTTATATGACAGAGCTAGAGCACTTTGTGGTGAAAGGTAAAAGTCCTTTGGTCTATAAGTTGAAGAAATCCTTGTATGGTTTAAAACAAATTCCTAGGATGTGGTACCAGAAGTTTGATACATATGTTTTGAGTTTGGGATCTGTATGATCTAAATCTGATCATTGTATATATTACAAGTCTGATGGTGATTATTTCCTGTTTATTGCCTTATATGTTGATGACATGTTGTTTATTGGCAAAGGAAAAGGTTTGATTACAGAGTTAAAATATTAGCTCTGAGCAAAGTTTGAAATGAAAGATCTTGGTGCAGCAAGGCATATTCTGGGAATGGAGATTATAAGAGATAGGAAAAATAGAAAGCATTGGCTAGGCCAGAGTAAGTATGTTGGTACTATTCTGAGAAGATTTAATATGCAGGATTCTAGACCATTGAGTGTTCCTTTTACTATGGGAATAAAGCTTTCTAGCTCACAATGTCCTACATCCCCATTGGAGATGGAAGAGATGAGTCGAGTACCATATCAGAGTGTTGTTGGAAGTTTGATGTATGCTATGGTCTATACAAGACCAGACATTGCCCAAGCAGTGGGAGTACTTTCTTGTTACATGTCTAATCTAGGAAGAGCACATTGGGATGCAGTAAAAAGAGTTTTCAGAGACTTTCGGGGTACCTCAGAGTACTCTATATGTTTTCATGGAATAGGAAACGAGCATTCCTTAGATATTCAAGGCTACGTGGATTCAGAATAGGCCAGTGATGTTGATAGAAGAAGATCCACTAGTACATATGTGTTTACATTATTCGGTGGTGCAATCAGATGGATGAGCAAGTGACAAGATGTGGTCGCTTTGTCCACTACAGAGGCAGAGTATATGGTAGCTACTCATGCCTGCAAGGAAACCATCTGGCTAAAGAGATTGTGTTCAGATATAGAGTTCAAACAGGGTGTAGTGACAATTTATAGTGACAATCAAAGTGTAATCTTCCTAGCGAAGAACCTGACATTTCATGCCAGGACCAAGCACATTGATGTACAATATCATTATGTGAGCGATATGGTCAAGGACAACAAGGTGAAGCTAGAGAAGGTGGAGACTTTGGTGAATGTTGTTGATGCATTAACTAAGCCCGTGAGCACAGAGAAATTCAGATGGTGTTCAGTGTCTATGGGGCTCTCGTCCCCTAGCAATTAAGTCCATGACACTTTGGATCCCTTGGCTCTTGCAAGTTGTTCGACAAGTGGGAGAATGTTGAGAATTGTGTCTCAACCTTGCAAGCTTTTTCTAGAAAATTTTAGAATTTGTTTGTGGTAGTTCTCCACATGTTTATGTGTTGGAAAAAGGTGTATGATTTGTTAAAAATGTGCATTGTCCCTATTAGAATATAGGAGGGTTGCTTTTAGAGTATAAAAAACTCATTGTATGAATTTAATGGGGGTCTAAACTAGAGGACAAAATTATGAACGAAAATGCTATTTTAACTTGGTTGTTTTCCCATCTTCGAATTACAAATGACAAGTGGGTAACATGTGGCATGGCTATTTTTCCCATGGTTTTCACCCATGGTTTTGTAAAACCACAAATGGTTTCCAAGTTGTAAATCACTATAAAAGGAGGGCTTGGGGAGGTGTTGTATCATTGAGTTCAGTTTGCAAGACTGAGTGCTAGAAGGAGTCTCTCCGAGTCCGAGTTCGAGTTGTGGTGATGCGCTCCTGTAAGAACTTGCATTGCAAGTGTATTGTAATCTTCTTGATTTGATAATACATTGTGCAAGTTTTGGAGGGTGGGGTTTTTCTCCCAGAAGGGTTTCCCCACAGTAATTACTGTGTTATGTGTTTATTGTGATATTTCATTTATGCATGTTTATTTGTCCATTGAAATCTCTATAATAGTTAGTTGAATTGCATAATCGTCCTCTCAAGATTAGCGTAGGAAGCGATTCTGCACACCTTTTCTTCCTTACAAAATTCTAGACAGATTATAAATCCCCTAATTCACTTAGTCTTTCAATTAGTGTCTTCTCAAATATCCAGCCTGGTGCTTTTTGCATTGTCGACGTTGATCCTTAAGGGAAATTGGCTATATTCTCTTGTAATTTGAGAATTAGCTATATTCTCTTGTATTTTCTCTTGAATTCTCTCTTTACAAGATAATCTATCAATTCTACTATTTTGATTTTCACTCATCTATCTATGTTAAAGTGTGTAGGATCTATAATCATAATAGTTTTTGGATTAGATATCGATTTCTAATATATTAGAGTGATAGTGTCTGATATAATTTTAATTTTTTTTTAATCTTAAACTTTCAAAGCTTTCAAACTTATATTTACTATTATTTTTTTGAAAAAACCATTATACTTTTTTCTTACATTCTCAAATGATCTATAGAATCAAAATAGTTTTAAAATAAAAAAATTAGTATATGTAATACTCTAATTTATATATATTGTTCTTATGAGATCTAGGTGATTACATTTTTTTTATTATTGTGATTGCATTTTCAACTATTTCATAGTGTTTGAGAGACTTAAGAAAAATAAGATTGGTTTTTATTTCACCAAAATTAGGGATCAAACGACCCAATTGCAAATAAAGACTTTTCAAGTAGTTCAACAATATAGGAACTATCTCAAATATTTTTTGTCTCAAATAAATCTTGGAATTACATTCAAAATGACTAAAAACCATTAATTCAAGTGTCAAATTATTGAAATAAGAGTTAGGAGCCCATTAGATAAAAATATTCCTTCCTAGGATATATTGATTGTCCCACCACTAAGGTGGTGACCTCTACAACACCACTATAGTGCTAGCCTCCCACTGGTTCTTACAATTAGATATAGTGGTGACAATAGTTAGACCATTGACCACCATTATAGGGAATACTCTTGTGAATATTCCAACTAAAACAACTATTTTCGAACAAGGTAGTTTTGTGATGGTGATTAAGAGTTTCCTAACTAATAAGGACAATTCGACTTTAGATAGTGGTTTGAGATAATTTTGATTGTAATTTTTTTATTTTAATAGGGGTAAACGCTTTTGACCGGAGCTATGAACCGGTATACAACCATTCAACAATACGGCCCCAATGGGGTTTGAACCTTGGTAGCAAGAACAACAATGCCACCTTTAAACCAACACACCATGTCAATACTGACAATTTTGATTGTAATTTTGAAAACCTAAAAATTAAGAGAATATTTTTATGAGCTTTTGCATATTTTGATGATGTCATCATCGTAATGTCGTGCTAACATCAATAACCTCTAAAATACAACCCCTTTCACAATTACATTTTATTTTATTTTGTAGTCTAAATTTGAATACTAATAACTTAAGCAAACCAAGTCATTTTTCATTTTTTTATTTGAGGTAGAATTTCATGCTCTATGTAGTGGTAGTGTTATTTTCCAACTTTGGATAGCAATTTGAGACAATTCTAATAGTAGTTTTGGAAACCTAATAATTAAAGAAATATTTTGGTAAAATTTAGCATATTCTAAGGATGAGATTATCATGACACCATGTTAACATAGTAGCTTATTTTCTTACCATTACAATTTTTTATTTTACAATATAACTTTGAAAGCTAATAAATTGAGCATACAAAATCTTTTTTAGTATAATTTTATTATTAATTTAGATATAATTCCATGCTCTATGTAATGGTAATTTTATTTTGATGCTCTATTTTTAAAATAACTAAATATTCTTTTAAAATTAATCGCATAGTACTTATTTTTAGACCTCTCAAGTACCATAACTTGAATAAAAACTCCTTTTTAAGTCCATTTTTTAAGGGTTCATATTTTTCAATGTACTTTGTATTGGTTCTCTCAAATCGATGTGTTATAATAGAACTATAGTTTCAATACGTTGACTATTTTTGCATCATATAAGAGTCTAAAATTTAATATTTGCATTATAAATTGGGAAAAGTATAATGTGCCACACATTGCCATTTTTTTTTGGGGTGGGGGGTGTTTTAGAAACTATAAAAAAGGGGTGTCCCATGTGTTATTTTTAACTTCTTTTCTAAATAATAATATATTTTTCTACACTAGTAGATCAATATTCATTTATTCTTCTAATATCATGAAAATATTATTAGAAATATAAGATACCAATAAATCTTAAAAGAAAGGAATACACAAGGTTAAAATGAAACTTGAGATAGAACCAACTGTGGATGTAAAAAAGAAAAAATAATTTAATAAATGTAATCAAATATTTGATACTTTATGTATTTCAATGTCTTTGAACTTACTATTTCAAATTTAATATTGTTTCAATCCAAATGAGGTCTAAACCACATTGGAAAGTATGTTTGGTAACCAAGATGAATTAATGGATCATCAATTAGAGAATAAACTCAAAGGGTTAAGTCTAAGTAATTTTGACACCATTCAAAACTTTATCATGATGTTAAAATCCAATATATTGTAGTTAAAATGGCATCGAATAGAAAAGAAAGAAAAAAAAAACTAATATAAGAGAAATAGTACAAAGTCGTGTTACACTTTTGACCAACTTATCAACACAAGTGAATTTAAGTATTTCTAGCTAAAAATAAATTTTGGTCAAACATATGATCTAGCTAAACTGATTGTAGCTAAGCTAGATATGTCCATAAAATTTCCAAATATTTTTTTTCACTAAATGCATATGTTGCACCACATTGAGGCCAATTTATTAAAAAAAAAAAAAAATTAAAAAACTTGATGTTTCAACAACTCCTACTCATGTAAATTGATAAAAAATAAATCCATGCACTAATTTTTTAACTTATAAATACACAAAAAACTATGAAAGGAAAACATTTAAATTATTGTATAAAGAGTGGTGTCTCATTTAACTTCATCTTTCAATATTTTATTAGCAACTAAATTATTGTGCCAATTTTTTTAAAAAACACATTCAAATATTTTTTTATTTAAAAAATACAAACATAAAATACACCTAAAAAATATTTTTTTTATTATTGTACTTAATTTCAAATTTAAAACATATGTGCCACTTTTTAGCGATTCAAATTAAAAAGCTTGGATTAGTGTTGATTGATTCCTCTATAAAAGTATGACACAACTTTGTACTTTTACCCTTAAATATTATCTCGAAGCTTGTTCTTAACCATTTTATCTTTTTTTTTTATATTTCGTGCCATAAAATGTGCTCTAGGTTCCACCTACAAAATTACTTCTCTAGATGAGTTTGTTGTAGAAATCACTAAGGAGAAAGATAAATTGGTTTGCATGATTATAAATAAACCCTCCAAATCACGCATGCCTTAGATATAAATCAAGGAAAAAATTAATGTAAAGGGTTAAGAAAACATGATGAGAAATAAAAAACTAAGAGAATATGAAAGGTAAAAACCTACTACTTTGAAAAATGTAGTTAATCAAACCTCTTTTTCAAATGGTGAACCTAAGAAGGAAAATATCAAGTGTTCCTACTATGAAATCACTATACAAGAATAACACAAGTGTTTAAGGAAGTAGAAAGATCACCCAACTCATGTTCCAAAAGAGAGTAACATGAAGGTGCTTGACTTAATATAAGTAAGGGGAAATGAAAGGGGAAGGCCCTTGTTGTAGCTACTTTAGAACCCCATACATGGATTATTGAATTAGGTGAGTTATATAATACCCAAAAAATTCTACCAAAACAAAAATAAGGACATGACACAAATTTAAAATTTTGACCACATACACTAGATTAACTCACAAAAGCTTGTTTATAATACTCAAACTTTATTAAAAGCATAACATCATTTGGACATTCAATTGTAAATTAAGTTAGACATTCAAATATTTGAATGAATCATGGCTAGACTTGAAAAGGATACATAGACATAACATGAAATTAAAACATTATGAGAGGATCATTAAATTCCACCATATTAAAAAAAGAATAAAGACTACCATCTCTTACCATAGTTTTCCTGGTTCAACTTGTGACATGTTAATAGTATACATGGTTCCCATACCCTATTTTTACAAGGACCTTAATATTTTATCACAACTATCTTCTACAATCTCCCATGCTCCCCATTACCATCTACTTTTGGTATGACATGAAGCTACCTCTAAAGGTAGTAACACCTTGTTCTTTTCAACCAAGACTGAATGGAGATGAACCTAGAATGGTCAATAAAGTCTTCTTGCCTCTTAATTTCCAACCTCACAACTCTATTCATCTACAACCATTAATAGATTCCAACTTTTGGCTTTAACTTCTTGTGCAACACAAAAATAGGCTCATCTAGATGGTAGACCAAAGATTAAAAGGAAACACCCTTGCATTTTAATACAAAAATTTATTCTCTTGAATACAAATAGTAGATTCTATTAAATTGGAATACTATTCTTCTTAGGTGCCCCCCTTGATAAATCTACAAACTCTCCATGATATCCTATGTAGAAGTGTAGACATATGGAACCTAGGCTTCCCATTTGAAAAACAACCTTTCATGCACATCATGACACTACAACAGAACATAAATTTAACTAACCTTATTTTCCATGACTCAAGTTTAGTTAGGAATTTAGTTAGTTATTAATTTAACATACATTTCAACCAAGACTAAATGGAGGTGAACCTAGAATGGTCAATAAAGTCTTCCCACCTCTTAATTTCCAACCTCACAACTCTATGCATCTACAACCATTTATATATTCCAACTTTTGGCTTTAACTTCTTGTGCAACAAAAAAATAGGCTCATCTAGGTGGTAGACCAAAGATTAAAAGGAAACACCCTTGCATTTTAATACAAAAAATTATTCTCTTAAATACAAAAAGCAGATTCTATTAAATTGGAATACTATTGTTCTTAGGTGCCCCCCTTGATAAATCTACAAACTCTCCATGATATCCTATGTAGAAGTGTAGACATATGGAACCTAGACTCCCCATTTGAAAAATAACCTTTCATGCACAGCATGACACTACAACAGAACATAAACTTAACTAACCTTATTTTCCATGATTCAAGTTTAGTTAGGAATTTAGTTAGTAATTAAATTAACATACATGTTATACTCCTTTGAGGGAACTAATTGGAGTGTGTAAATGTATGTGACATTTAAATTAATTATTTTATTTTAGAGGGTTAGAATGAATGCATTATATATGCATTTACACATAAGAAAATAGATACATACTAATGAAACTAGATGAGGAAATTTAGTTGAATTTGAATTAAATTATTTAAATTAGGTTACGATGAGTATACAATTTCTAGGATAATCTTGTGACTACAAACTAGTCCCAAAATAGAAAAAGATCTAGATCATGTAGTAGAAAATATGTGCATGTGGATAAGTATATGAATGATATATAATTGGATACAGTTAATATTTCTATGCATCAATAGACTCCCCTCAAAATAGGTACAAAAATAAATGGGAAATGATGTAGGTATACAAATTCCCCCATTACATTTTCCCTCACTTTAAGGTATATTTAAATCTTGGAATGATTATGCATCTCAAACTAATGAGTACTCATAAATATGGATTTAAAGTAAATATATAGTCACTTAGAGGATGTTGCTATGGTTTTCATATGAAGTAATGTACTCTATAATTATATGATCATGTGTGTTCAAATTTTATTTGTCTTCTGTATAGATTATTTTTTATTTATTTGTAAGAACTTATAAACATTTCCATATATAGTCATAGAATTTTTACTGACATTATCTATCCCCCCTAAAAATTGGTTATATCCATAAAATATATTAAATTGATAGAATATGGATAAATGACACATGAAAAGAAGATGCAATAAAAGAATTCAATCATATAATTGTGAATACATCTAATATTCGAAAGAGAGGGAAATAGTACATGTTAAGTAAATTTAATCTAAGCATGTAGTAATATAATGATGTAATTATATAACCATTGAATCATATAAAAATGCAAGTATAACAAGTAAAGCTACCATAAGCTATATGAACTCTATGCCATAGGGTACATTGTTACCACATACTAGAAAATAATTACATCTGTTGTTGGGAGTTTACCAAGTGGCCTTACATGTTTCACCACATGAATTCATCATAAGATAGTTTTACTTTTGTAGAGCCATATTCTATGCCTACCATATTAATTTGTAATGACATTCTTGTAGAGTGCATATGAGAGGTTATATTGATGAGGGAAAATAAAAAATCTAGGATGTTCTCTATGTACTACCATTTTCAACTAATATCATTTTTTTATATTAGAAACAATTCCTCTTGCAAGTGAATTAATTTCATAATAGACTCAGCGATAATAAATGAAATGTAATGTAATTCCATAATTATTGTGGGAAAATTAGATCACTAATCTAAACTAAAATTTTCTCATTTCATTCTTGACTATTCTTTGACTATGATATTCACTCGCTTAGATGAGGTGATTCATTTATGGCTTCAATAATTAATAGGTCATAACATTTAAGGAAATATGTTGACTTCTTTTCATACAAGAGAATAAAGGAATTACTAGATCATTGATAGTGGATTCTCAAATCATATGACATGTGTTAAGAGTAAGTTTGTTAAACTTCAAATGTACATGATGGTGGTCTTGTTAAGTTTGGTGATGATACATCTACTGAGATCTATTGAAAAGGTTATATTAGGTTTTATGAAAAGTATAATATGAATGATATTCTTATGTCAAGGGTATTCGACATAATATTCTAAGTGTAGGATAGATGTGTAGAAAAGGATATAATCTTGTGTTTTAGGATGGTGGTTGTGAAATTAGAAAAGGAAGCTTCAACACTCTAGTTGGTACTGGAACAAGGACAAAGGGTAATGTTTATCAACTCAAAGGTAGTGGTGTCGAATGATTTATATGTCTCAAATTAATTAAATTTGGCTATGAAATAGAAGAATGGGTCACATCAATTTTGATAGCCCAGTGAGGATCAATTATATTGATTTTGTGAGATATTTTCCAAAGATTATGAAGCCTATCAATGCAATGTGCAAGGAATATCAATTTGGAAAGAAAATAAAGAAGAGGTTCAAGACAAAGGAATATTCTACTATAGGTCCTTTGGAGTTGGTGCATATTGACCTATGTGGACCTACTAGAATAAGAAGCTCATATGGTGACAAGTACTTCATGCTATTGATTGATGATTATTCAATAATGAATTGGCTGACATTTCTTTAAGAAAAATTAGAATCTTTGGATAAGTTCAAAGAATTCAAGTTTATGGTTGAAAATGAAATGAACATAAAAATAAAGTGCTCAAGGTCTGACAGAAGTTGTTAGTTCACATCCAATGAGTTTAATAGCTTTTGTTAAGATCATGGAATAAAGAAGAATTTGTAGGATCCTAGAAATCCTCAAAAGAATGGAGTTGTGGAGTGCAAGAATAGAATAGTTCAAGAAGCTGCTAGGAAAATGATGAAGGAAGAGAATCTACTAGATGTGTATTGGAGAGAAGTTATTCATACTGCATTCTACATTCTTAATAGAGGTCAAGCAAGAGTGAACAATTCAAAGACTCCATATGAGTTATGGTATGGTAAACCTCCTACTATGAAGTATTTCAGAGTTTTTGGAAGAAAATACTATATCAGAAGAGATGAAGAAAACTAAGGAAAGTTTGATGCAAGATCTAATGAAGGAATCTTCCTTAGATACTCTACAAGAAGAAAAGCTTACTGATGCTACAATAAAAGGCTAAAGAATATTGTTGAAAGTATAAGTGTTAAGGTGGATGAAGAACCACTATAGAGTTCAGTACTGATAGAAGGATATGAATCTAATGAATATTATTGTAGTGAAGAAGAAAAGGATGAAGAGAAGGAAAAAGAGATGATATTTGAAGAGGAAGACACTCTAGAAAAGAGTCCTAGGACTCCTAAGTATGTGAAAAAGAATCATTCTAAAGATAAAATCATTGGATATAATAGAAAATGTGTATTGACGAGGAATAAAGCAGCTATGACAGAGGACAAATAAATTTATGTTTAATTTAGAGGTGGATCCCAAAATAGTGACTAAGGCATGCAAAGATGAGAATTGAATCAAGGCTATGAAAGAGGAATTAGAACATATTGAGAAGAATCAAACTTAGGAATCGGTCCCAAGACCAAAAAATATGAATTTTATAGGAACTAAGTTGGTTTTAAGGAACAAACTAAATGAGGATGGAAAAGTTGTCAGAAAAAGGGATAGACTTGTGTGTAAGGTCTACTAACAAGTAAAAGGAATATATTTTGAGGAGACATTTGCTCTGATTGTAAGGATGGAATCCATTCAAATGTTTTTAGCTTTTGCAACACATTAAGGCTTAAAATTATATTAGATGGATGTAAAGTATACATTCTTGAATGGTGAGTTGGAAGAAGAGATATAAATTGAACAACCAAAAGGATTTCAATTGTCAAAAGAGGATGATTTGGTTTGCATATTGAAGAAAGCATTGTATTTACTCAAGCAAGCCCTTAGAGCTTGGTATGCAAAACTAGATAGGTATTTGTTGTAGAAAGGATTCAAAAAAGGTATCGCAAATAAAAATCTATATTTCAAAGTTGAAGGAGAAATAATTTTTACTGTGGTAGTGTATGTGGATGAAATTATATTTGGAGGAAATGAAAACATGTGCAAGAAGCTTTCAAAGGAAATAAAAGAAGAGTTTGAGATGTCAATGTGTGGGGAGATGAATTTCTTCCTTGGATTACACATAAATAAATAAAAAAGGGGTACTTTCATTTGACAATCAAAATATGTCAAGGAAATGTTGAAGAAGTTTGGAATGGAGGATTCTAAACCAGTGTGTACTCCTATGGTTATTTTTGCAAATTGAGGAAGGCTGGTGAATTTCCTAAGGTTGAACAAAGAAAATATAGATCAATGATTGGTGGATTGCTATATCTAAGTACTACTAGATTGAATATAATGCACTTAGTCTGTCTTGTGACTAGATTACAATAAGATCCCTAAGAATCTCATGTTGCAACTATGAAGAGGATATTTAGATACAAGTGAAGGGCACTCTAAACTATGGTTTGTGGTATCCTAGGGATACTGATTTCTCCTTGAGTGCATATACAAATGTAGATTGGGTAGGTTATATAGATGAAAAAATAAGTACAAATGGTGGTGCTTTCTTTCTTGGAAGCAGACTAGTTTCTTGGTTGATTAAGAAGTAGGATTCAATGTCATTATCTATGTAGGAGTAGATTATATTATAGTAGCATCATGCTTCACATAGGTGCTATGGATGGGTATGTGTAAGATCATCATGGAAAAAATAGGCCCTTACGTGGCAAAAAATTAAAAAAATTAGAGTTAGGCAACTTGACATAAAAATTTCAATAAGTTATCTATATTATTTCAAAAATATGTAAGAATAAAATCTATAGCAAATTGAATCTATTTTCTAAACTACTAGGTTTATTTTTTTAAAAAAAATCTATTTGGTGAAAATTTTAAATTTCAATGCAATAGTACTTAAATTTCAGGGAAAAAATAAGAAGTAGGTGTTTTTCTAACCACCCTAACCACAATAAAATGATAATATTTTTTAATAAGATTTTAGATATAAGTAGAGGACTCATGTCCCGATGTGATGAATTTTTTTTTGTAACTTTTCTGCAAGTAAATAATTAATTATGAATTTTTTATTACAACTTTTTAAAAATATAAAAACTCATATGTCTGACCACCTTAACTTGGTCAAAATTTCATGAAATTCAATTATTGTTTTTTTAATCCTATAGTATGCAAAGCATGGAATGTGACACATGTTTTGGATTCAAAAAATGTGATACCATTTGAAAGCTATAGATGGTTTTCAATTAGCTATCAATCAAGACTTTAGTCATCATTCAAATATA
Source organism: Sequoia sempervirens (assembly GCA_007258455.2). Lineage (NCBI taxonomy): Eukaryota > Viridiplantae > Streptophyta > Pinopsida > Cupressales > Cupressaceae > Sequoia > Sequoia sempervirens. The sequence continues at coordinate 151,700,608 of VDFB02026320.1, forward strand.
AAATAAATAATAATAATTTATTAAATTCAAAGTAAAGCATAGTTTATATTGGTGGAAAGTTGAGAATCTCCTTTAAAAAACCTTTTCATTTCATCAATTTTGGGTAAAAAAAAAGTTTTCAGCCACATGGGCCATCATATCACTTACATATTGCCACTTTTTGACCCATCATGATCCTACACATATCCGGATGAAGAAAACATTGAAAGATATCAGAGTATCATATGATCAACATATTTCTATATTGTGTGACAATAAAAGTGCAATCAATATTTCAAAGAGCTCAATAATGCATTCAAGAAAAAAACATATCTTTATCCAGTATCACTTCTTAAGGGATAAAGTTATTTAGAATGAGGAGAAGCTAGAATATGTGCCGAAAAAGGATCAAGCTGCAGATATATTTACAAAGGATCTTCCAAAAGATACTTTTTATTATCTCTAGTAGAAGTTATGGGTTATTTCCCCTCCTTTTAATTAGATGCACACAAGTTGGTGTATCTATTTAAGAAGCATTTCAAGATACATTCTTGGTCCTGGACTAATGTTGAAGGCTACATCTTAGGGTGAGTAGGTAGTAGTGCTATTGGTGTAGATAGATGAAGCATACTTTGTGTTGCTAAGGGGGAGAGTGTAGTTTCTTTTTAGTGTTGCAAGTAGTGTAAACGTGGTGTATGCAGATGTCAAAGAGCGAGATCAAGAAAAAATCAATGTATAGGATGTATGAAAGGTTATAGTGTTGTCCTTTGAATGTTTTTAAAGGGGGAGAGCAAGAGAGATCAATGCAGGAAAGAGAGTTGGATTAGTTTATGGCCCTTTTTTATTGATGTCAAAGGGGGATAGAGAAAAGTTTGAAAAATATAAGGAACTTGAATTGATGTCAAATGGGGAGAAAGTTGGAGAAAGAGATAGAGTTGTTTGAGAGAGAGTTAGTTGAATATGGTCTGAAGAATACACAAGGAGAGAGTGTTCAAGAGCAAGAGAATGAGAGTATGAATATTTTCGCTAGTCAGGGGGAGTACTGCTTCTTGTAGAGTTGTTGTTGGTTGCTTTTCTTGTTGATGGTTTTTTATAGAGCTGGTGTTGCCATCGATGACAAAGGGGGATATTGTTGAAAGTATGTTTTTGGTGTTGTCATTGATGTCAATAGTTTCTATTGTTGGTCATTGATGTCAAATGTTTGGAGATTATGTGTTGGAGTTGTTGGAAGGATGTGTGTATTGTCATAGTCCGGAAGATAGTTGTCAAGTGTTTATATGGATGTGTTGTGATTTGATAAGAAGGTGTTGCAGTATTTTCATCAATATTTTCATTGATGTCTTGATGGACAAGAGTTGCAGCTATAGTAAGTTCACTTGGTTCCCAAGTGATTTTGAGAAAATTTGAATAAAAGAGTGCAATATAACAAAAGGTGTGTTCAATGTTGTACTCCACATTTATTTAGGTTTGAAGATATTCTTTTGCAATTTGGATATGATGATAAAATTTGTTTAGAGGTTCTATATCCATAATTTTAGCTTCTAAATATTTTTGCAGTGAAAGTTGTGTTTGAAAATTTATTTATCTGTGTAGAAGGTTGTCTAAGGGAAATGAGATTGCTCCACATTTATTTGTAGTAAGGTTTATTGTCTTGAATATTTGGGAGCAAGCTTATTTTTTTTGTAACTTCCTTCCCTTGAGGCTTTAAGTGTTAAGGCCTTCCACAAGATTGGTTAGTGAGTTGTGTTTTGTGGTAGTGTGTCTAGTTGCATAAACTAATAGTGCTCTCAATTTTAGGTGGTTGTGACAAAGTTGTAGAATATTTTGATGATGCTAGAATATTTTTAGATGTTTTTTGGATGCTATGATTTTTTTTTTATGGTTCACATGTCCTCGAGAAGTGTCTATGTGGTCACTTGTAGTGTTAGTTCAAGTTTGGACAGCCTAGTGTGCTAGTTCTATTTACAAAGGTATGTCATAGATTATGAATGTGTTGAGTAGCATAGTGATGTGGATTTGGGTCTTAGTTAACCCTTGGTGTGGTTTTCCTTCACTTTGTTTTGCCATGGAGGTGTTTGGTGTTGACCTATTTTGGTGTTACATGTTTTAGGTGTATATGTTTCATTGAGGCTGATCTAATTGAGATTGTTTAGGTCAAGGATGGTATAAATGTAAGGTTAATTGTTTGATATGTGTGTGAACCTAGGGTAAGTGTAAGAATTTGGGTCCACATTTAGGGGAAGTGTCTTTTTTAGCTTTAAAATAGGTATCAATTCATTTTTAGAATAGGTACCCATTTTATAGTGGGCACTCATTCCAAATAGTTTAAAACTCACAATTTATGTTTTTTAATTTGGATTTAGGCTTAGAGAGGGCATGGTAATCCAACACTTATCCTTGGGCCTACAAGTACATGGTCATGATAATTTTAAGAGATAAAAATAACTTTGGAAATATAGGTGATGTGGTTTTTTCCAAAATTATTTTATAAAATTAAAACCCATTATAGATGACAATGTCTAGTTTTGAAATATGTAAAAAAAAATTATGATAAGATTAGTTTCTTTACTTTTTAATTAATTTATGATGAAACGGGTCCATAAACATGAATTTTCAGGTTTTCATATTTTTAATAACTTTTTAATTTCTGATTTTTCTTGGTAAAAAATACATGGCATCAATCTATATAAAATTCTCCACACAATGGAAAAAATAAAATTGAAAATATGATAAGTCTAGGTCAAGTTATGGTGTCTGTACACAAGGATTTTAAAAACTAGCTATTAGGGCCTGTAGGTGGAGCCAAAGATCACAATTTGTACAATCAACCTTCACAAAAAAAGAGAGATGATAAATTACATAATAGTGCAATATTTTAAAGGTAAGAAAAATAGGTGACGAGTGTAAAAAGCTACCCACATGGGAAAAAACCACCCGAATAATTGAATGCACTATTAAACTATAATGCAAGCCTAACTAAAATTAAGTAGTAAATGCAATTTAATCTAACATACCCCTTAAGTGCATCTTAGGGATAATGCAAATGCAAATATGAAGATGTAGTATGGGTCCCAACTACACAACCATGTTAGGTACCCATTTACAATGCAAACAAAAAAATCTCTCACATCCAAAGAAAGGGAGAAAAAAATTGTGGGAAAAAATCCCCTCTCCAAAAGAGAGAAAAGAAAAGCATGATGCATGGATGGAGGACTCAATCAAACCCCCAAGGAATACATATATCATGTATATACAATCAACAACCCCCATTAGAGTGAAAAAGAGAGACTATATAGCCCCCCACATTGTTTAATAACCTACAAAAGTGGTGAGTGCTTGAAGAAAAAATATATTATAGTGTTGACAAACAACTTGTATCCATTTTGTAAGAAAGAAAACCAAATACAAATGCATGTATGCTTCCCATTTTGGATCTAGGAATTGGAAGAAAGAAGCATTAGAGATGACGTCCTTGAAATTTACTCATGTGTCACTAAAACATTGGAAGATGATGGCATGAACCAATTAGGAACATGCCTGATCATAATAGAAGGTGAAAAAAAAGGTACCACTAGAAATTGATGTTGAACAATATCTAGAGATTGAATAGTTGCACCACAACTATCATCAAATAAGAGGGATATACCCTCAAATGTGCCTTCCAAATCAGAAATGTGAGATTCCACAAACAAGGAAAAAATGTCTGAAAAAGAGGAGTCCTAATCAGGAAGAAAATGAGATACTAGTTGTGATGAATCACTAGACATGCTCAATGAATCATCAACACAAGATAAATGGTCCTATAGAATAGGAATGATAGGAGTCTCAATCAATGACTCTACACAATGAATCACTAAAGGTGAAGGTACATCAACTATCCTTGGTGGAGAAGAAGAAGCATCATAAGAACCCTCATAATCCTCATCTAAAGATTCAAAGTATTCCAAAACTTCAAAATCCTTTATAGTAGCATGATCATAGGGTATCCTGTCTAAAAAATGAAGAGGCAGAAGACAATCTAAAACAGGATCATCTAGGAATGGATGAGTATTAGGATCTCCATGTATTTCCCATATTTTAGTCCAAATAATATATGGACACTTGAAATGATCAATAACATCTAAAGTGGCATCATTAGTATGCATTTCAATAACTCCTAATACATGACCCCTTTTGCAATTGCATCTAAATTTATTACTATCAATACTAGGAAGGGGAATACGATTATACAAGTGTGACAACAAATGAAGCCATCAAATATGTTTTATGATACCATCTCTCCATTGTTTATAGTTTCCCTTTTTCAACATAATCATAGTATTCTATGCAATGAAAACCTCATAATCAACTATGATAAATCCCCAAAAATAGAAAGACAATAACCTTCAACAACAATTAGAAACTCCCAAAATACTACAAATGAAGTGAAACCAATATTGAAATTAAATGGATTAAAAGCACCACCAAACAAAAAATTATGATAGAAATTCCTCAACCACTGCAAAGATGACAAAAATGCTTTTCCGTTGATATATGGTTTGTGAAAATTGGCCTCTGTTTGCAAATGATATGCAAAAATGAAAAAAATAGTCCTATAGATGCACTTTGGAAGCACAAGCAAGTACCTAGTGCCACCATGTGACCATTTTCATCCTCAATAAGAAAACAAATGTGCCCAACCAATCAGGCCTCGCCAAGCCACCAACAAACCAAGTTCAATCTAGGCATAATCATCAAGCACCAAACACCACACATAAGAGACCACCTCTTCACAATCTGTGAGAATTTCTCATAACAATTGAAGTGAAATATAAGGTATTTAAATGGCTAAAATAATCCACATGCAGCCAATGTGGGATATATATATCTCCAATCAAGTTAAAAAAAATGATTTTTCACCCCTAGACAAATATTTCTAGAAATTTTTTATAAAATATAAAGTTTGATACCAAATTTTCCTCTGGTTAAGAAAAAATGTGCCTCCACAGAAATGAAATGGTCTAAATCATCACACCATGTCCACTTCTAGGTAATGAGCTTCATACGTCTGGCACTCTAAATTTTTTCTATTTTCCATTACCAAACTTGAACCCCTGCCTCTAATTAAAGAAATTAGCACCCAACAATGAAGAAGGCTACATGTTCTTGAAGTAGAAAATATATGGCCTCCAAAAATTCTTAAACAAAAAAAAAATCATGCTACGAGTGTAAGGGTACATGTCTCTAGAAAAAAAATGAGAATCCTCAAAAGAAATCATAGTCTTGAAGAAACTATGGCCTCCAAAAAATGTGAATGCCTAAAAAATACATCAAATACCTATTTTCTACCAATGCTAGAGGAAATCCATGCTTTTCTCTCTCAAGGAACACTCACATCTCTCTCAAGGAAATCGACTTCCAGAATGGTTGTTGAAGTGGCTTCAATAGGTAATTCGCAGGCACAAATGGGGATACATTCCCTCTTCACCAATCAAATGCCTCCAAAATAATTGAATTCATGCCTGCAAAGAGAAATCAACCTCCAAAAGAAGGATGCCACCTTATGGAAATGTTGTTGAATCAACCTTCAAGAATTTGAAACACACATCCTTAGAGTAGAAAAATGTGCTCTCTTAAACACTAGAATGAAACGCCTCCCTCAAGGATGCAAATTGGAGCCTCTTTTGAGAAATTTTTCCTTCAACAATCATAAAAAAATTCCTCCACTTGCAAATTGAGCCTCATATAAATTATGGCCACCACAGTAAGAAGAAAGCATGCCTGACAAAGAAATGTCAATCACAGCAAATGCAAAGACCTTTCAATAGGAAAATTGAAAATGAGGCATCTTTGAAATTTAAAAAACTTTCAAGTGCCAAAATAAATGATCTCATAGATCTCCAACGAAAACTCTTAGGAAGGATTCACAAATGGGTGGCTCTCATACCATGTAGGTGGAGCCCAATATCACCATTTATAGGATCAACCTTCACAAAAAAAAGAGAGATGATAAATTACATAATAGTACAACCTTTTAAAGGTAAGAAAAATAGGTGATGGGTGTAGAAACTACCCACAAAGGAAAAAAGCACCCGATTAATTAAATGCACTATTAAACTATAATGCAAGCCTAAGTAAACTTAAGTCATAAATGTAATTTACTCGAACATAGCCAATAAAAAATTAATAAATAAAGAAATATTTAGAGAAAAATTATAAAAAAATATCCTCATTAACCTTCACTAAAATACACATGTTTCACCAAAAGGAATTATAAAAATAATTTTATTTAGGTCTAATTATGGTGTCCATACACGTGCATGGTATGGTTCTAAAAAGGCGACTTTTGAAAAGTGGTTTTTATACATGCATATTAAAAATTATTTTGTATCATCTTGGTATTAGAATAAATGGCATATTTGAAAACTAGAATCAAAATACTAAATTTCATATTACTAAATTTTTTTAATATACAATGTGTAAGTGCTTCAAATTTTTAGTCTAACTGTGAAAATTTCTCAAAATCAAGAAAAAAAATTCCACTTTTAGAACATTTTTGGACCCAACTTCTTGCACTTATATCTAAGGAAAGTGTGCAAAAGATGGAAATTTGATTAAGTCTGGTGATTTGAGTGTGAACTTAATACCTATGTGTGGCATAGAAAATTGGACACTCTTGAGAAAAGAGACAAGTTCACACTTAATTTGGACCTACTTTTGAGTACCCCTACATTATTCATTCTTCAAAACAACATTTATAGGCCCCTAATACCCATTATTTTTTTATCTAGAGGCCCATTTCACTTGAAAATCATATAAATCTTGACAAACAACACTTAATTCATTCATATCCCAAAAAACCCACCTCCAAAAACCACTAGTGGGACCCATTTGCCACCTTGGGTGAATGAGTCCCCTTTGGTGGGACCCATTTTCCAAGGGTGGCAAATGAGTCCCTTTTGGGGAAATTTTCAATTTGAGTAGGAATTTCACCAATTTAATTTAATTTTTTAGTGGATGTTGGCTTCTTAGTTCTAAATAATGGGAAAATTAGGTATTGATGCCTATAAATACACATTTTAGGTCATTTTTCACATCTCCTAGTCATTTTTACAAAGAAAATTCAAAGTCAAGTATCAAGAGTCTTCTACAAGAAGTTTCACTAGCATTTCTACCACAAAGTTGAAGCTTTTGGACAACAAGATAGGACTTTTGCAGGTCTTCAAGCTCACTTTTCATTCAATATCCAACATTGAAAAGAGTTGATGATGGATTCCAATGGAGAATCATGGAGAAATTTAGGTTGAGGATATATAAATAGCCATCAAATCACACCTAAAGACATGTTTTCAAAGTGATTCCATCTTCCATTTTCTCTCTATCTTTCAATTTAAGGTTTGCATAACATTTGCATATCATCTAAATTTGCATGGGATGTTGTAGGGTTTCTAGGATCAAAGTCTTGCATCATTCAAATCACATTTGTTCATCTTATTGTAACACATTAGAATAGGGTTTTGTCTTATTTCATATTTTCCTAGTCGTAGACACACTTAAGGCTAGGGTTTTATGTAGATTTTATCGATTCAAGGTTTAATTACCAAATTAGGGGTTTGACCAAGGAAAACCCCCTATAAGACAACAAATTTTAAGCTATTTTGTAGGTATTTTCAGATATTCAGATCCAGGTTTCCATCAAGAAGTGTTGTGTAGGTGACAAGGTATAGGTCTAAAACTTTAATTTGTAGAAAATTAAAAAGGGACTGATTCACCATGCATGGAAAATGAGTCTCACTAGAGGTACCTGTTAGAGTTGAATGCAGATTCCAGTACCCATTTGGAAAAAACCACTTTCTAGGTAGAAACCATGACCTAGGACTGATTCACCCAAGGTGGTGAATGAGTCCCTGTCAACCAAAAAGTCAATGTTTCCATTTTTTCAAAGTATTTTCTAGTCTCCATCAGGTTTACAGGTGCACACATTCTATGTTATGGCTTTTTGTTTGGTTCTATTTGCATTTTTATTTATCTTTTTAAGTCTTTTGCAAACATCACCATGTTTTCCAACACTTCATATTTCATTAGGTTTTGCATAAATAATCTATCAATTTTATCATTTTTCTTCATCTAGATCATTGCATTTAGGCATATTTACATTATCCTCACATTAGTTTGAGCAAACCACCATATTTTTTTTCCTATCTCTCTCCTTTTAGGTGAAAAACCCTAAGAGAGAAAGAGTACATAGCCCCCAAAAAATGTTGGTTCATTTTGGTGAACCTGACATAGTGAACATTATATCTTTCTTATTTTCATTTGCATTACCATCGTAGGACTCAATTTCATTGGATTTTTCATTGTAATTGCATCCTAGGGCTTCCCAAAATTGCATTAGTGAAACTCTCATTTAGAGGTCATTATTGCATTTCATTTTATCAAATCATTACAAAATTTTGCATTTCTAGTACTACTCTACATTGTACAGACCTAAACACATAAAAATAAATTCAAAAAAATTAGAAAGAAAACTTAAAAATATCTCTCTTGGGACTCATTTGCCACACTAGGAAAATCAATCCTAATGCACCTTTTGCATCATTATTTTCAGAATTTAGTTTTGTATTTTACACTTTTCTATTTTGCACAGTTCCTTTTTTGTTTTAGTTCAATTATTTTTTGCTATAGCTAAATCACTTGCATAATCATCATTTCCTTTCATGGCATTTATGGATAGCATTAGATTTTTGCAAGTTTTGTTTTCCACATTAGTTCCTAGTTCTTTCAAATCAGATTCGTCGGTAAATAAAAATAAAACACCACAACCATCAAAACAACCCTTCAAACAAATGATTCAATTTAGAAAAACCTTCTCATCCAAGCCTCTTAGTAGTGGTGATGTAGACAAGTTAGATGAAGTCCTTTAGGAATTCCTCTCACTCACCTCATCCTTTAAAGCTTTCCATGAGAATCCTAATCCAATTAATGATAACTTAACTTCTAAACCTATTAGTCGAGATGAATTTGACATGTTAGATGAAGACCTTTAGGACTTCATCTTTCCTAAGTCATCCACTACGATTTGTTGAGAAAAACCTACAACAAAGAAAAATAATGTCTCTAAAGTTTTCCATGAGAAGCATAAACCAATTGACAATAAATTACCTCTCAAACCTTTTATTCATGATGACTTTGATATGTTCGATGAAGCCCTTTAGGACTTCATCTCACCTAAGTCCTACACTAAGGTTTTTTGTGAACAACCTAAAACTAAGGACATTAATGTGATTCAACCTCAAATCATTCTTTACCCACCCTCACATAAAATTCATCCTTCCAATAAACTTGAGTTTACTCTTTACCCATGTAAAACTAATGTGTTGGAGCAATCAAGTAATATTAATATTGCTCATACATATAATACCCAAAACAATTTGCAACCACTTCAACCAACCCCACCCTCTTTATCTTTACCTAAACCACCTAGTGCTCCTCATTTTTCCTCACACACAAAGGAGTATGATCTTGTTGAACAACTCAAGAATATTCCTACAAATATTTCCCTTTTGTATTTACTTCAGAATTCACCAAATTATCACACTATCCTTTAGATGACATTACAACACATAATGGTTCCTCTTGGTACAACTCCAAATGAAGTGGAAACTTTAATACATGGAATGAATAGAGTTAATCTAGACATTACTTTCCATCAACATGAGCTCCCTCCATTAGAGTTGTAAAAAAAAAATGAAGCCTTTATGATAATTGCTCAATTCAATCGAATAGGTATCAAAATGACCCTCATTGATAATGGTTATGCCCTTAATGTGTGTAGTGTGAACCTCCTCGACGGATTGTGTGTTGACAAGTCACAAATAAAACCTGATTCCTTATCCATTCAAGGATTTGACAATACAACAAAACAACTGCTTGGAGTAATCACTTTTCCTATTATCGTTGGTGTGGCTACTGTGCAAACTCCTATCCATGTCATGCCTTATAATCTTTCATATAATCTTCTTTTAGGATGACCATGGATTCAAGGGATGAATTTCATGCCTTCAATCCTTCATGGAATAATGAAATATGTTTATAACAACATTTATCAAGTTAAAATAGACCCCGAGACTGAAAGTTGCTTACACCTTGAAAAAGGAACTAGAAGTCCTCTAAATACATTAATTCCAACATCTCACATAGAGCTTTGTGATATTGAAAAACAAGATGAGGAATTGGTGTCTAAATTATTTGGTGATGATTGGGGAACCTTAGAATTCACACCCTCATTTATGGGAGAATACATAATTACATGAAAAAATAGTGAAAAACCAAAACAACCAACTATTATGTCAACTTAGAATTTAGAAAAATATTCTCAAACATCTACCTCCTCTACTTTGGAAGAAACTATAATGTACACAATTTTTTTTGTTGAGATAGATTATCAACATCCGCCTAATCCGAAGGAAATGGAAAGAATTTATGGGAAAGGATATGAAATTGTGAAACAATTGGGATATACTGGAAAAGGATGTGGAAAGCATGAAAAAGGTATTCATGTCCCTATACAACCTAATACAAAAGAAACAAAAATAGGGTTGGGATATTCTTTTTCTAAGATGACAAAGGCTACTCAATGACCATGTTTGAATATCAACACTATTACATGTCAACCAAGACACAATCTCACAATCAAACATCTCAAACTACTTGATATGGACTTACCACCATCATGGGAATACGTTGAAAGTGATGAAGCCTTAAAACAAATATTAGGAGTCTATGATAACACATCCTCCACTACTCTAATGAAACAGGTTACTTGTGCTATGATAATTACCAAGCAAAAAGATAGTGATATCATTGAAGAACCATATGATCCTAAAGTTCCTAAGCCTAATGCACTACCCTTAGGAGATACAATTGATGTGACAATGAACATAGATGATAAAGAAAAAAATATTAAGATTGGGAAGCTCCTTGATGATGAAGAACAAGAGGACACTACAACTTTACTTCATGATTTTCATGAATTTTTTTCTTGGAAATATTCTGATATGACCGGAATTGACTTGAAAATTGTAGCACAACATTGTTCTTGCTTAAAATGCTAAACCTATTCACCAAAATATACAGAAAATGCACACTAAGATATCCTTGCATGTTAAAGAAGATCTTGAAAAAATTCTTGACATAAGTTTCATTTGACCTATTTATTATTCTCCTTGGATCTAAAATATTGTCACAGTTGCTAAACCAAATAATCATATTAGGATATGCATAGACTTTCGTGACCTAAATAAATCCTCTTTAAAAGAAAATTTTTCGCTCCCTAATATTGACATGATTGTGGATTCAATTGTTGGACATTATTTGTTGTCATTCATGGATGGATTTTATGGTTATAATCAAATCTTTATCAACTCGCAAGATCAATAAAAAACTACATTTACAACCATTTGGCGAATGTTTTGTTTTTGAAAGAGGAAAAAATAGGTTTTATAAGGACTCGAACCCACAAAGTATACAATTAAAAGAGAAAACATCAAAGAACCCATAAACAGAGAGGCTATAGAGAGGACATTAAAATAACAAAGTAATAGGCATAAAAAAAGGCCATCAAGGTCCACAAAAAAGACCCCAAAAAGACCTAACAAAAAATTAGAAACAACTAACCTTGGGACTTTAAAATTTCCATTGTCTCAGCTTCAATGTCATTCATCTCCTGAACTCCCCTCTTTAAGATTGGGACCATCTACGAAGTAGGAGCCACTTTTCTCTTAAGGTTGGCATGGGTCCTCTTCAATATTCCTTAATGTTGGAATGGGGAATTTTTTGTTGGGTTGTGATTCCTTTTAGATTAAAGAATTCTAGCACAACTTATCAATGGGCAATAACATTGATATTTCACAATTACATACATAAAATCTTGGAAGATTATGTTGATGAAATCCTAGATAAATCCTTAACAAGACAATACAATGTAAACGTCCTTTGAAAGATCTTTGAACGAATATGTAAATATAACATGAGATTAAATTTGAAAAAGTGTCTTTGACATAGATAGTGGGAAATATTTGGGATTTTTCATATCTAATAGAGGCACCTCCTAAGAACATTTCTCAATTGCCCACATTACAAGGCCAAATTCAAGCTATTCATCATTTCATTGCATTTTTAGTCGATCACACATTACCCTTCACACATCTTCTTAAAAGGGATGTACCTTTTGTTTGGAATGAGGATTGTAAATAGGATTTTGAGAGTTTAAAGGAATACCTTGTAACTCCACCCATTTTACAAACCGTTTATCCTTTATATAGTCACATCAAATCACATGCTCTTGCAACATTGTTGGCTCAACAAGATGATACTAGAAAATTGTTAGAGTAAAGTAATTAATTAACTTTACTCTCCTCTTAAGACTTCACTTCATGCACATATATTAGTCATTTAATAATTAATATTAATTATTAAATGCACTCACCTTAGGGTTAGGTTTTCCTTTTAGTTTAGATCTCCTTTTATAAGGATTGATCTCTTGTATTCTATCACTCTCTTGATTCATTTTTTTCTCTGATCATACATTTTGCACATTGTCAGAGCCAAAACCCTTGTTTTGTTCTCTCTCTTTCTTTGTGACAAGTTTCTTGCATGCAGGTGTTCTTTGGGTTCTGTGGATTTGTATTTCTCAAATCCTACATGGTATCAGAGCTAGATCTACTGCAGCTTGTTTAGTTTCCCTCCATTGAGGACTTTCTGATGAAGTTCAAACAATAAAGATCTATCTTGCAGGGTTGTGGCCAGGTTAAGACTGATACAGAGTGCATCTTCCTAATCATCTCCAAGCTTCAGGGTCCATTTCAGATCTTCTCTTTGACCTTCTATTCCACCATGGATGCCTTGGGTGCTCGATATGTCATGCCTACTTTTGAGGTGTTTTGTGATTGTTTGACTCATGAGCAAGCCAAGCTCAAGTAGATGGATTCACTTTCAAGTTCACATAACCAAGCATTGGTAGCCCAGTCCTCCAAGGGAAAATAGAAGTAGAAACCAAAGCCTAAGAAAGTTTCAGGGGCTAGTGAGAATTCGTCCAAGCCACCACCTAAGTTTGATTCAAAACCACAACCCAAATAGAAATCTTTGAAGTCTGGTGAGTCTTCCTCCAAGACTAAGAAGAAATTTGGTGATCCTTACAGTTTTTGTGGCAAGGATGGACATCCAGTTTCTAGGTGTTGGAAACGTTTAGAGGCTTTAGAGGAAGCCATACAACATCATAATATCACTGCACCTCATCCTTCTTCACAGCCCATAGGGAAAGGTCATGCTCTTTCTGCATGAGCATTGTCCTCAGAATCCACTTGGATTCTAGATTTTGGTTCCTATCACCATATGACACACACAGAGGATCTGGTCATCGCTCTTGCCCCTATAGGCACTAGACATATTGCAGTTGGTGACTTAGCATAGCTTTCAGTTCAGGGTTTAGGTACTATTTCATTGGATGGTGGTTGTCTTAAGGATGTGCTTTTGGTTCCTGACATTTCGACAAACCTTCTATTCATTTATCAGATTTGCCACTCTGGCTCTAGTAAGATAGTTGAGTTCTCACCACATGATGTGGTTATTTGAGATCTTCATGATCCTGACTTGGTTGTGGCTACTGGGAGTGTGGATTATGCATCATGCTTATATAAATTTGATGGCTTTGAGAGTTTAGACACTGTTGGTTCCTCTCTTATAGCCCATGTAGATTCAGTGAGCAGGATTTGGCATGAGTGTTTTGGCCATGTCAATTATAGATATCTACAATAGATGAGTACTCAGGCACTTGTGATTGGGCTCCCACAAATTTGTTGTATTGATGGTGTATGTCGAGGTTGTGTCCTTGGAAAACATCATTGAGATCCCTTTCCTAAGGGTCGAGCCACTCATGCTAGGGCACCCCTAGAGTTGGTACACAGTGATCTTATGTCCTTTCTGACTCATTTTTTAAGGGCCCACTATGTGATCACTTTTATTGATGACTTCTCTAGACGTACATGGGTGTACTTTCTTAAGTACAAGTCTGATGTCTTTGACTCATTTAGGACTTTTAAGACATTTGTGGAGAAGCGATCTGGACTTTCTATTAGGAGGATATGCACAGATAATGGAGGGGAGTATGTTAATCAGGCTTTCAGAGATTTTTGCAAAAAGCATGGTTTACAACATTAGTTTATAGTCCCTTACACCCCTCAGCAGAATGGTGTCGCTGAGAGAAAGAATAGAACCTTACGGGAGATGGAAAATTGTATGATATAGTCTTGAGCTATGAGTTCTTCATTTTGTGTTGAGGTAGTCAATTGTGCCAATTATATTCAGAATCAGATGCCTCATAAGGCATTGTGACATATGAATCCTGAGGAGGCTTGGACCCATGTCAAGCCTGATATTTCTACATTATGAGTTTTTGGTAGTGAGGCTTGAGAATTTATTCCTGATGCTCAGTGGAAAGCCATGGAGAGGAAGAGCCAACCACTCATATTGTTTGGCTACTGTGAGGATGTTAAGGCGTATAGGTTGTTTGATCCTAATTCCAGAGAGGTCTTGTTTTGGAGGGATGTCCAGTTTGATGAGCGCTATCCTCAGATGGATTCTCCATCACCAACTTCTCCCTCATTGCCTACTCCCTCTTCATCTCTTGAGGATTACTTATCTCTTAAGGATGATGTAGATGATGATCCACCATCTCCACCACCACCAATTGCTCCACATTTTCCTAGGTGGGCCCGTGTTACTGTTGAAGCAGTTGGTTCTTTAGCAGGTGATCCTTCAGATACTCACTGTACTCATGCTTAGGCATCTAGTTCTAGTCTTTTGAGTCATGCCATTTTAGATGATCCTCAAAAGTTTTTAGAGGTAACAGGTCACCTTGAGTGGGATAGGGAAATGGATGAGGAGTATTCTTCTTTGATGAAGAATCATACTTGGGATTTTTGTCCTCTTCCTAAGGGAAGAAAGTTGGTTCAGTGCAAGTGGGTGTACCATACCAAGTATACTATAGATGGTTCTATTGATAAGTATAAGGCATGTCTTGTTGCGAAGGGGTTTTCTCAGGTAGAGGGTATTGACTACTCTGAGACCTTTTCTCATGTCACCAAGATGAAATCTATACGCCTTGTACTTTCACTTGCAACTTCATAGGGATGGACAGTGTTTCAAATGGATGTGAAGAGTGCCTTCTTGCATGGAGAACTACATGAGGAGATCTATATGGAGCAGCCTCAGGGATTTGTGTAGGACACTTCTTTGGTTTGCAGAATTCAACATTCATTGTATGGTTTCAAACAAGCCCCTTCGACTTTGTATGAGAAGATGAACTCTTTCCTGCTTTCCTTTCACTTCACATGCTGTCATTCTAATCACACATTGTATATTTAGCATTAGGAGGGTGATCTTTTGATTCTTGTGCTGTATGTAGATGATCTCATTCTTATAGGTAGCTCATCCTCCATGATTTAGAGTGTTTAGAGAGCTTTGATGGAGTAGTTTGGGATGAAAGATCTTGGTCTTCTGCACTTCTTTCTGGGTCTTTAGGTTATTTAGTCTTTGGATGGGATTTCCATATTTTAGGAGAAGTATGCTCTTGATATGATTCAACGATTTGGCATGCTTGATTGCAAGTCTGCCCCCACTCCTTTTTAGTTAGGTGTTGTTTTGTCTTCCACTTGTTCTACTCCTTCAGTGGATCCCACTTTATACAGGAAGTTGGTTGGCAGTTTGTTGTACCTAACACATTCTTGTCCTAATCTTTCCTTTGTGGTTGGACTTGTCTCTAGGTTTTCCCATGATCCTCATGAGAGCCATTGGCAAGCAACCAAACATATTTTGAGGTACATTTAGGGCACCACTCATTATGGCATTCACTACACTTCAGGATCCCCTCACATCATTGGCTTCACTGACTTTGATTGGGCTAGTGATGTCAATGATTGGAAGTCTACTTCTGGCTTTGTTTTTTTCCTTGGTTCTGGTCCTATCACATGGTCTTGCAAGAAGTAGTCTGCTATTGCATTATCATCTACAGAGGCTGAGTACCAAGCAACAATGTTAGCCAGTCAGGAGGTTTTATGGCTTCAACAGTTGATGATAGAATTTGGGTTTCCTCTAGATAGTCCCACTATTCTTTGGTGTGACAATTAGAGTGCCATTCACATTTCTCACAACCCAGTGTAGCATTAGTGGACAAAGCACATTGAAATCCACATGCACTTCATCAAGCAGTTGATTTAGGATGGTTCTCTCATCTTGGAGTACATTCCTATAGAGGAGTAGGTTGTAGACATCTTCACTAAACCTTTGGCATCTTCGTGCTATCTTTAGTTGCGCTCCATGCTTGGGGTGAAGGAATTTATCCTTGGGGGGTCTCAGTGAGGCCTTCGTTCATGTTTTTCTTTCAACATGTTTCTTTATCTCCTTTTTGGAGAGGAGTTTTTTTCCCATTGGGTTTCCTCCTTTACTCCACTTTATTGAGATTTTGTTGTATTTGGGTACCTGATCAGGCCATGTTGTCAGGACCCACAGTTGCATTGTAGTTCCTTTTCTTTCTTATGCATTGTTTGTAGCTGCATTGTAGCTCATCTTAAGGGGGTGTTAGAGTAAAGTAATTAATTAACTTTACTGTCCTCTTAAGACTTCACTTTATGCACATATATTAGTCATTTAATAATTAATATTAATTATTAAATGCACTCACCTTAGGGTTAGGTTTTCCTTTCGGTTTAGATATCCTTTTGTAAGGATTGATCTCTTGTATTCTATCACTCTCTTGATTCATTTTTTTCTTTGATAATACATTTTGCACATTGTCAGAGCCAAAACCCTTGTTTTGTTCTCTCTCTTTCTCTATGATAAGTTTCTTGCATGCAGGTGTTCTTTGGGTTCTGTGGATTTGTATTTATCAAATCCTACAAAAATAACATCTTTTCTATTACATCAATCAAATTTTAATTGATTATGAAACCTTATACTCACTAATTGATAAAAAATGTTTGGCTTTTGTATTCTCTACTAGTAAGTTGCGACATTATTTACTAAATGCTGAAAAATAAGTCATAACAAAATTTGATCCCCTTAAGCATCTTTTTAATAAAACAGATCTCTTCGGATGCTTAGCTAAGTGGGTGATGTTGTTAACTTAGTTTGACCTTAATTTTTTTCACAAAAAACAATCAAAGGACAAGCCTTAACCAATCACTTAGCTGAAACCCCTTCTCCTCTCGCTTTACGTAATCATGACTCTTTTCTTGATGATAGTTTGTTGACCACAGATGTTAAAACATGGTATTGTATTTCAATGGATCTAAGTGTAGAACAGGTTCTAGTACTGGAGTGGTATTAATTATGCTTGAAGGAAAGCCTATTCCCTTGTCCTATCGATTAAATTTCCTATGTACAAATAACATAGCTAAGTATGAAGCATTAATTACTGGATTGTGCACTCCTTTAACCATGGGTACTAAAGATATCAAGATCTTTGGTGATTCACAATTAGTGATCAAACAAATCAATTGGACATATCAAAACAAACATGAAAAATGATCAAAATAAAAGGATCTTACAATGAAACTATTAGATAAGTTTGAATCATTCACCATTGATAATATCCCATGAAAAGACAATCAACATGCAAATGCGATGGTGAGTGCAACCTCTCTTATATCCCCATATGATCCTTCAACAGATTTCACCTTTATCATTCACCCAATCATGAAAACTTTGATTGATATCCAATTAGAAGACATTTTAATAACTCAAGAAGAATCACGAGAATGGTATGACACAATATACAATTATTTAAAAGATGGCACCATTCTCGAGCCCATAATGACAAATACTAGAAATCATTTATGTAAACTGGCAGACAAACATGTAATCCTACCTGATGTGTTGTATCATAGATCCTTCAATGGTCTCTTACTGAGGTGTCTTAGGGACTTTGAAATTCCTATAACCCTTAACCAAGCTCATGTTAGTGCCTATGGAGGTCATTTTGGAAGATGATCATTAGGGAAAAAAACTTATCTGTATGGGGTATTATTGGAGGCATATGGAGAAAGACTATTTTGCTTATGTGAAATGATGTCACAAATGTCAAGAAAATAGCAATTTGATTCATGTGCCTACTTCTGAGCTCCATGACCAAAGTCACATTTGGCCATTTTCAGTGTGAAGATTGGATCTCATTGGGAAAATTGCACTGCCCTCCTCTGTTAGACATACAATTATCATTACATCAACATATTACTTCACAAAATGGGTGGAAGCTATTCCTCTTTGATCTACAAATTTTGAAGTAATTTTTTGTTTCATATTACAACACATAATTGCTCATTTGGACTTCCTTCTGCAATAGTTTCAGACAATGGAATCCCATTTAAGAATAATGAAGTAAAGATATTTCTTGAAACATTCAAAATTCAACATCAAATTTCAACACCATACTATCCATAATCCAATGGAAAAGCTAAAAGAACTAATAAGATCCTTGAAAAAATCCTTAAGAAATTTTTTAACAAACATCACAAGGATTGGCATACGTAATTACATTATGCTCTTTGGGATTATCGAATGAGTGTTAGACTATCCACGAGAACTACACCCTATAACCTTGTTTATGGTAGTGATGCTATCATTCCTTTGGAGTTAAAAATTCCTATGCTATTAATTTCTCTTCAAGACCTTGTTGATGATACTACTTATAAAGACCAACAATTGCACCAACTTGAGATGCTTGATGAAAAGTTCATTAACCTTCTTGAGCATCTCCAAGATTACAGTAAATAATTACAATGAAAACATAATACTCATGTCATTCCTTCAAGATTTTGTAAGGGAAATTTCGGTCTCTATGGGAATCAATGCAATACTCACACTGAACATGAAGACAAAGATAAATTTAGTCCTAATTGGTTGGGACATTACATAATCCATACTAGTTATGGGTTTGGTGCTTATATAATAACATAGCTCGATGGAACACCCCTTAAGGAACCTATTAATGTTGAACATTTGCACTAGTATTATCTCTGGTCTCCCTAAATAGTATGAATAAAAAAGAAGTGTTGTCTAAAGTTATTTGGTGATATTCTAAATACTTTCAGATTGCTTCATTCTCAACAACTAATCATATGTTTGTCTTGAACACTCTAGGTTAATTATTTAAGTTATTTTTATAATTACTTTAGGTATCATATTATTCACCCTTGTGTTATGTTAAGTTCAATCCTTATATGAATTATAGGTGTTTCTAATTTAACATTCCCTCCTTTAAACAACAATGTTGTATCTAAAATAAAACTAAAATATGTTTTACATTATATAACAACAATCATGTTAAATCATGTAACCATTAATTAAATAATTTTCCAACACATATTTAATTAATCACATTGGCATTTAACATTCAAAGACATTAAGAAATATTGCAAAACATCAAATGCTCATATATATATATCTAAAGTGTTATGTACATCTCATAATAATATACAAATCACCAAGGTCTATAAGAAATAGACCCCTTGAGATCTAGTGCTCATGATCTGGTTCTCAGACATTGTGAGACAGTCGTGTGTGATTGTGATCATGATCCATTAACTTTGAGTGCAAACTCCAGACCTTATACCTATCCAAGAGCCACATGCCATTCCTCTACTATCTGATTCCTCTCTGCCCATAGCTATGATATCTCTACATGAAATCTCTCTACCTCTGCTAGAGTGTAGGATGATTATCCTTTAGTATCAGGTTGATGAAGTAGTCTCCTCATGCACTCATATGCTGCCCATTGTGGACATGTAATTAGGGTCCATATCCTCCTCATTGATTGATGCAAGTACAATCTCTATATTAGCTTGATGATATAACTCTCACTAGTCTCTCATCACTCTTGCAAGGTAGAAATAATACACAATCAGTAAACATCATCATGATATATATATATATATAAATTATAAACACTAAAGTACATGCATACAATAAAAAATCATCACCTATATCTCCAGCAGGTTGAGGGATATCAATCACATCCTCTCTAGGGGGCATGGAAAACATGATAGACTTTCTTTTACCATGGGTACTAATGTTTGTTGTAGCTACTACACGTGATTTGGTCACATGAGTGTGGGAAGACTCTCCCCGCTTGTGTCGATCCTCAACCGCTATCTCATCACCCTCGTTTAGGGGTGGATCCTACTTATACTCCTCATCATCATCCTCCTCTCCTCCATCCTAGCCCTCATAATTAGGATTGACATCTGAATCATACTCATCAACTATAACATCAGTAAACATTTATGTCACCCTATATCGTACATCCTTGGCCCTTTCCTTTTCCTCATCCCCCTCATTTGGTGCTTGTATTGCATCACTTATAGGGGCATGAATCAGAAATATAGGAGTTGGTCATGTCAATGACCACCACTCTTCATGCTCATCTATGCTACCGATGTCATCAGCTTCAGAGACTGGTGGTTGATCATGATCTGAGTCATTGGAGTCACTGTTGACAACATGGTCTATAGTGATTCGTACGGTATCACCTGGCCATCGAGAACTCTACACTAATCTCTTGATGAAGGGGCATGCCCTCGGTGGTGTCTACACCTACCCAAACTATTGCATGACTCGACTATAATAGAAAATGCGTACTACATAGTCATGTCAACTAGCCAAAAAATTGTCCATTTGCATCCTCCTTAGCTACCCTATGGGATCTCCTCACTGTAGTGTAAGTAGATAAGGTCTCCAAAGGGTCTTTTCCTCCTCTAGATAGTCAAATATCACTCTCCAAAAATGCAAGTCTCCATACTGCCACAAGTGTTGTAGAGGATAGCTGAAGGCTCATGGATATCCTATGGCTATAACACATGGGAAAATGACAGGTCTGGTGGATGTAATATGCTTAAGGAACCACATTTGTAGAAGCATGTAGTGTACCATAATATCTACCTCCCAAAAAACAAATTGACAAAAATCATAATAAAGATGTGATATGATACAACATCCCTAAGCGTAGACCATCCTGTGCTCTGCCATCCTGCAAATCAAGTGCACTAATCTTTCATCAAGGTGTGTCGCTTATCCATCTGGATTGAGTACTAGATCCACTGTGTGCATCATAATCTATCTCACTATGAGGGCTCACGAATATAGCAACATAGGTAGCTCGATTCGTGCTCTCACACACTCGTCATGAATAAGTCCATCAGAGCAGTATTGCATGTCCACCTTCTTCTCGTGAAATGATAGATCTCCTTAGAAGTATACCTATTCTCCCCAAATAGGAACTTGGAGAATCTAGTGTACATACTCAAAGGTAATGGTCATCTCTCTAATCAAGAGATGAAAAGTACATGTGTCAGCATTCCAGTGCTCCCATAGGGCCATCAACATGGCATCATGGTATCTCATAGGTGGCATCAAGTATGCCCAATAGATTCCTACTACCTAAAGATGCTTTGTCTCCTCTGCTGATAGTGGTGGAGTTAGATCTATAAGAAATATTATCTATCTCCCCCTAGCCGCTGTTGCGACCAGGTGAGTACCTATCAAAATCACAACAATATGCTCTAAAATTCATCTAATATCTTCAATTTTTACATTATTCATCATGCAAGCATGCTAAAGTCTATTTAGTGTGCTTTTCTAAAGGCCCTAGATACTTTAGAACCCTTTTGGGATACTTCACAAAGAAATGAGACACTTCACGAAGAAATGGGACACTTTGCGAAGAAACAAGACACTTCACAAACAAAAGGGACACTTTGTGAACAAATGGGACACTGCAAAAAAAGGGGACACTTTGTGAACTTTTTTTCCAAGATCCTAAATTATCCAATAAATGCATTAAAAATCATTAAATCATTGGGTATGTGTAGGATCATCATGGAAAAAATAAGCCCTTAGTGGTGAAAAATTTAGAAAAATCAAAGTTAGGCAACTTGACATAAAAATTTGAATAAGTTATCTATATTATTTCAAAACTATGTAAGAATAGAATCTATAGAAAAATGAATCTAGTTTCTAAACTACTAGATTTATTTAAAAAGAAAAAAATCTATTTGGTGAAAATTTGAAATTTGAATGCAGTGGTACTTAAATTTGAGGGAAAAAAAAGTAGGTGTCTGACTAACCACCCTAACCACAATAAAATGATAATATATTTTTATAAGATTTTAGATATAAGTAGAGGAATCATGTCCCGTTGTGATGCATATTCTTTTTGTAATTGTTTTCCAAGTAAATAATTAATTATGAATTTTTTATTACAACTTTTAAAAAATATAAAAACTCATGTCTGACCACCTTAACTTGGCCAAAGTTTCATGAAATTCATTTTTTTTTTAATCTTATAGTATGCAAAACATAGAATGTGATACATGTTTTAAATTCAAAAAATGTGATACAATTTGAAAGCTATAGATGTTTCTCAATCAACCTATCAATTAGGACTTTAGTCATAATTCAAATAGAAAATGAATTATAATAATTTATTAAATTCAAAGTAAAGCATAATTTATATTGTGGAAAGCGGAGAATCTCCTTTAAAAACATCTTTTTTTTCATCAATTTTGGGTAAAAAAGTAGTCAACCACATACCCATCATATTGCCACTTTTTGGCCCATCATGATCTTGCACATACCCCATTACAAAATCACTAAGCAAAAGTTATAGAATAAACTCACCTCATGATATAGGTCACCGCATGCCACTTGCTCTCAAAGTTCATCCAGTCATGAAGGTGTGTAACCCCATCTACTCGACATCTTCTCATCTCCCTTGTCACTCTCTATTAGCAACACAAGGGTAGACGACTAAGAGAGGGTTGAATCAGTTGTCACAAAAATTTAGACTTATTAACCTTATTCTTAGATCTAATAAATAAACATGAAAGAATGAACCATGAACACATCAAAAAAACACATAACACCAAGGTTTTTTTTATGCATGAAAACCCTATTAGGGGAAAAACCATGGCGGAGGTTAGTCGACAATATTATACCTTGTTAAAAGTATAAAGAAGAATAAATGGGGAATGCACATGCATTCAAGCACACTACCTAGAGCTCACTACTCGAATACAACAAGGCTTATTTCCCAAAGGAAGACACACTATCTTACAGAAACATTCAGATTACATCTGCAGGATTTTGAATTGAGAAAATACATCTGTTAATGCATGATTACAGTTCCTGTTAAGTATATGAACACTTCTTCACACTCTACTTCTGCCTTCAAATGATTAGGAAATTATTCACACATCTCATACACATGCATGCCTTCAAATGAAATAAACAATAGGTTATATATAAATGCAACAAGAGATTACATTGCTACATGTCGACTTCAACAAAATAATAAAACATATGCAAACTATCAGCCCAAAACAATAAATAATTTTCAATGTGAGTCAACCAATGTTAGCCACAACATAATGAAGACCCAAAAAAAATCCTCAAACACAAAAAACCTTCAAGAATTATTCCACAAAGATTCACAACATGCTACAATTACCATGTCAGCCATGAACATGAAAAACATGAACACGCAAGAGAAAATCACCAATCGTGAGAACAACGATCAATGTAGACGTGCAACAAAAATAGAGCACAATCTAGAAACATCGAAAAACATCTCGAATCACTAGAGAAGCATCCATAACAATTGAACTTACTAGAATCACATCACCTTAATTTAGGAACACCAACTGAAGCAACATAAAAACTATCAAAACACAAATACTCATAACTCAATCAAATTTTCATGTGGATCTCTAAAACTTAATGTGGATAAAATAGATATACTCGACAACAAACCCTTTAATCCAAAACCTCTAATCATCAACGTACTAAGCTAACCAATAGACTAAACTTCACTTCATCATTGACAAAATGCAAGTCATTTCATTACATTTTTCTCAATATCATCGACATATACAACTTCTAATGTCTTAAAGGCCAATAGGGGTATGTGCAGGATCATCATGGAAAAAATAGGCCCTTAAGTGGAAATTTTTTTAGAAAAATTAGAGTTAGGCAACTTGACACAAAAAATTGACTAAGTTATCTATATTATTTCAAAAATATGTAAGAATAAAATATGTAGCAAATTGAATGTAGTTTCTAAAATACTAGGTTTGTTTAAAGATAACAAAATTCTATTTGGTGAAAATTTTAAATTTGAATGGAGTAGTACCTAAATCTCAAGGAAAAAATAAGAAGTAGGTGTCTATGTGACCACCCTAACCATAATAAAATGATAATATTTTCTTATAATATTTTAGATATAAGTAGAGGACTCATGTCCTGATGTGATGCATATTTTTTTATAATTTTTTTCCAAGGAAATAATTAATTATGATTTTTTTACTACAACTTTTAGAAAATATAAAAACTTGTATGTCAGACCACCTTAACTTGGTCAAAACTTCATGAAATTAAAATTTTATTTTTTAATCCTATAGTATGTGAAGCATAAAATGTGACACATGTTTTGGATTCAAAAAATGTGACACCATTCGAAAGCTATAGATGTTTTCCAATCAACCTATCAATCAGGACTTTAGTCATAATTTGAATAGAAAATGAATAATAATTACTTATTAAATTCAAAGTAAAGCATAATTTATATTGGTGGAAAGTTGATAATCTCTTTTAAAAACCCTTTTCGTTTCATCAATTTTGGGTAAAAAAAGTTGTCAGCCACATACCCATCATATTGCCACTTTTTGGCCCATCATGATCCTGCACATACCCATAGTGTTGACATCAATGACAACTAGATATCAGCAACATCCAACACTCTCAAGCTACAAGAAGGTAAAATGAAATAGTAATTGAAAAATTACTCTCCCTTACATCTTTTAACCTATTTTCATCCCTTTAAATTAATCTTATGCATTAAAATAGGGTTATTTTCTCTTAAGAGTTAATAAAGTACCTTTTTCTTGAAAACAACATAATGGGAGCTAGGGAACTTCATTTTCGATGTTGTTTGATGCATTGGAATTTTGATTCCACACCTAACATCATCAATCATTCCCTACAATATGATTTTTCCTTATTCAACGTGCCTAGATTGCTACCATCATTCAACCTCCATAAAGCAATTAGAATTAAGGGGGGCATACATCTACCCTTTAACTTGAATTCTAGAAGTTAGATAAAAAGATTTTCGGTAAATTAACAAATTTGTCTTGCAAGATGTGGTTCCTAATGTTGTGGTTTTACATATAGCTACATTGGGGGCTTCATTCTCCCACCTTATGAATGAGTATCCTTTTATGCAATAAAGTGTAGTGTCTAGAGTCCTTTAGCTTACATATTCACATAGAGTCATATGGGCACTAAAGTGGGTGCTAAATGTGGCATAGAAAATTGGACACTCTTTAGAAAAGAGACAATTCAACGCTTAATTTGGACCTACTTTGGAGTACCCCTACATTATTCATTCTTGAAAACAACATTTATAGACCCCTACGACCCATTATGGGTATGTGCAGGATCATGATGGGCCAAAAAGTGGCAATATTATGGGTATTTCTAGGGTATGTGGCTGATGACTTTTTTTTAACCCAAAATTGATGAAACGAAAAGGGTTTTTAGAGGAGATTCTCAGCTTTCCACCAATATAAATTATGCTTTAATATGAATTTAATAAATAATTATTATTCATTTTCTATTAGAATTATGACTAAAGTCCTGATCGATAGGTTGATTGAAAAACATCTATAACTTTCAAATGGTATCATATTTTTTGAATTTGAAACATGCGTCACATTCTATGCTTCACATACTATAGGATTAAAAAAAATAAAAATTAAATTTCATTAAGTTTTGACCAAGTTAAGGTGGTTAGACATACGAGTTTTTATATTTTTTCAAAGTTGTAATAAAAAAATCATAATTAATTATTTACTTGGAAAAAAATTACAAAAAAATATCCATCACATCTGAACATGAGTCCTCTACTTATATATAAAACTTATAAAAATAATTATCATTTTATTATGGTTAGGGTGGTGACACCTACTTCTTATTTTTTCCAAATTTAAGTACTACTACATTGAAATTTCAATTTTTCACCAAATAAATTTTATTTATTTTTAAATAAACCTAGTAGTTTAGAAACTACATTCAATTTTCTATAGATTCTATTTTTACATATTTTTTGAAATAATATAGATAACTTATTTAAATTTTTATGTCAAGTTGCCTAACACTGATTTTTCTGAATTTTTTGCCACTTAAGGCTTGTTTTTTCCATGATGATCCTGCACATACCCTTATTTTTTTATCTAGAGGCCCATTTAACTTGAAAATCATATGAATCCTAACAAACAACACTTAATCCATTCATATCCCAAAAACCCACCTACAAAAACTAGTAGTGGGACCCATTCACCAAGGGGGGCGAATGATTCCTTTTTGGGGAAAATTTCAATTTTGAGCTGCAATTTCACCAATTTAATTTAATTTTTCTATGGATGTTGGCCTCTTAGGTTGAAATAATAAGAAATTTAGGTATTGATTCCTATAAATACACATTTTAGGTCATTTTTCACATCTCCTAGTTATTTTCACAAAGAAAATTTAAAATTCAAGTATCAAGAGTCTTCCACAAGAAGTTTCATTAGCATTTCTACAACAAAGTTGAAGCTTTTGGACAACAATATAGGATTTTTTCACATCTTTAAGCTAACTTCTCATTGAAAATCCAACATTGAAAAGAGTTGATGATGGATTCCTATGGAGAATCATGGAGAAATCTAGCTTGAGGAGATTCAAATAGCCATCAAATCACACCCAAAGACTTGTTTTCAAAGTGATTCCATCTTCCATTTTCTCTTTATCTTTAGATTTAAGGTTTTTATAACATTTGCATGCAATTTAAATTCACTTGTGATGTTGGTGGTTTTCTAGGATTGAAGTCTTTCATCATTCAAATCACATTTTTTCATCTTATTCTAGCACATTAGAATAGGGTTTTATCTTACTTCATATATTCCTAGTATTAGACACACTTAGGGCTAGGTTTTTATGCAATTTTTATCCATTCAAGGTTTAATTACCAAATTAGGGGTTTGAACAAGGAAAACCCCCCATTAGAAAACAAATTTTAAGCTACTTTATAGGTATTTTTAGAGATTTAGATCTGGGCTTCTGTCAAGAAGTGTTGTGTAGGTGACAAGGCGTAGGTTTGAAACTTGAATTTGTAGAAAACTAAAAAAGGAAAACTAAAAAAGGACTGATTCACCATAGATGGTGAATGAGTCCCACTAGAGGTACGTATTAGAGCTGAATGTAGATTATAATACCCATTTGGTAGAAACTAGTTTCTGGGCAAAAAACCTGACCTGGGACTCATTCACCATAAGACTAATTCGCCCAGGGTGGTGAATGAGTCTGAGGCAGCAAAAAATTTAACATTTCTAGTTTTTTAGAGTATTTTCTAGTCTCCACCAGGTTTACAGGTGTACACATTTTGTGTTATAGCTTTCTATTTGGTTCTATTTGCATTTTTATTTGTTTTTCTAAGTCTTTTGCAAATGTCACTATGTTTTCAAACACTTCATATTTCATAAGGTTTTGCATACATAATCTATCAATTTTATCATTTTTTTGCATCTAGATCATTGCATTTAGGCATATTTACATTATCATTACATTAGTTTGAGTGAACCACCATAGTTTTTGGCCTACCTCTCTCCTTTTAGGTGAAAAACCCTAAGAGAGCAAGAGAAGTACATAGCCCCAAAAATTTGTTGGTTCACTATGACTCTAAAGAAATGAGTAGAAGGTTCTCCATTTGTAGTGTGCTAGAATTTACTAGAAGTAGTGAGATGAAGGTTACAAATGGCATAATTTTTTAGTGGTGGATTTCTCCTATTGCATTGAAATAATGAATCTCTTTGTAATAGTATTCTTCTATCTTCTTTCTTCTTGGTAGTGAGCCACTTGACAGTGAGCCTTTCTTCTTTTTCTAGGGAGCGAGCCTAATTGTATTTTTTGTTTCAATTCATATATATGTGAGCTAATCCGCACTATGGTTTTTCCCTTCTTGTGTTTTCCATGTAAATCTAGTGTTCTTATGTGTTTGGATGTGTTTGCATTACTATTTCATATGTTTACATTCTACTAATGCATAATAAGGGTTTAATGGTTGATAAGGGTTTGAAAAGATATTTAGGGTTTGAATATTTTCAAGTATGCAATTGATTCACCCCCCCATTTAATTTTCCTAAGCATCTAACTAAAAGTGGTGAAGAAATTACTCTTGTGCTTGAGAAATTACACTCATATATGACAAATGGATTCAAATACTTGGATCCTAGATAAGGAGTGATAAAGGACATAAGATCACTATGTACCAACTTTAGTAAGGAGGAAGAAGAAGGGGCCTTTCCCTTGGTAAAGGGTTCTTGATGATGGTTTCCAAGAATATAGCCTTTAAGGATGTCTTATATGGATGAAACCTTAGGAAGAATAAGTACTATCTCATTTGTACTCAAGTGCTACAAATACTCATAGTTGATATGACCAAAATAATTATGCTAAATTTTACTCAAGGAATCTATATGGGTAATGTGTGATTAACCAATAAATAAATAAAAATCATAAAGACTATATAATATAGACTCATGATCAACTCTATTTAGAACAATAATTGTGTTTAGATGATAGAGATCATGAATGAAATCATTAGGAAAAATCTCAATTATCTTACCCTCTATTATGAAAAATTTGGTCAACATAGAGAATATTAGAAAAGATCTTAGAAGAAAAGGAGAATGTCCTCAATGGTATCATTAAACCCAAAACAAAAATCTATGAACTATTTCCCATTGCAATATTAGAAGTACTACAATAAGAAGGAGACTCAAGTAGACAAGATGAATGAGTCAAGTGATGTGAGGTTCCTAAGTCTATAATCTAATTATGTGTTGAATATGAAGATTTTTTTAAAATTTCATGATCCTTACCTATGTGATTCGAACAAGAATTAAAGAGTGAAATAGTGTGTTTTCACATGGCCTCTTCTATTGCCTTGAGTCTCTTGTAATGTTTGGTAATTGCATGTCCCTCACAGTCACAAAAATTAAAATGATCTCTCAATTTCTTCTTCAGCTTTTAGGAAGACTCACCAATCTTAGATGATTTTCTATTTTTAAGTGTAGATTGATATTTTTTACCTAACTCTAGCTTAGGCTTCGAGGATTTCTCACCTTTTGATGTAGATTCTTTCTTAGATTTCTATGTGTTATTATTTATTCTTACTTATTTTTTTAGATTATTGGGTGACCACTACATGAGTCTTATGAATATAACTTAACTCCAACTATATTAAATTATCATATTCCCATGTGAAGTGATCACAAAATATCTTAAATGAGGGAAAGGTGAATGTAACTCCCAATTCATCCATAGTGGTTGTGGAAAAGGAAAATGTATCCCTCTACATTTTCATGCTTGTTTGAGCCCTCTTTGTTAAATTAAGCTTAATGTTGCCTTGATTTAGTGTTGTAATGTATTTAACACATTCACATTAGGTCTTGGGTAAACTAAATGGACTTAGTTGTACCTTATTTAAGGTGTTGTACAATGTATCATAAAACTTTCACACTAATTTAGGGTTTTCATTATTAATTAGGCTTTTTTATGCCTTATTTGGCCTTATTTTACATCTATAAGCCTTAATTAATGCATATTTTCAAGTATAATAACAACATAAACTAGCATATAATCATGGTTTAGGTGTTTTTAGATTATATGTCCTAATTTTTGTGATTTGGGACTCATACGCCACCTTGGGTGTATGGGTCCCACCCAAGTTTTGGGGCTCCAATCCTGATTTCACACAAACCTTAGCATTTATTGAAAAATGTGTCCCATAGCCTAGCCTAATGGGACTCATATGCCACTTTTTTCATATGAGTCTTGTGTGTCTTAAAAAGGTATAAACACAAGGTTATTTCACTCATTTTTCACCTAACAAGCAATCAAGTGACCTAACAAACAATCAAGTGACCCAGTAGGTAAGCAAATGCCCTAGCATGTTGAATAAGAATCCTTATAGAAAATTTGAGTTTACAAGAGCATTCAAGAGTCGATTATCAAGTCTTTTTGAGCATTATTCAAGTATCAAGCATCATGTCAAAGTCATCATGCATCATGTTTTTTTTTGAGCTAACATTTGTGATGTAGGGTTTTATGATTCAAGTGAGAATTCAATTCAAGATCCATATAATTCAAGCAAGAGTCAAGATCTATATCCATTAGAGTTATTTCATACATGTTCACAACCTTTATTCCTAGGTTTTGGTGAGTTGCAACATATAATTTTGTTCATTCATCATTCCTCCTTTCTATTTGATTTCATTACAAGGTTTGATTACCAAAATAGGGTTTGACCAAGGAAAATTCCTTTCCACTAACAAAAAATCATTTTCCCCTCTCTTTAGTGTGTGATTTGTAGATCCAAGTTGAAGAAACTCTAAGGAGAAAGATTGGAGAAAACTTGTCAAGTGTGCAAAGTTTTTAAATCAGTCACCTTGTTTTAAAAACCATTGAAGGACACCTACAAAGCATAATTTAGTAGTTTAGATCTAGACACTAGGTTGAGAAGATAGAGAAGAGATTAAAGAGTAGATTTAGATCTTGATCCTCTGAAAATCCAAGCAAGATTAATACAACACTTTTGGCGTATGAGTCCTAGTACAATTAATTTTCCATCTTTCAAGAGTACTAGACCTATCACTACCAGATTTATGTTCTATCGCATAAACCCTAATCTAGGACTAAATTGCCTAGCTTGGTGTATGAATCCTAGTGTGAATTAAACTTACCATTTTCAACATTTCAGGTATTCATCCAAGCTTCTATAGGTTTCTAGTTGTACATCTCTAATTTCTTAGTTTCCTATTCTACTTTGCATAGATTTCTAGATCATTTATTGTAGTCTTGCACACCATTAAGTTTCATAATTATATTTTTGCATTTTACTATTCTTTCCAGGGCCTATCTTGGTGGTGAACCCTTATTTAGTCATTAATCATACCCTAGGACAACCTTTATTGGATCTCATTCCTTTATTCCATCCTTGGATTGAGATCTTTAGGGTTTCCTTGAGTGCAACAAGGGTGTGAAGTAGGAACCCTATCTCCTCAAAGATAGAAATCCCTCTATTTTTGTTGTTTTAGTGGTATAAAAAGTATAAATGGAAAAATAAAAAAGTCCTCAAAGTTTAGAAATGATAAAAATCATATGCCTTTTCTTTTTTATGCCTTCCACAACCCTATAAAAGTGATTTCAATGACTTGATTTTGACTAGAAATTTCTTAACAAATGGCAATGAATTAGGTTCCAATTTAGTCAACTCTACCTAAATTTGTAATTCCCAAAATTCATTTACTATACATAAATAATCCTTGCACATATCTTAAATCTACAAAGAGTCTTGCAATAAGTTGTCTAAAAACATGAAGTGCAATAAGACCCATTGCTTAATACATCCTTTTTTAATGAAAATATAGATCATATTCTTGATTAAAATTATATACAATATAAATAAAGGTAAGCCATAATCCCTTGGATATGAGAAATATGTTCATCTAATGTTTCAAGGTGTGATAATTATGAAATATAAGCTGCTCAATAGAAGAAGTTCCATCATGTGTATGTTTGGTTTTGAGTTTTGCAAAGTTACTAAATTCTATTTTTGAGTGCCTTTTAATTCTTATAGGTACTATAGGATAAAGATTTACTCCCCACAACAAGAAAAAGTAGAACCTTTTGTAAATTTAAAAACTAGAAATTGAGATATAAAAATATTCACTTAATAAATTTAATCCTTTTATACCTAGTAAATTCAATATAGAAAGATAGGTTTATGTACTATTCAAACCACTGAACTAGCTTTACAGCATTGTAATAATTGTGAAAGAAGCAGAATTGAGCCAAAATTTATGAGCTTGGAAGAAAAATGGTAGATCTAACTTCAACAAAAAAATTGTAATTAACAAGTATAAAAATATAGAAAATATACTAGTACCAATATAATGTTGTTATAACTAGATTTCTAATGATATATTATTTGTAATAATCTAAGTCTGTATGCCCGAGATATACACAATTTTTAAAAATAGGTCAAAAGGGCAAAAATAAAAATTAGGTGGATAAAAATTTATCCATTGGTCACTTATGGATTAGGTGTGGTGGCTAGCTACTTAAAATTTAGTCCTTGGGCATACACATGAGTTGTGGTAGGGTTTAAGCATTATGCAAAGCCGTAGTGGTAGTGCAATGGTGATGAACAAGTGATAACAATAGATAGGTGGCTATCAAGTGGTGGTCAAGAAATTATAAAAAAAACTAGGTAGATGCTAGAAGAACTAGTTTTTCACTAGAAAAATGTGCAACTCAATGGAATCATGAAAGTGTAATATAAAAATTATATAGGATGATGAAAAATTATGTAGAAACAAAAAATAAATGTTGATGTAAAGCCTATAACTAGTGTATAGTAGTGTACACCTATACCTACACATAATTCTATATAGATTCCATAAAAATGTATATTTTTTTACATTTATTTAAACGGTGTCCAAAAAATATCTAAATATTTTCTAGTTGAATTTCAAATAAATTAATAGGTTATCTTACAAATTGTGGGCATTTTGAGTGCAATAGCTAGGTCTATTTTTATCTAAGGTGAAATATTTGAATGCTCAAGGTTGAATCTCTCAAAAAAATTATAAATAATTACAAATCTAGAGCTTTGATACCATATTGAAGTTGATTATGTAGCCTCACAATTTTCAAAAGTCACTTGCAATCAAACACCTATTAAAAAAATATTTATTGTAAAAGCTTGATAATTCTATTGTTCCAAGTCAATAAATGAGTAATATAATGTATAATATACAATGAATTATCTTTGATAAAGAATAAAGAAACCCTTAATAGAACTTTAGAAAAAAATTATATGACCCAAGTAAGTTTAAGTATGCTAGTGTGAAAAGGGACATAATAATTAGGAAATCACCTTTTTAATGTAGCATCTTTAATATTTTATTGAACAACCTTGAAAAGATTAAAATGAAATACTTATTTTATTTCCCTAGAAGTGAATTTGGTGGAAAAGTTATAATTTCATAGTAACTTCTTCAAATCCTCTTCTTATGAGCTAAAATAAAAAAAACAATAGCTTAAGTGTATCCTTGATCAACCCTCCAAAAACAAGTTTTTTTGATTGAGAAAGAAATGCAATTTATGAGAAAAAAATCTTAATTAGAAAAATTAGTGTGTTTCTTTCTTTTGGAATGCCAAGATCATGATCTAATGCCACATGTATTAAAATATCTTCCATAAACAAGTTATTTTAATATTTGATAATACTCAAAAGTAATATCCATATTTAAAGGAGAAAAAATTAAAATGTCTCTAAGAGGAACACAAATTACAATATGATAATCATAGACTAACCACTAGTTTCTTTGTACATACATACATATTCCTTGGATGCACCCTAGTTGACATTAGTACATATCTAAGAGTATATTAGTGATGGTATAAATTACTTAAGAGTAATGATAGTCATAGGCTAACTACTCTTATCCTAATGAATTCTATAGGATTAAGAGCATTGAAAATGATATTAAAATGACTTGAAAAATGATCTAAGGTCAATAGCTATCCTAAATCACACCTTCCACCTTTGACATTTGGGGGACACAAAAATGACCAAAAGAAACTATTTGGTTATTTTCCTCAAGGAAGGGATAGAAATAGTTGATTAGGGTTTTGGTCCCTTTTTAATTTGTGAATTATGGATTGAATGATGTGATGTGTTTGATTGATGATGAAAACTAGGAAAGACAATAAAAGTACAATAAACTATCATAAATTCAAAGAAGTACAAAGTTGAAATATGCAAACAAAGACTAGGAGAGCAAAGTGTAAGACATAAGGAACCCAGTATTAAAATTTGGCGTAGAAATCATTGGAAAAGGGTGAGGGAAACAACTGTTTGAAAATAGTGATTTAAATCATATGTTCAAGACTTGTAGAGGAACATCAAAGTCCATAAACTTTCTTC
The DNA here is from genome assembly GCA_007258455.2 of Sequoia sempervirens. Classification (NCBI taxonomy): domain Eukaryota; kingdom Viridiplantae; phylum Streptophyta; class Pinopsida; order Cupressales; family Cupressaceae; genus Sequoia; species Sequoia sempervirens. The sequence continues at coordinate 151,734,704 of VDFB02026320.1, forward strand.
CTTGTCAATATCAACTTCTGAAGGTTGTCACTTATTGAATAATCAATCTTTCCCTAATTTTATGAAAATGTTTTGCATACTTGATCTAAGGTTTGATGTTTTGATGTCTTCAATATTCTTTAATCCACTTCAAACCTGTAACCTACACGAAATAAAAGAGAGGAAGTGTAGTGTCATATAGGGGCTTTCCTAAGTAAAACCCCATTTTGGTGTTTCCACCACCTCAAACAACTATGGTTATTTTTGATAAAGAGTGCTTACCCTAGGTTGAGTAGAGGAAAATGATAAAAATTGAATGGTAAATCCCTATGCTATAACTTACCACCTATATTTTCATTCTTTGTTAGACTGAGGTCAATTAAATCATCTCACACAAGGAGAATTTGATAGTTTCTTAAAGATCCTGCAAAAGGGCTAGTGTTCGTAACAATGACAAATATAAAACATGAAGTATATTACTTTGCATGGATTTGATTATGTATTGAAAACAATATCTAATTTACTAATAAGGTGATGTTAAAATGTTGCTTATTCTACTCTTGAATTGCATTGATTTCCATTTTGAATTGCTTGATTGATAAAAATTTCATAAGATGTTTCAATAGAGAAAATGAACTATATTTATATGTATTTTAACATTTTAACATTTTAACATTTATCATTTTGATAAGCTAACAAATGATTTTGAATTTGCAAACATATTGAGGAAAATAATATAATATTAAATTTTCAGAAAAAGGGTAAACAAGGGTGAGGCTTCCCTAGTCTAGACCTATTTTAATTTTTAGGTGCTTGTGAGATAAATAATTAATTTAATTTCCCAAAATTCATTCAATCTCTTGAAGATGACAATAAAATATATGATTATTAAGCATAATTAGGCTCAAACACTTAGGGGAGATCCAAACATAATGTGAAATGATAGACATGTGTATAAGTATTGTCATTTTTTAGGTAGAAAAAATGTTTCGATTTTTTTTTTTCATTCTTTATATTAATATATAACTGTTGTGTAGGTTTTTACCAAAAAACCTCAAAGTTTGAGGGATTGGTCTCCAAAATCACATTGTGTGTTACTTATGTTACAAGTTAACACAAACCAAATAAGAAAACCTTAAACAAATACAAACACCTAAACCACCATTAAGTAAAATACTTGTAACATAATCACACACTACACAAACTCCCCAAGGCACTTCATTCCTATAATTATTTTTTAAGCATAAAATGAGTGTAGAGATTTCAACGTAATATTAAGGATTAATACAAATTTATATCAATCATATTAGGCTCATCTATTTTCTAAACTAAATTATAAAACTATAATTTAATGAAATTCACCATTAAAATTAATAGTCTGGTCCTATCATATGTATGAGGGAAATAATTTGAGTAAATTAAAAATATAATTCAACCACTTCTACGAAAAGATATGTAATCATAAGATTTTAAATTGTAAATGTTGTAGGAAAGAATAACCAAAAGTCGTGCAGAATAACTTTGAAACCATACAACAATTACATGAAATATGATATCCAAACTCTGATATTCAACACTAAATACAAATATTTATTATACTAGCTTTTGACAAACAAATAACATTAAAATACTAACACATAAACATTGGCACCAATAAGTATATGATTAGACAATACTGTCCAATTGTCTTTATAACTGACATTAGGTTCAAATAAAAAAGAGGTTCATTCTGAGGTAAGGCAGGCAATGATTTTGAGCTCAGACAATAGTGCACGAGGTTTAATGAAGGGAATTAAATAAACAGAAAATTGACAATATCAAACTATAAACCGAGTCAAATAAGAGGTCGCTGTAGACCGCAAAAGATTCCTCTGAAAGGAATATTTTGTCTTGAATAGATTATCTTGAGGAATATTTTATCTGTGCATCGTCAGCCACGTTTTAGTTGCAATTTGCTAGCATTTCACTTTCTAGAAAGAAAAAAAAATATGAATCCAACTACTCCAAAAATACTTACTATCGTTCATTCATTGGATATCATACAATCACAGTTGAGAGACTTCGCCCAGTGTTTGGATGATACGACTGGTTTTGAGAGACTTCACCTACTGTTTTGATGATTGTATTATTGTATTATAATGGTGAAATTAGAATACTCAGGTCAATTTACATTTATTTTTGTATATTTTCAATGCGACAATATAATTATATATTGATAATGACATATTCTTGTATTAATTTTGATTCATTTTCTAATTTCTATTTACTTACATTTATTCTTACCAATACGTTTTACACGTTTGATTTAACTTTATCTTTATTTATATCTATTTCTTACATTCAATCTATTATCAAGACACATTTCAAATTGGTTCTCTAAAAATGTTCATGCATTAAAGATCGATTTGCATTAATCAAGGTTCAACATAAGCCATTTAGATTTCAACCACAATATTTTGGATTAGTGTAGAGTTGAAGATGGTGACCTCATCAAAGACATCATTTTTAATACTTTGATCAATTGATTCTACACATTTTCAACATCTATATTTCATTATTAGTTTGAGAGATAGGCCCCTCCTCTATCTCTTGCATTTATTTTCATAGACATATTATTAGTTTATTATCATTCCCAACTCATAACTCAATCAGGTTATTTTGAGTATGATCATTTGCATCTTTCTAATCAACCTAGATTTAAATGTTACAGGAAATTTTCAATCACATTTGATTTAACTTTATCTTTATTTACATCTATTTCTTACATTCAACCTATTATCAAGAAACATTTCAAATTGGTTCTCTAAAAATGTTCATGCATTAAAGATCGATTTGCATTAATCAAGGTTCAACATGAACCATTTACATTTCAACCACAATATTTTGTATTAGTGTAGAGTCGAAGATGGTGACCTCATCAAACACATCAATTTTAATACTTTGATCAATTGATTCTACGCATTTTCAACATCTATATTTCATTATTAGTTTGAGAGAAAAGCCCCTCTATCTCTTGCATTTATTTTCATAGACATATTATTAGTTTATTATCATTCCCAACTCATAACTCAATCAAGGTTATTTTGAGTATGATCATTTGCATCTTTCTAATCAACCTAGATTTAAATGTTATGGGAAAATTTCAATCACATTTTTAGTAAACTTAGCATTCCTATAACCCCCTATGTTTTTTTTGTCCCATTGTAAATTGTCACCCTTGAAAATTTTACCTTATGTTTGACCCCCCGTTAAATTATTGGACCTAATTGAGTATTTAATTTTCTAAATTATGCATTCTATGACCTATTTTTTATAAATTTTGAGAAATTGCAACCACAAATCAATTGCATTTATCTAAGACCTTGCCTTGACACCTAAAATCCTAGAAAATAGGGTGTGAGTGTCCCTCTATTTTGGCTCAAAATTCAAATATATCAATGTCAATTTAATATTTGCAATTCAATTGTCTAAAGTCAGCTATCAAGATTTAATTTTTGGGAAATTGAATAAATATCTATAAATACCTAGTTATTGCATCATTTCAAATCTAACAATAAGAGAGATCTAGCAAGAAGTGAACATCCAGAGAAATTACTATCATCAACAACAAGTTAAGAGCAACATTTTTGGAGTTTTTTAAAACAATTCAAGATCCTATCATCATGTTTAATTCTATGTGAATTTATATGTGTTCATGTTATCATTGTTTTGTGAAGGATAACTCTTTTGTAGGTCTCCAAAGCATTCAATCATTCAAGAAAATAAAGAAAGCAAGATCAAGACCTTGAAGTGATGTGCATGACTTCAATCTTTCAAGGAAGCCATTGAAAGGTTGTGAGTTGCAACACTTTGTGATTTCATCATTCCTTCCTATTCATTATCCATTTATCATTGGCATTGCCATTGTGGAAGTGGAAACACTTACTTGGGGTTTGACTGAGGTAAGACCCTAAAATGACCCAATATTTTTTCTCTTTGTGAATGTGAAGATCCTAGGTTTGAAGGATATTGAAAGGATTTTGAAGAAAAAATATTCATTGTTGCATTTATTGTCATAACACTTGTCAAGTCATGAAGACTTAGTTGTAGAAATACCCAAAAGTGTTACAATAGATCCAAATTCAAAATTTTAAAGCTTATATTTGATATCAAAGGACCTCAAAAATAAATCTAGCAAACTGATGTAGGAGCATCTAGTGGTGTAAGGGCAATCTTGCATCACCCAAAAATAGTTAAATTTCAAGTTTCTTGGTTTTTAGATGTTTTTACATTTTTGGATACCCTTTTCGTCATAATGAAATTCTTAATTTATAGTTTTTTATTTTCTATTCCTGGGTTGAAAGATATTGCAGTTTGAGTTTCCCAGATTTGCACCTAAAAATCTTTTGAGTTGGATTTGAGGCACTTAGAGTTCCCGGAATGGCCCCAAAACTTGCCAAAATCAGTGAAGTGGATTTCAAGCATGTTATTGACTTCGAGACATTTCCAACGGTTCAAACGGTTCATGAATCAGAGTTCCGAATCAAAAGTTATGGCCCTGGGAAGTTGGCGCACTTTCTAGAAGATACAATTACAAATGCTCTTTTGAATTTTGAACTTCAAGTTGTAATTTTTCAGCGCCAAACTGCCTAAACTCAAATTTGAATGTTGTTTTGGCTCCAAACTAAAGAATAGCTCTATTTATGGCCGAGTTTCTAATTTTGGGTAGCTTTTTGAGGACAAGCTCGCATATTGCAAAGGGTTATTCTGTAGCTTTCTGTAACTTGCATGTGTTGTAGAACTTGGGGACCTGAGATCCTCTGCATGTAAGAAGCTCCATTTTCTGAATAATAAAATTATTCTCCTGTTTGTGGGTTATTTTCTATGTCTTGGGTTGCACCCTCATCAAGTGGTATCAGAGCAGGGTTTTCTTGAGCATGTGGACAGATCGCTGATCGTGAGGCAGTTCACACCAAGACAGTGGTTGTGGGTCAAGGTCAAGAATGATGCCTCCTAGAGTGATGCCCGGTAGGCATGATGGTGCTAGAGGTGGTTGAGGCGGTATAAATGTTGGTGGAAGAGATGCATTGGCAGCCCTCCAGAGACATATTGATGTGTTATAAGAGCAGTTGAGAAGAGGGTTAAACCCGAGGGAGGAAAGTGAGGATGAAGGAGAGGAAGAAGGTTCATATGTAGAAGAGGAAGAAGAAGCAATTGATCAAGACCATATGTGGCTAATAAGGTCCATTTCAAAAATTTGGAAAAGACCCAGAGCAGAAGTCCCCAGTTATTCTGGAAGTCTAAACCTGGAAGAGTTGATCGACTGGATCAACGAGCTAGAAGAATATTTTGGGTATGAGGAAATAGAGGACCCAGATCGGGTTAAGTTTGCAAAAATGAAGCTGAAGGGCCATGCCAATATTTTGGTGGAAAGAGGTCCAGTTGGAAAGAAATCGAAGAGGAAAAGGAAAGATCACTAGATGGAATCGCATGGTAGAGAAACTGAAGAAGCGGTTCATACCAATGGACTATGAGTTAGATCTGTTGAAGAAATTGCAAGGGTTGAAGCAAGGAAGCAGATTTGTGAAAGAATATACTGAAGATTTTTATAAGATAATCATCAGAACGGGTCACACAGAGGCCAATAAGGAGAAGGTAGCCCGATACCTTAATGGATTATGACCAAGCATTTAGGAGGAGTTAAGCCTAGTCAGAATGACCACCATTGAGGATGTGTATCATGATAAAAATAGTGGTGATCAAAGAGGTAGAGGACGAGGGAGATATGGACATGGATCTGGAAGAGGTGGTTTCAGAGGAACGTGTTTCCAATGTGGTGAATAACGGCATCGAGCCTATGAATGTCAACAACACCAAGGAAGGGCAGACAAAAGGCTAGAAGGTCATGGAAGGGTTGCGCATGCAGATGAGGAGGCCCAATCTGAACATTTAGGTGATGCTGAAAGGGGAGAATCGCTAGTGATTAGGAGAGCCCTGGTGACTAAGGAAAAGGAACCAGAATAGAGGAAGAATCTATTTTGCACAAGGTGCAAGTGTGAAGGAAAATGTTGTGATGTCATTATTGTCAGTGGGAGCACGATAATCTGGTGTCAGAGGACATGGTCACAAAGTTGAAGCTGAAGAGGGAAAGGAACCTGCATCCATATCAAATTGCTTGGTTGCAGAAAGACCACAAAGTTTTTGTCAATGAGCAGTACCTAGTAAAGTTCAAGATCGGGAGCTACCATGATGATGTACTCTATGATATCATCCCCATGGATGCATGTCACATGTTGTTGGGCAAGCCGTGGTAGTTCGATAGGTGAGCTATACATGATGGCCATGCAAACACTTATTCTTTGACAAAGGATGGGGTTCGTCACAAGTTGAAACCCTTGAAGGAGACTGAAGAAAGGGTATACACTAGTGCTAGAATTTGTTATGTAGATGGAAGAATTTTTTTAGAAGGTATGAAGCATGAGCATGTGTGTTATGCATTGATTCCTAGAGTGAGTAAGGAAGATAGTGAGAAGGTTCCAAAAGAAGTTTCTGGGATGTTCGATGAGTTTCAGGATATTGTTATTGATAATGTACCTAAGGGTTTACCACCAATAAGGAAGATCAGTCGTCAGATTGACTTAATTCTTTAAGCCAGTTTACCAAATAAGGCAGCTCATAGAAAGACTCCAGTAGAAAATGAGGAGTTGAACAGACAAGTTCAAGAGTTGTTGAGAAAGGGTTTGATACGGGAGAGTTTGAGTCCATGTGTAGTACCTACAATACTAGCACCAAAGAAGGATGGGGAGTGGAGGATGTGTACAGATTCCCAAGCCATAAACAAGATAACAATCAAGTATAGATTTCCCCTGCCAAGGATGACCTGATGGACTGTTTGAGTGGAGCTCAGTACTTCACAAAGATTGATCTGAAGAGTGGATATCACCATATCTGGATTTGAGAGGGAGATGAATGGAAGACTACCTTCAAGACCAAAAAGGGCTTGTATGAGTGGTTAGTCATGCCTTTTGGGCTAACCAATGTACCGAGCACATTCATGTGGCTCATGAACGAGGTACTAAATGAATTTCTAGGAAGTTTTGTTATTGTGTATTTAGATGATATTTTGATTTTCAGTAAGACATTGGATGAGTATCTGATGCATATTCGGAGAGCCTTTGAGAAGTTAAGAGAAGAGAAACTGTTGATTAATCTAAAGAAGTGCAGTTTTGTGAAGAGGGAGTTAGTGTACTTGGGGTTTGTTGTCTCAGTAGAAGGTCTCAAGATGGACCCAGAGAAGGTGAAGGTTATTCTAGAATGGCCTACCCAAAGAACTGCTACTGAGGTGAGATATTTCCATGGTTTGGATAGTTTTTATAGAAAGTTTATTAGAAATTTTAGTAGTGTTTATGGACCCCTGACTGAAACAATGAGAGGGGATAGAAAAGAATTCAAGTGGAGCATTGGAGCGGCAAATTTTTTTGAACTATTGAAGCAGAAGGTGACAAAGTAACCTATTCTAGCCCTCCCAGATTTCAACAAGGTGTTTTAGGTGGATTGTGATGCCAGTGGTTGTGCCATTGGAGCAGTGTTGAGCCAAGAAGGTAAGCCCATAGCCTATTTTAGTGAAAATTTAAATGATTCCAAGAGAAAGTATTCTATATATGATCAGGAATTTTATGCAATAGTTCAAGAATTAAAGAAATGGAGACATTATTTGTTGCCGAAGGAATTTGTTTTATATATACTGATCATCAGGCCTTGTAGTACCTAAATAGTCAGGGAAAATTAAATTAGAGGCATATGAAATGGGTAGAGTTTTTGTAGAGTTATACCTTTGTTTTGAAACATAGGAGTCAGAAGTCAAATAGGGTCACAGATGCCTGAAGTAGGAGGCATACATTGACGACAAAGATGCAAGTTGAAGTGGTTGGGTTCAATGAGCTCAAGACACTGTATGCAGAAGATCCTGATTTTATAGAGGCTTGGAAAGCTTGCAAGGAACCTGTTAAAGTGGACAAAACAAGGTGGCTGGATTTCATAATCCAGGATTGCATGTTATTTAAGGGAATTCAATTGTGTATCCCGAGGATTTCCATGAGGGAGAACCTAATAAAGGAGAAGCATAGTGGAGGAATGGCAGGATATTTTGGTCAGGATAAGACCATTGCCATTATCAGTGCGCATTATTATTGGCCTCAGTTGTCACAGGATGTGAAGAAGTTTGTACAAAGCTGCAGGGTATGTCAGATGGCTAAAGGATTGAGCCAGAATACAGGCTTGTATCAGCCCTTACCTGTACCAGAGAGGCCATGGGAGGATATAAGTATGGACTTTGTTCTTGGTTTGCCAAGGACAAAATGAGGGAATTATTTAGTCTTTGTTGTGGTTGATAGATTTTCGAAGATGGCACATTTCATTCCATGTCAGAAGACCCATGATGTAGTCCACATTGCTGACTTGTTCATCAAAGAGGTGGTGAGGTTACATGGTCTGCCAAAGAGTATTATTTTAGATTGTGATACCAAATTTGTGGGGTACTTTTGGAGGACCTTGTGGAAGAAGTTGAAGACAGAGTTGGAGTTTAGTTCTGCACACCATCCACAAAAATATGGGTAGACAAAGGTTGTTAATAGGGGTCTAGGTAACCTATTGAGATGTTTGGTAGGAGATAAACCCAAGGGATGGGACTTGATCTTACCCCAGGTAGAATTTTCTTACAACAATTTTGTCAACATAAGCACTGGTAGATCACCATTCCATATTGTGTATGGAGGTAGCCCCATAACAGCTCCAGAATTGAGGAAGATGCACCAAGAGAAGAAAATAAGTACTAAAGATGAAGATTTTGCATAGCACATCAAGAATATACATGAGAAGGTACGAGAACACATTAATAAGATGAATATGCAATATAAGGCTAAGGCAGATCAAAAAAGGAGGAATAAGGAGTTTCAGATTGGCGATGAAGTAATGGTCCACTTGAGGAAAGAAAGGTTTCATATGGGAACCTATAACAAATTGAAGATGAAGAAATTCGATCCCTATAAGATTTTGAAGAAGAATGATTCAGGGAATGCGTGTGAGGTAGAGTTGCCTGATGGAATCAACATTTCCCCTATGTTCAACATTTCAAATTTGACAGAGTATCATGAAGGTGGAACAGATGAAGCACCATCAATAGGGCAGTATGGCATTCCAACACCTACTTCAGAAAGGGAGGATATTGAAGCAATCTCTGATAGTCGTGTGGGAAGGAGTACCAAAAATAGGTAGTATGAAGAATATCTAGTGAAAGGGAGAGGAAGTCCTATGGAAGATTCATCTTGGCTATGTAAGGCAGCAGTTGACCAGTTGGGTTTTCCTCAACCATTTGAGATGTGATGGGGTCACTTCTCAAATTATCCTAGGTGTCTGATGCAGGAGCATCGAGTGGTGTAAGGGCAATCTTGCATCACCCAAAAATAGTTAAATTTCAAGTTTCTCGATTTTTGATGCCACTTCCGTCAATTTCGAAGATTATCATTTTTTTCGCCTTCTAGATGACCCTTGATGATAGTTTGATAAAAAATTTGACTGCTTGTAACTTGAGCAAATGAACTCCTTTTCACTCTATTCAAGTTGCATTGGAATCAAGATGTTGAGCTCTTTCTAATGGTGTTGAATTCTAGAGTATTGGAGACACTTCAAATTTCACTAAAAAATGTGCCCTAGATCAGGCCTCCCCACTGGAGAGCTTTTGGGACCCTCTGAAAGCTTGATTACTTGGAAAGTAAGTGAGGGTAAAGTTCCCTCACTTTACCAATCTCCACTCATTTTTCCTTGCTTGGATGCATCCCCTTTAGTCCCACTTTGAGGTACTCAACTACTCCTCTTCGTAAATTTGTAACATTTCTCTCGAGAATGACATCTTCTGGAAACTCTAACATATACTCTGGTGAAAGCTCATCAACTGATGGAACCTGAATGTCTATGACTTCATCCAATATCATTCGAGGCTCATATAGTTTCAAATTCTCAACATTGACAACTGAGTAAATATGCATGTATGGAGGAAGATTGTGGGGGAAAGCATTGGTACCAATCTTCTCAAGGATCTCAAAAGGAAAATACCTTTTCGGCTTAAGATTTCTACCTTCACCTTGCATTCTTTCCTTGTTGATGTGTAACCAAACTCGGTATCCAACCTAAAAATGTTGATCAATGCGATGCTTGTCATGGCGAGCCTTGTATTTTCCTTGGATCTACTCCAAATGTGCTTCCACTGCCTGATTAATTGCTTGGAATTTTTAGATGAAATTCAAAGCTTTCTCTACATCATGGCATCCATCTTCAACATTATCTTTCCCAAAAGAAAAATCCATCGATGTCTTGGGCACATAATCGAAGCATGTCTCGAAAGGAGAACTCTTCATAGAAGAGTGTGTTGGATGGTTGTAGGCATGCTGCACATAATGAAGATTCTCATCCCATAACTTAGGATGTTTTCTGCAATACCCTCTAAGTAGTTGTACAATTGTCCTATTTACAACTTCTATCTGTCCATCAGTATATGGATAGAAGGTTGTACCTTTCTTCAGTCTAGTGTCCATGAGTCCCCACAAAGCTGACCAAAATTCCCCCAGGAATCGAGAATCTTGATCCGATACAATAGAAGTAGGTAACCCAAAATGAACCCATACAAATTGAAAGTACATATGAGTTGTCATTTCAACAGTGACCTGTTTCTTACAAGGCATCAAAATACACATTTTTCTAAATTGATCAACTACTACATACAAATAATCATGTCCCTTTCTAGACATAGGTAACCCCCCAAAAAAGTCCATTGACACACTTTCCCATGGACGAGAAGGTACAGGTAGAGGTGTGTAAAACCCCATTTTCTTGTTACTAGGCTTACTAGTTGCACACATAACACAACCTCTAATATACTTAGTTACAGTTTCTTTTATACGAGGCCAATAACAATATTTTTGCAGTTGAGTCTGTTTTATTTACCCCAAAGTGTCCTACAATCAATTAGGTATGTGCTTCTCTAATAACCTGTACTTGTTCATCCCTTTGAACACATAATTTTCCCAAGTGATATAACAATTTATCCTGCACATAATAATCTTTCTCTTCTACATGTTTACCTTTCATTAAAGCAGCATAGATATCCTTAAAGTTCTCATCATTAGCATATTGTTCCTAATCATAAGGGCCTATTTTTTCCATGATGATCCTGCACATACCCTAATGCATGGTATTTTTTTACAAAATAGGCTATCTAAATCTAAATAAATCAATTAAATTTGAATTCCTTGCAAAATTATACTATGCATCACAAAATTTTGGAATTTTTTTATAACCAAGGTGAAAATTATGCCCTGTCAAAATTTTTCTTACAATAATGACTTCATATGTCAAAAAATATATCAAAAAAACACAATTCCCAAACCATCTTAACACCAAAGTATTCACCATGGAAATATTTTTCATTTACTATTCACACTTCAATATCTAGCTCCATGTTTGCAAATTATGGAAAAATGAAAAAACCACCCCTTTGAAAAACATCATGTTTTAAAGTAACCATTAGTGGTTAGAATAAATTTGCAAGGTAATTAGAAAGAAAACTAATCATATAGTAATAAATAATAAATACACTCTTAAATTAATCACCTAGTTTTTCATGTTAAGTCTTGGGGAGGTGGTGGAGGGTTGACAATTCCTTGGATGGTGATGTGGCCATGTCGAAGCTTGAGCTCAAAGGGAAGTGTTGGAGATAAAGTTGAGACAATGTGAAATTCTTATAGAAGCCTCATCCATATTTAAAAAATCATAGGGAATATGTTAAGCCTAAGAAAAATAGGTACATTTGGGACTATAGAGCCTGCATGGAGGCTCACATGGTGGGAAGGCCATTAAACTTGCATGCCATTAGTAGGGATTTTGTTGTCCACATGTAGTGAGATGGTCTTTTCTAGCCACCCTTGCTACATAATAATGATCACTAAGGTCATGATTAGTTATGGAATACTTTTTAACACTACTAAGGATGGTGGAGGCCTTGGTCTTGATGAGGGAATTTTGTGCCACTACACAACCTAATTCTTCATGTGGAGGCATGATTGACCAAGTTTAAGAATAGAATTCACCTCTACCTTGAACACAATGACCTAGATGCGAGATGCAATCTCCTTTCACGTATATAGCTTTCTTCATCCAACTCAATATAAAAACATTAATATATGGAGATTTCAAAGGAAAATCAAGTATGAGAAGGTTGTGAATAGGAGATCTTCCTACCACTCCTAGCAATGAATCTACTAGAGGATAGATCAATAGTAACAAAAATATTCCCCTCTTTATAAAATTGTTGTTTGTGACCTAATTAATGGTTTTGGGTTCACTATGTGGTGTGAATGCTATGTAAATGGTTATGCCTACAATCACTTGATGGATATTGCAGCTCCTTTCTCCCTTGGTTGGCCTATAGGTAGGTTTTTGTTAGAGTCAATTGAAGCTCCAAAAATTTTGATGGATCCTTCAAAGAAATACCCATCCACACACACATTAGAATACCTGAGGTAGCAAAGATGTATTTGATGAAAGTTTTCATCACACTTTAGGAGAATGAAAAAGCCCTCCAAAAAGAGGTATGGAAGTTGAGATTCCCAGTATGGTTGGGTAGAGCCTAGATCTATATTCAAAGACAAAGAAACAATTTGTACTATTCCATTGAAGAGGAGGGAAAGATAGGCCAAATAAGAAACCTTAAAAAACTATTGAAAAACCTTGAAAAAAAGTCAAATAGGCCAAATTAACTTTAAAAATAAGTTTTCAACCAAAAGGATAAAATGGGAAGAGGCAAAATTGACCCTCTACTAAAGAAAAATTTAAAGTCTTTTATAATTTTAGGGGACAAATAAATGCTTAACATCATAGGGGATGAATAAATGCTTAACATCACAGGGGATGAATTGATAATCACACCTCAAGGGGAATTATAAAGAACATCACCACCAAAGATGGATGTCAATAAGTCAAATCTCAAAAGACATATATGAAATAGATAGGGGATATTCCCCCCATTAAAATGTCAAGATACTTTCTATTTTTGTATTTTAAGGAAGAAAAGTGGAAGAGGGGATCCTTGAAAAGAATATACACCTCCAAAATTAACCCTTCCCCTTGACTGTAGAGACAAGGAAAACCAGACAAGAGACTATCATTTTTCTACATGAAAAGTATGGTTGCACTTAAGATTTTACCACCATGAATGACAATGGGAAAACACATAAAGCTACAAATGCCACAAAGTGAGGAGTAACACCATAGAAGACATCATTATTGTTTAGATTGATTAGGTGCATCAACACATGGGAGGGAACCACAATCACTAAGTTTTATTTGATTACTCAAGGCCTGAAATTCATTGGTAGAATGAAAATGCACTCAATAATATGCACAAAATGAGTCACTTATATATATATATATATGTGTGTGTGTGTGTGTATATATATATATATATTCAAAGGAAGATTAATCAAGTAGGCTTTGAGAATATTTGACAAAATATGTTCTTACTTAATAGGAGGAGATATTACTTTCTCTTGTGAAGAGAATATTTCTCTCTTACCACAAGATGTAATGAATACAATAGATGATTTTGAACTTGATGAAGATGGGGATGAAGTTTGGAAACCTGGACCCAATTTGGAAGAGTATTGTATAGAATTCACTTGATCCTTATCATTTTTTTTATATTTTCATTTATCAAATTTTAAAAATAATTTTTTATGCAAGCCCATAATATTCTTCCAACTTAGATGAAGAAATTGTATCTACATGCTTGTGAGAAGAATTGGTTCCTTTGTGAGATTTTAAGTTTTTAAAGTTAGGAATCTTCCACTAATGAGGGATATAAGTCAACAATCCCTATCACCATCATGTGTTGATGTTTTTGAATTTTTTGATATAGAATAAGATAAAACACACAACTGGGTATGTGCAAGATCATCATGGAAAAAATAGGCCCTTAAGTGGCAAAAAATTCAGAAAAATCAGTGTTCTAGGCAACTTGACATAAAAATTTGAATAATTTATCTATATTATTTCAAAAATATGTAAGAATAGAATCTATAGAAAATTGAATGTAGTTTCTAAACTACTAGGTTTATTTAAAAATAAATAAAATCTATTTGGTGAAAATTTGAAATTTCAATGCAGTAGTACTTAAATTTCAGGGAAAAAATAAGTAGGTGCTTTGACCACCCTAACCATAATAAAATGATAATATTTTTTTATAAGATTTTATATATAAGTAGAGGACTCATGTCTAGATGTTATGCATATTTGTTTGTAATTTTTTCCCAAGTAAATAATTAATTATGATTTTTTTATTACAACTTTTAAAAAATATAAAAACTCGTATGTCTAACCACCTTAACTTGATCAAAACTTCATGAAATTTTTATTTTTTATTTTTTTAATCCTGTATTATGTGAAGCATATAATGTGATGAATTTTTTGGATTCAAAAAATATGACACCAGTTGAAAGTTATAGATGTTTTTCAGTCAACCTATCAATTAGGACTTTAGTCGTAGTTCTAATAGAAAATAAATAATAATTATTTATTATATTGAAATTAAAGTATAATTTATATTTGTGGAAAGCTAAGAATATCCTCTAAAAACCCTTTTCATTTCATCAATTTTGGGTAAAAAAAATTGTTAGCCAAATACCCTACAAATACCCATAATATTGCCCATTTTTGGCCCATCATGATCCTACATGTACCCAACTCTTTAGGTTTAAATTTTGAGATTTTGTACTATCCCATAAAAGAGGGTGTAGAATATAATTAATCCCAACCATCCTCTAATATTTTTCATACATATGAAAGACAATCATGATTATCATCTAGAACATCTTTAAATGGTGACGAGTTCTATCAAAGGGTTTAGGACATAGAGAACACCCACTTCCAAGCTATTCCACCCAAGGATAACCCTAGAGATCTCAATGAAAATGAGAAAGAGATATTGCAATAGGCCAATCCTAGGGGCTGAATGTAAACTAATAAGGGGTTCACTACCAAGTAAGAACTTAGAAAGACAAATACAACACATTTTGAAATGTAAGATGTAATGCAAAACCCTAATTCAATGCAAAGCTTCACTAAATGACCTAGAAATCTAAATGAAACAAAATATAAAACTAAAGAAAGGGTAATGTGCAGCTATAAATCTAGAGATGGTTGGAAGGAGGTTTGAAACAATAGAAAATCTAATCTTTTGATGTACTAGGACTCATTCACCAATTTGAGCAAATCAGTCCTATTGTGTGGTCTCACAACACACCCCAAGATTGAAAGACTTGGAAACCCAAGTGGAAAAATAGCTCTTATGCAAAGAGCTAGCAAGTTGAAAGATCATCAAAAGTGAAGCAAATAAAAATATTTAATCAAAGAAGTACTTCAAATGTAAGTGTTTCAGGTATCGGGTACCAAGAACCAGAAATTATTGAAAAGGAAAAAGGTAAAGAAATTTTGAATAGAATGTTTCGATTTGGTATTTGGAGTCTGATAAGATGGAGTTTCATAAGATGGAGTCGAGTAAGATGGAAGTCCAATAAAACTAAAGTCTGGGAAATTTCATGGGTAAAGGTGAATAGTGGGTACCGAGTATCAGGTTATAATGTGAAATGAAATTTTAAATTTTTTTAAAGTTATCTAATGATTCTGATAGTTCGATAAGCTAATATATAGAAGATAATCATACATGGATTTCTAATATACTAAAAAGTGTGTTATTTATGAGATTTATGTACTGACATTAAATAATGGTTTTTTTCTTGATAAATCACTGCTTGTGGAGAAGTGCCAATAAAGTGAACAAAAATAAAATATGGATTGCTTCAAACCCAATATTGGGGAGCACAAAAAATTGCTTCAAATCCACAAATGAGGAGCACAAAAAGCCAACATCAAATCAATTTTACTATGTTTCATGTGGTTTCTCATTTCAAAAAACCCTCTCAAAATGGTACTAAACTTTAAAATTTATCTAACCTCATGGAGGTTAGAGGTAAATCCCATTCCTATACCCCATGTCAATAGACCAAGAACAACTAATATTACTAACCCTTTCCTTTCCTACTACGAAGCGAAGTCAAACCTATGACCTCGGGGGATGCAAACCCCAAGCCCTAGCCAACTCCGCTACAAGTGGTTGCCTCAAAATTTATCTAACCTCATGGAGGTTAGAGGTAAAGCCCATTCATATACCCTAGGTCAATAGATGAGGAACAAGTAATATTACTAACCCTTGCCTTTCCCACTATGAATTAGAGTTGAACTTGTGACCTTGAGGGATGCAAACCCCATGCCCCATCCAACTCTACTAAAAGTGGTGGATTATTGTTGTCTTCAAGAGATTGAATTATTTTTGGGAAATTAAATTAATTATTTATTTCATGAGCACTTGAAAATTAAAATAGGTATATACTAAGGCACCCTTGCCTTTTTCTACCTTTTTTTCAAAAATTTAATATTATATTGTTTACCTCAATATTTTTGAAAATTAAAAATCATGTGTTAGCTTATCGACATAATAAATGTAAAAAATGCTGATATATATATAAATGAGTTCTTTTCTCCATTGTAACACCTAATGAAATTTTGATCAATCAAGCAATTCAAAAAGGAAATCAAGGCAATTCAAGAGTAGAATAAGCAGTATTTTTGTATCACCTCATTAGTCAAGACATTTTTTAGAATGCATAATCAAATCCATGCATAGTAAGATACTTCATATTTTATGTTTGACATTATTATGAGAACTAACCATTTGTAGGATCTTCAAGAAACTATCAAAGTATCCTTGTGTGAGATGAGTTAATTGACCTCAGCCCAACAAAGAATATAGATCTAGGTGGTAAGTTTCAACATAGTGATTTATCATTCAATTTTTATCCATTTTCCTCTACCCAACCTAGGGTTTAGCACTCTTTATAAAACATCATCATAGTTTTTTTTCAAGGTGGAAACACCAAAATGGGATTTGACATAGGCAAGCCCTATATGACACTACCCTTCCTCTCTTGTCTTTAGATCATAGGTTATAGTTTTGAAGTGGATAAAAAAATATTAAACCCTAGATCAAGTATGCAAACACCTTTCATCAAACTCTAGAGTTATGATGGGGAGAGATGTGATGAATTTAAAATGCAAGGATGGAATGAGGGTTTGATGGATTAAGACAAGGTATGAGATTGATTTACAACTTGATAGGTGAGTCAACCAAACCTTAACAAAATCTAGAAATGTCCTAATGTTGAAATGCGATAATATAACCATGTTAACAATGTAATTTATTGTTATGATGAAAATACAAAGGTACAAAAGTTCACGGAAAAAATTTGGACAATAGAAATGAGTAGAACAAGGGATTGTGCACTTGTGATTCAAATTTGGGGTAGAAAATGGAGGACACAAATGCCCAAGGCATGAGTGTCCTTGTATTCTTTGTGATGAGGGCGCAGCCCGAGACATAGAAAATAACCCACAAACAAGAGAATAATTTTATTATTCAGAAAATGAATCTTCATACATGCAGAGGATCTCAGGTCCCAAAGTTCTACAACACATGCAAGTTACAGAAAGCTACAGAATAACCCTTCACAATATGCGAGCTTGTCCCCAAAAAACTACCCAAAAATTAGAAACCCGCCCATAAATAGAGCTCCTCTTTAGTTTGGAGCCAAAACAACATTCAAATTTGAGTTTAGGCGGTTTGGTGCCGAAAATTTACAAATTGAAGTTCAAAATTCAAAAGAACATTTTTAATTGTATCTTCTAGAAAGTGCGCCAACTTCCTGGGGCTAGAACTTTTGATTCAGAACTCCAATTCGTGAACCGTTTGAACCATTGGAAATGTCTCAAAGTCAATAAAACGCTCAAAATTTGCTATGCCAATTTTGGCAAGTTTTGGGGCCATTCCGGGAACTCTAAATGCCTCAAATCCAACTCAAAATATTTTTAGGTGCAAATATGGGAAACTAAAACTACAATATCTTTCAACTGAGGAATAGAAAATAAAAACCATAAATTGGGAATTTCATTATGACGAAAAGGGTATCCAAAAATGTAAAAACATCTAAAAACTGAGAAACTTGAAATTTAACTATTTTTTGGTGATGCAAGATTGCCCTTACACCACTGGATGCTCCTGCATTAGTTAAGGTGGTCAGACATACAAGTTTTTATATTTAAAAAAAAAATTAAATAAAAAATTCATAATTAATTATTTACTTGGGAGAAAATTACAAAAAAATATGCATCACATTAAGGCACGATTCCTCTACTTATATCTAAAATATTATAAACAAATATTATCATTTTATTGTGGTTAGGGTGGTCAAACAAAGACCTACTTCTTATTTTTTCCCTAAAATTTAAGTACCACTGCATTGAAATTTCAAATTTTCACCAAATAGATTTTTTTAATTTTAAATAAACCTAGTAGTTTAGAAACTACATTCAATTTGCTACAAATTATATTCTTACATATTTTAGAAATAATATAGATAACTTATTTAAACTTCTACGTCAAGTTGCCTAACTCTAATTTTTTTCATTTTTTTTCCACTTAAGGTGATCTATTTAGGATCTAGGACAATTGCTTACAGAATGCTTAACATAACTGAAAACTTAATACAATGCTTAAATCAACAAATTAACATAATATGATTGCAAAGATAATGAACTAAAAAGAAAGAGAGAAAATAAAGAGGAGAACAAACACAATTGATAATAGAGTTCCTCTATAAGGACTACATCTTCAGGACCCTCTCCCACGGAGTGACTAATCCGATTATACTCCAAAAATTAGAAATACAATTGCTCCAAGACAATTTCTTTCAAGCACAATGGCATGATAAGGCTCCTAAGTGCAGAAATGTCTTCAACTTTTCCCGAGCATTCCCTCCACATTACTTGGACTTGGAAAATCAAACCTATACCCCTCCTTTTATACATGAAATATGCCTAAATAGGCCTAGCCATCAAAATAATGACTTAACCCCCTTGAGCAACTCATACCATGACTAATTTTTCCTTTGGTACCTTCTGGTTCCAAATAGTTGGTGGATTTTTGCTCAAAAATTGGGTATTTGTTAAGGCCTCGGGCCTATTCATACAAAAAAAAAACCAAGCCCCTATAATATATCAATGGGAAACAATGGTTTTTTGGTGACATATAATTTTAGTATAGAGTTGGTCAGGGGTTCCAACCCCGCCAACCACATTTTAACCCAATTCTCCGTCGAAATTCTTAACAAAACAAAACTGAAGTCTATAAATAACAGCGATGTATGCGGCAGTGTAACGGAGTAACCGTCAGCTATTCCAGGTGAGGTCATGGGGTTAAGCCCCAACAAAATTTTTGTTTGATAAACAAAATTTACTGCCAAAGTTAGGACACGTGTCAAGATCTTATTGTCCATAGAAGCCACATCGATGCTGACAAAGCAAACCATATGCTGACTGGACTGCAAATGATGCTACCAACGTGTCATATGGATGCCACATGTCGCACGGTGATTGGTTTGTACAAGATGACTCAACCTACATGTCATCATCTATACAATATAGACGGACACATCAACATGCTGACATCATCAGTCATACCCTCTAGTCAACCAAACTTTGACTGTCAATATCTTGAGCATACAATGTTAGATTTTGATGAAATTAGCATTGCCAGAATCATCACGATGATCCCTTTGATTTCATGCCACTTCCATCAATTTCTGAGATGATCATTTTTTTGCTTCTGGATGACCCATTGTTGACAGTTTGACAAAAATTTTGACTAGCCTTAACTTGAGCAAACAGACACCCTTTTGCTCTATTCAAGTTGCATTAGAATCAGGGCGTTGAGGTCTTTCTAATGTTGCTAATGGAGTATTAGAGACACTTAAAATTTCACTAAAAAATGTCCCCTAGATTAGGCCTCCCCACTGGAGAGCTTTTGGGACCTCTGAAAACTTGATTACTTGGAAAGTAAGTGAGGGTAAAGTTCCCTCACTTTACCAATCTCCACCCATTTTTACTTGCTTTGATGCATCTCCTTTAGTCCCACTCTGAGGTACTCAACTGCTACTCTTCATGAAGTTCTGACATTTTTGTCGAGAATGACATCTTCTAGCAACTCTGACATGTACTATGGTGAAAGGTCATCAACTGATGGAACCTAAATGTTTGTGACTTCATCCAGTATCATTGGAGGCTCATACAGTTTAAAATTCTAAACATTGACAACTGAGTAAATATGAATGTATGGAGGAAGATTGAGGTAGAAGGCATTGGTAGCAATCTTCTCAAGGATCTCAAAAGGACCATACCTGATCAACTTAAGCTAAAGTCTACCTTCACCTTGCATACTTTCCTTGTTGATGTGTAACCAAACTTGGTCTCCAACCTAAAAATGATGATCAGTGTGATGCTTGTCATGGTGAGCCTTGTATTTTCCTTGGCTCTACTCCAACTATGCTTCCACTACCTAATGAATTTCTTGGACTTTTCAGATGAACTTCAAAGCCTTCTCTGCATCATGGTGACCATCTTAAACATTATCTTTCCTAAAAGAAAAATCCATCGATGTCTTGGGCACATAACTAAAGCATGTCTCAAAAGGAGACCTCTTCGTAGAAGAGTGTGCTGCATGGTTGTAGGCATGCTGCACATAATGAAGATTCTCATCCCACAACTTAGGATGCTTGCTATAGTACCCTCTGAGTAGATGAACAACTGTCCTGTTTACAACCTTTGTCTGTCTATTAGTCTACAGGTGGAAGGTTGTACTCTTCTTCAGTCTAGTTTCCATTAGTCCCCACAAAGTTGACCAAAATTTCCCCAAGAATTGAGAATCTTGATATAATACAATAGAAGTAGGTAGCCCAAAATGAACCCATACAAATTGAAAGTACGTATGAGCTGTTAGTTCAATAGTGACCTATTTCTTACAAGGCATCAAAATACACATTTTGCTAAACTGATCAAATACTACATACAAATAATAATGTCCCTTCCTAGACATAGGTAACCCCCCAACAAAGTCCATTGACACACTTTCCCATGGATGAGAAGGTATAGGTAGAGGTGTGTAAAACCCCAATTTCTTGTTACTAGGCTTACTAGTTGCACATATAACACAACCTCTAATATACTTAGTTGCAATTTCTTCTATACGAGGCCAATAAAAATATTTTTGCAATTGAGTCAATGTTTTGTTTACCCCAAAGTGTCCTGCAATCAATGAGGTATGTGCTTCTCTAATAACCTATGCTTGTTCATCCCTTGTAACACATAATTTTCCCAAGTGATATAACAATTTATCCTACACATAATAATCTTTCTCTTCTACATGTTTACCTTTCATTAAAGCAGCATAGATATCCTTAAAGTTCTCATGAATAGCATATTGTTCCTGAAAAATTTCATGAACCATAGAACTATTTTGAAGGATTATCAAAAAATTCATTATAGGAGGCCTAAAGAGCATGTCTAGTACTTCGTTATGGGTACCTTTCTTATAGTTAATAACCAAATGAAATTGTTGCAAAAAAACCATCCACTGAAAGTGCCTACTTTTTTACAGTTTAGATTGTGAGTGCAAATACTAAAGTGGATGGTGATCAATGTGGATTACAGTTTCTTTCCCCATTATGCAATGTTTCCATTTTTTAACACTCTGAACTAAAGCATAAAGTTCTTTATCATAAGTGGTATATTACTTACTTCTCCTAAAAAAAATTTCAGAGTGGTAGCAAACTGGTTTACCTCCTTACATGAGTACTGCTCCCATAACAAATCCACTTGCATCTGTCTCAATCTCAAATGGTTGATGTAGATCTGGTAAGGCCAAAACTGGTGTAGTGCTCAACTTTCCTTTCAAAGTGTCAAAATCCTTCTATTGTGGACCTCCCCACTAAAATTTTTCTCTCGTACTGGTCAATGCATGCAGTGGTGATGCTATATTAGAGAAATTTGCAATAAAATTTCTCCAATATTGAACTACACCTAGGAAACTTTTGACTTCTATGATTGTACTTGGCTTAGGCCAATTTATAATAGCCTTGGCCTTCACAGGGTCTACTTTCAATTGAACACCCCCTACGACATAGCCTAAGTACACTAAGGATGTCTTAGCAAATTCACATTTAGACATCTTTACATATAGTTTTTCTTTTCTCAATACATTAAATAATTTCTTTACATGACTTACATGATCTTCCCAAGTTTGACTAAATAAAAGGATATCATCTAGATAAACTATGAAAAAATCATCAATAAAAGGATGAAAGAAATCATTCATAAAGGTATTTGGTGCATTACAAAGCCCAAAAGGCGTAACAAACCACTCGAACAGTCCCTATTTTGTCTTAAATGCAGTCTTCCAAATATCATCTTTTGCAATTCTTATCTGATGATAACCACTTCGCAAATCTAACTTAGTGAAATAAATTGCATGTTTTAACTGATCAAGTAAATCATCAATTTTGGGAAGAGGATACCTATTCTTTACCATTATCTTGTTCATGGCACCGTATTCGATGCACATCTTCCAAGTTCCATCTTTCTTTGGAACCAACACAATTGGAGAACCACAAGGATATGTACTAGGATGAATAACTCCTTTTTTCACCAGCTCCTAAACCTACTTTTTAATTTCCTCATTTTGCATAATAGATAAATGGTACATGTTGGTATTAGGAAGTGGCACATCCTGTTGTAACTCGATTTCATGCTATATCTCTCTTGGATGGTAACCCCTTTAGTTCCTGAAACAAGTCATCGTAAGCATAAATAATTTTGACAATTTCAACTTTATGTTTTGGGTCACACCCCTTGAAGGCCTCAAATTTATCATCTTCTTTGGCTTTTACAAGCATTAATATAAAGTTCTTACTTGAGTTGACCAACCTCTTTATTTGACCAACATTAACTAAAGTAAGATTAGTCTTCACTTTACGTGCCTGTATAATGTATTCTACCCCATCTTTAAAAAGATGATACTTATTCTCCCCCTATAAAAGATTTCTTTCCTATCATAACAATAAGGACTTCCCAACACAAGCCCGCAAATATCCAAAGGAACTACATCTACTTCTACCTCATCAACAAAGTTTGTAGTGATAGCAAATCTCAATTTACATTGTTTAGTTACTTGCAACTGACCATCATTGCAAACCCATCCAAATGGATATGGCTTTGGATGAGGTGTTGTAGCCAAATTTAATTTCTTTACCACTTCCTCAGATATTAAGTTGACTTGGGAACCCGTATCAAACAATGTATCAACCTTAGTGTGTTTTGTTACAACACGAATGTGAAACAATTCATTTCTTTGCTTATCAACCTTAGGAGAAGATTCTTTAATTGTACTTGCATTGGCATTAGAAAAAATTTCATTAGAAGAGAGAGATATGCCTTTCCATTTACCATGGATTCCAATAGCAACAATATTTGTCTCATCTCTGGAGTCAGAACCAAGATTTTGTTGAATCACTGCAGTAGTATTTTGCTTGCCTTTATTACCTCCATATCTTTTCAGCCTCAACTCAGGATGAAGCTTCCAACATTTTGAATCATCATGCCCCTCTTTCTTGCAATGGGAGCATGTGGGTTTCTCACCCTCTTTCTTAGTTGTAGTTTTCTTCTTCCCTTTCCCTTTATCTTTGTCTTTGTCTTTACCCTTAGACTTACCCTTGGACTTAGATGGCCTCTTGGAAAAGTTATCACTGAAAGCGTTCTTACCTCTTGACTCTAAATGAGTAGCTTGAATAGACACCTCATCTAGATTGTTAGGACTCAACATAAAACTAGTGTGCCTAAGGTAAGAATGCAAACCACCTATGTACTTAAGTAATGTGTCCTGAGTATACAAGGGAACATTTAAAGCAATATCCTATTTTATAAACTCATGAGTATAATCCTAGACAGACTGCCACTTACCTTGCCTAAAGGTTTTTCAATTCATGGTTAACTATTGCATGTAACCTAAAGGATAGAATTGTTTCCTAAGGGAAGCAACAAACTCCATCCTAGACATATTAACATGACCATGGTGAGCAATTTCTTCCCAAGTCTTACTCTCCCACCAGGTGAGAGTTGTACCTCCCAACTGGAGAGTGGCTAATTGGATCCTAGAAGCATCTTCTACTAGGCCTTGAATCCTAGAGTACCCTTCTACTTGCTAGACCTAATCATCAAACTTCTCAACATTTAACTCTCCATAGTACTTAGGTAAGTCAAATTTTATTTCTAGCTTAATAAAAGGTTTAGACTTGCTCTTAAATGGATTTACAACAGAAGAAGGAGAAGGAGAAGGAGGAGAAGGGGGAGAAGAAGAAGAGGAAGAAGATGGAGGAGAAGGAGTTTCTGGAGTTTTCTCCTCTTTGTATTTCTGATCTTCCTACTTCTTGTGCTTTGAAGAACCTCCCATTTTGTGCTTCTTCATTTCTGCATAAATTTCTTCCACCATCACCTTCATATCTAGAAATTCCTTCTGGAAATCCTTTAGATCGAGCTCTGACCTTTTTCCACCTTCTTTTCCTTCCATCTATGATGGTGGATTAGCTCTTTGTCTTCCAATCTTAGGATTATATTCTTCAAGTTCTCCTTTTCCTTGTTGAATCCTGGATCTTGTTAGCATTCATTTTTTGCAATACTAGCCACACACAAAGCTCTGATACCAACTTGATCTATTTAGGATCTAGGGAAATTGCTTACATAATGCTTAACGTAAATGACAACTTAATACAATGCTTAAATGAATAAATTAACATAACATGATTGCCAAGATAATGAACTGAAAAGAAAGAGAGAAAATAAAGAGGAGAACAAACACAATTGATAACAGAGTTTGTTTGTAAGGACTACATCTCTGGGCCCCTCTCCAACGGAGTGACTGATTCAATTATACTCCAAAAATCAGAAATACAATTGCTCCAAGACAAACTCCTTCAAGAAAAATGGCATGATAAGGTTCCTAAGTGCATAAATGTCTTCATCATTTCCCGAGCATTCCCTCCTTTAGATTACTTGGACTTGTCAAATCAAACCTATACCCCTCCTTTTATACATGAAATATTCCTAAATAGGCCTAACCATCAAAATAATGGCTTAACCCCCTTGGGCAACTTGTACCATGACTAATTTGTCCTTTGGTACCTTTTGGTTCAAAATAGTTGGTGGGTTTTTGCTCAAAAATGGGGTATTTGTTAGTGCCTCGGGCCTATTCATACAACCAAAAAAAACCAAACCCCTATGATATATAAACCCAAAAAAATGGTCTATCGGTGACATAATTTTAGTATAGAGTTAGTTAGGGGTTCCAACCCTGTTGACCACATTTTAACCCCATTCTCCACCGAAATACTTAACAAAACAAAACTAAAATCTATATATAACAACGATGTATGCAGTGGTGTAACAGTGTAACCATCGGCTATTCCGAGTGAGGTCACAGGGTCAAGCCCCAAAAAAATTTTGTTTGACAAAAAAACTTACCCGCCAAAGTCAAAAGGACACGTGTCAAGATCCTATTCACTATACAAGCCACATCAACACTGACAAAGCAAACCATATGTTGACTAGACTGCTGACGATGTTGCCGATGTGTCATACGAATGCCACGTGTGTCATGGTGATTGGTTCATACAAGATGACTTAGCTACCATGTGTGACACCAAGATTTTTCCATGTCATCATCTATATAGTATGGACTGACACATCAACAAGCTAACGTCATCAGCCGTGCCCTCTAGTCAACCAAACTTTGACTACAATATCTTTAGCATACAATGTCAGATTTCAATGAAACAAATTTTGTCAGAATAATTATCATTTGATGCCACTTCAATTTAGATTTCTAGGTCAATTTTTGGAGGAGCTCTATTTATGGGCGGGTTTCTAATTTTTGGGTAGCTTTTTGGGGACAGGCTCGCATATTACGAAGGGTTATTCTATAGCTTTCTGTAACTTGCATGTGTTGTAGAACTTGGGGACCTGAGATCCTCTGCATGTAAGAAGATCCATTTTTTGAATAATAAAATTATTCTCCTGTTTGTGGGTTATTTTCTATGTCTCAGGCCATGCCCTCATCAAGTGGTATCAGAGTAGGGTTTTCTTGAGCGTGTGGACAGATCGCCGATGTGAGGCAGTTCACCCCAGGAGTGTGGTTGTGGGTCGAGGTCAAGAAAGATGCCTCCTAGAGTGATGCCTGGTAGGCGTGGTGGTGCTAGAGGTGGTCCAGGCGATAGAAATGTTGGTTGAAGAGATGCACTGGAAACCCTCCAGAGACAGATTGATGCATTACAAGAGCAGTTGAGAAGAGGGTTAAACCCGAGGGAGGAAAGTGAGGATGAAGGAGAGGAAGAAGGTTCAAGATGTAGAAGGGGAAGAAGAAGCAATTGATCAAGACCATATGCGGCTAATAAGGGCCATTTCAAAGATCAGGAAAAGACCCAGAGCAGAAGTCCCCAATTATTTGTTAAGTCTAAACCTGGAAGAGTTGATCGACTGGATCAATGAGCTAGAAGAATATTTTGAGTATGAGAAAATAGAGGACCCAGATCAGGTTAAGTTTGTGAAAATGAAGCTAAAGGGCCATGCCATTATTTGGTGGAAAGAGGTCTAGTTGGAAAGAAATCAAAGAGGAAAAGGAAAGATCACCAGATGGGATTGCATGGTAGAGAAACTGAGGAAGTAGTTCATACCAATGGACTACAAGTTAGATCTATTGAAAAAATTGCAAGCGTTGAAGCAAGGAAGCAAATCTGTGAAAGAATATACTGAAGATTTTCACAAGATAATGATCAGAATGGGCCACACAGAGGCCAATAAGGAGAAGGTAGCCTGATACCTTAATGGATTATGACCAAGCATTCAGGAGGAGTTAAGCCTAGTTAGAATGACCACCATATAGGATGTGTATCAGTTTGCTCTGAAGGTGGAAGAGAAGCTAAACAAAATATTTGATGGCAAGCAAAAAGGATGAGGAGGTCAAAGCAAAAGGGGCAATGGAGGACCTTCAGGAAGCTGAAATGATGATGAAAAGAAAAGTGAAGATGTGGGTACCAGCCGAAACCAAAGGAATGACAACTTCTACCACCCTCGTGATCAAAATAGTGGTGATCAAAGAGGTAGAGGACGAGGGAGATATGGACATGGATCTGGAAGAGGTGGTTTCAGAGGAACGTGTTTCCAGTGTGGTGAAGAAGGGCATCGAGCCTATGAATGTCCACAACACCAAGGAAGGGCAAACAAAAGGCCAAAAGGTCATGGAAGGGTTGTGCATGCAGATGAGGAGGCCCAATCTGAACATTCAGATGATGCTGAAAGGGGAGAAGCCCTAGTGATTAGGAGAGCCCTAGTGACTGAGGAAAAGGAACCAGAATAGAGGAAGAATCCATTACACACATGGTGCAAGTGTGAAGGAAAATGTTGTGATGTCATTATTGATGGTGGGAGCACCAATAATCTGGTGTCAGAGGAGATGGTCAAAATGTTGATAGAAGAGGGAAAGGCACCCACATCTGTATCAAATTACCTGGTTGTAGAAAGACCATAAAGTTTTGGTCAATGAGTAGTGCCTAGTAAAGTTCAAGATCGGGAGCTACCATGATGAGGTACTCTGTGATATCATCCCCATGGATGCATGTCACATGTTGTTGGGGAGGCCATGGCAGTTCGAGAGGTGAGCTATACATGATGGCCATGCAAACACTTATTCTTTGACAAAGGATGGGGTTCATCACAAGTTGAAACCCTTGAAGGATACCAAAGAAAGGGTATGCAGTAGTGCTATAATTTGTTATGTAGATGGAAGAAATTTTTAAGAAGGTATGAAGCATGAGCGTGTGTGTTATGCATTGATTCCTAGAGTGAGTAAGGAGGATAGTGAGAAGGTTCCAAAAGAAGTTTCTGGGATGCTGGATGACTTTCAGGATATTATTTCTGATACTGTACCTGAGGGTTTACCACCAATAAGGAAGATCAGTCATCAGATTGACTTGATTCTTGAAGCCAATTTACCAAATAAGGCAACTCATAGAATGACTCCAGTAGAAAATAAGGAGTTGAACAAACAAGTTCAAGAGTTGTTGATAAAGGGTTTGATATAGGAGAGTTTGAGTCCATGTGCAGTACTTGTAGTACTAGCACCAAAGAAGGATGGGGAGTGGAGGATGTGTACAAATTCCTGAGCCATAAACAAGATAACAGTCAAGTACAGATTTCCCTTATGAAGGATGGATGACCTGATTGACTGTTTGAGTCGAGCTCAGTACTTCACAAAGATTGATCTGAAGAGTGGATATCACTAGATCTAGATTCAAGAGGGAGATGAATAGAAGACTACCTTCAAGACCAAAGAGGGCTTGTACGAGTGGTTAGTCATGCCTTTTGGGCTAAGCAATGCACCGAGCACATTCATGTGGCTCATGAACGAGGTACTAAAAGAATTTCTGGGAAGTTTTGTTATTGTGTATTTAAATGATATTTTAATTTTTAGTAAGACATTGGATGAGCATCTGATGCATATTCAGAGAGCCTTTGAGAAGTTAAGAGAAGAGAAACTATTGATTAATCTAAAGAAGTGCAGGTTTGTGAAGAGGGAGTTAGTGTACTTGGGGTTTGTTGTCTCAACAGAAGGTCTCAAGATGGACCCAGAGAAGGTGAAGGTTATTTTGGAATGGCCTACCCCAAGAACTATTAACAAGGTTAGATCTTTCCATGGTCTGGCTAGTTTTTATAGAAAGTTCATTAGAAACTTCAGTAGTATTTGTGGACCCCTGACTGAAACAATGAGAGGGGATAGAAAAGAATTCAAGTGGAGTATTTGAGCAGCAAAATTTTTTGAACTGTTGAAGTAGAAGGTGACAAAGTAACCTATTCTAGCCCTTCCAGATTTCAACAAGATGTTTCAAGTGGATTGTGATGCCAGTGGTTGTGCCATTGGAGCATTTTTGAGCCAAGAAGGTAAGCCCATTGCCTATTTCAGTGAAAGGTTAAATGATACCAAGAGAAAGTATTTTATATATGATCAAGAATTTTATGCAATAGTTCAAGCATTAAAGAAATTGATACATTATTTTTTGCCAAAGGAATTTTTTTCTATATACTAATCATCATGCCTTGCAGTACCTAAATAGTCAGGGAAATGAAATCAAAGGCATATGAAATGGGTAGAGTTTTTGCAAAGTTATACCTTTGTTTTGAAACATAGGAGTGGGAAGTCAAATAGGGTCACAGATGCTTTAAGTAGGAGGCATACATTGATGAAAAAGATGTAGATTGAAGTGGTTGGGTTCAATGAACTCAAGACACTGTATGCAGAAGATCCTAATTTTGCAAAGGCTTGGAAAGCTTGCAAGGAACCTGTTACAGTGGACAGGACAAGGTGGCTGTATTTCATAATCCAAGATGGCAAGTTATTTAAGGGAAGTCAATTGTGTATCCCAAGGAGTTCCATGAGGGAGAACCTGATAAAGGAGAAACATAGTTGAGGAATGGCAAGACATTTTGGTCGGGATAAGACCATTTCTATTATTAGTGAGCATTATTATTGGCCTCAGTTGTCACAGGATGTGAAGAAGTTTGTACAAAGCTGTAGGGTATGTCAGATGGCTAAAGGAGTGAGCTAGAATATAAGCTTATATCAGCCCTTACCTGTACCAAAGAGGCCATGGGAGGATATAAGTATGTACTTTTTTCTTGGTTTGCTAAGGAAACAACGAGGGAATGATTTAGTCTTTGTGGTGGTTGATAGGTTTTTGAAGATGGCACATTTCATTCCATGTCAAAAGATCCATGATGCAGTCTGCATTGTTGAATTTTTCTTCAAAGAGGTGATGAGGCTACATGGTCTGCTAAAGAGTATTGTTTTAGATCGTGACACCAAATTTGTGGGGTACTTTTGGAGGACCTTGTGGAAGAAGCTGAAGACAAAGTTGAAGTTCAGTTCTACACACCATCCACAAACAGATGGGCAGACAAAGGTTTTTAATAGGAGTCTGGGTAACCTACTGAGATGTTTGGTAGGAGATAAACCCAAGGAATGGGACTTGATCTTACCCCAGGTGGAATTTTCTTACAACAATTCTGTCAACAGAAGCACTGGTAGATCACTATTCCAAATTGTGTATGGAGGTAGCCCCAGAATAGCTCTAGAATGTAGGAAGATGGACCAAGAGAAGAAAATAAGTGTTGAAGCTGAAGATTTTGCAAAGCACATCAAGAATATACATGAGAAGGTAGAAGAACACATTAATAAGATGAATATGCAATATAAGGCTAAGGCAGATCAGAAAAGGAGGAATAAGGAGTTTCAGATTGGCGATGAAGTAATGGTCCACTTGAGGAAAGAAAGGTTTCCCATGGGAACCTATAACAAATTGAAGATGAAGAAATTTGGTCCCCGTAAGATTTTGAAGAAGCATGATTCAAGGAATGCATATGAGGTAGAGTTGCTTGATGGAATCAACATTTCCCCTATGTTCAACATTTCAAATTTGATAGAGTATCATGAAGGTGGAATAGAGGAAGCACCAACAATAGGGCAGTATGGCATTCCAACACCTACTTCAGAAAGGGAGGAGATTGAAGCAATCTTGGATAGTCATGTGGGAAGGAGTACCAAAAACAGGCAGTATGAAGAATATCTAGTGAAATGGAGAGGAATGCCTATGGAAAATTCATCCTGGCTATCTAAGGCAGCAGTTGACTAGTTGGGTTTTCCTCAACCATCTAAGATGTGATGGGGTCACTTCTCAAATTACCCTGGGTGTCTAATACAAGAGCATCTAGTGGTGTAAGGGCAATCTTGCATGACCTAGTGGATACCCTTTTCGTCATAATGAAATTGCCAATTTATATTTTTTATTTTCTATTCCTGGGTTAAAAGATATTGCAGTTTTAGTTTCCCATATCTGCACTTGAAAATATTTCAAGTTGGATTTGAGGCACTTAGAGTTCTTGGAAAGGCCCTGAGACTTGCCAAAATTGGCATAGCAAATTTCAAGCACGTTATTGACTTCAAAACCTTTCCAATGGTTCAAACGGTTCACGAATTGGAGTTCCGAATCAAAAGTTATGGCCCCAGGAAGTTGGCGCACTTTCTAGAAGATACAATTACAAATGTTTTTTGAATTTTGAACTTCAAGTTGTAATTTTTCGGTACCAAACCACCTAAACTCAAATTTGAATGTTCTTTTGGCTCCAAACTAAAGAGGAGCTCTGTTTATGGGCAGGTTTTTAATTTTTGGGTGGCTTTTTGGGGACAAGCTTGCATATTGCGAAGGGTTATTCTATAGCTTTCTGTAACTTGCATGTATTGTAGAACTTGGGGGTCTGAGATCCTTTGCATGTAAGAAGCTCCATTTTCTGAATAATAAAACTATTCTCTTGTTTGTGGGTTATTTTCTATGTCTCAGGCTATGCCCTCATGATTAACTTGGTCAAAAATTCATCACATTAAATTTTTACTTTTTTAATCCTATATTATGCAAAGCATAGAATGTGACACATGTTTTGGATTCAAGAAATGTGATACGATTTGAAAGCTATATATGTTTTTCAATTAGCCTATCAATCAGAACTTTAGTCGTAATTTGAATAGAAAATGAATAATAATTACTTATTAAATTCAAAATAAAGCATAATTTATATCGGTGGAAAGCTGAGAATCTCCTTTAAAAACCCTTTTCATTTCATGAATTTTGGGTAGAAAAATAGTCATCAGCCACATACCCATCATATTGCCACTTTTTGGCCCATCATGATCCTGCATGATGAGCTTAAAATATGCTCATAATTTGATGTTATGATAAACTTTTAAATGACTTTACTTTTGTTATTTCATGGTTGTTTAAACTTTGTTGAAACCTTTTGTTGGGATAACCTGTAGCAAGATACTTTTATATTCTTGCAGCTTATTGTGTTGACTTGATTGCATTAATTGCCCTGTTGACTCCCGAAAATGACTGGTATATCGTATACATTTTTTGAATGATGAAGTAGATTTAAAATGTGTGATTAATGAATAGATATCATGTATATGCCATGTGCCTTTTCTTTCGCATCTGTTACCTTTTGTTTCACAGGTTGTTGAAGAATGATCGAGTCAAGCGCAACCGATCTCAGCCTTGCAGTAAAGTCCATTTCCTGCACGACTTCGAGGAAGCTCCAGTGAAGACTCTTTGACCGAAACCATGGGAAAGAATTTTAATGACAGTCAATCTGGAAAGAGTGGAGCACTAGATTCTCTCTGGATTGGGTTGAATGCATAAATTCATTATGAAGTTTGTTCCTTGATTCAGGGATATACTTTACTTCCACGTCTTTCTTTGATAGGGTTAGTTAGTTGGTTGCTCTCCTATTTTTAGATAAATTTCTCCTCCTGCATGAGTGAGAGAGGAGAGGAATAAAAAGAGATAGATGATAGTTAGAGTAAGATAGAAACAAAGTAGCAGATATCATGTAAGAATCAATATGATAATGAAAGACATAATCTGTTTGACTGGAGATAGAGTTTGTTGTTAGTCTCCATATCAACAAAACAATGTATATCATTCTGTTTTCATGAATAAAGTTCAATGAAGTTCTGAGTTTAGCATTGGCGTAATCAGTAGATGCTTGCTAAGGGGGCCCACTTAGTAAGTATCTGTAGCTAGTTAGTTAGTTGTTCTTTTCTGTTGATCTTTAGTTAGCTTTCATCTTTTGAAGTTTTTATACAAACTCAGTCTTATATTGCTTCTGCAACATAGAGAAACCATCCCTGTGCCTGTTCCTACAGCATAAGGCCAGTTCATGGTTTGTGCTTCAGTCGTAGTTGTTACGGTTTCTGTTTTAATCAAAGCATAGTTGAGTTAAAGAACTTTGCATTACCTTCCTGTAGCGTGGATAGAATTCCTTTCCAGTATTTATTTCTGCTAAGATTTGACCAAAACTAGTTCTTAGTGCATATATTTTTCCGCGCCATTTAAAGTATACGTCCCTTGGTTTGACAAGTAAATGAACGTCCATAGAGAGATATAAGTCACCTGTTGGAATGTCCAATTCCCAGGAAAGGTTTTACTGTGATTTTCACATCCTTTTGTGGGCGCGACCACTACACATACGCATTATAAATGTATGATTTAGCATCCAATATTACAAGTTATAGTTTCTTGCACACCATTTTGTTGGGCCTTTATTTTAGCACTAAGCATTCTTGGGAGGTATCTAAATCAAGGGGAGAAATCTATGTGTTCTTTTCTTTTGAGTTTTTTGATTCATATGATCATGTCTCTCACACTAAATCCTTTCTATTTGAGTATTTTTTATAATCCTCTTAATAAATGGAAATTCAACTGTTGATATTGTGGAAATAAAAGGCATCCAAAAAAATATTCCATTCATCATCAAATTGAATAAAAGATGAATCTTATTCTTGATCATAGTATTTCCTTACCTGATCATCTTATTCTAGCACCTTAAAAAGCACCACCCACTCTCACTCAAACATCTTGTGAGACATGGTCATCATTTGTGGATGAATAATGTATTAAAATGTCTTACATTGATGAATTATCTCGCATATCACTTGTTGCTACATGTAAATCTAATGTTTACTCATCCATGAGTTCCAATGATTCTTTACACCAAGTCATTACTATTGTCATTCTAGATTAACCGTATTAGGATCATGTGTATCTACCATACGTATAATCTATGTTTGTAGAATCCCACCTTGTAGATTTGGATGATAGTAATGAGGACATTCATCTTCTCTATGATGTTAGGTTCAATGAAGTTGAATTACCATTTCCATAGTTGCATCTTTCTCTTGCCTCATCTACATCAGCTTCTACCATGGCATATTATGAAAATATTCACGAGTTGACCCAATGACCTATCCAACTATATCATCATCTATATTGACATCATCTTTGAATCCACAAGACAATTGAGAGGGGGGTGAATTAGTTATACATTAAAAAATCAAAATCCTCATTAACATTCATATCTATATTAGTCCTTAAGCCCTTAACAACCATTGAACACTTATCATGCATTAGCAGAAGGTAAACATGAGAAGTAGTAATGAAAACACATCCAACCACATTAGAACACTAGATTTACATGAAAAACCCAAGAATGGAAAAACCATGATGAGGATTAGCTCACAATATAAAGTAATTGCAACACCAAATATAATAGGCTCATTGTTAGAGGGCTCATTGCCCAAAAGAAAAGGTCTCATTGCCAATAGCTCATACAACCACATTAGAAAGAAGAAGAAAGAATATTGTTACAATGATAAATCCATCTTAGAGCAACAAAAGGATCCACCACTTCTTCACAAGAACATTCACACACACTCTGTAGATTGTAGAAACCTTTTTCTCACTACTTCAAGTAGGTTTAGAAATCAAAGCTCACACTTTCACATTTCACATATCTCTAAACCTTTTTTACTACCATCTTCACAAATAAAATAATCACATATATATACCATCTTCAACCTTGAAAATAATTCATAAGGTATGCATTTCAAATGTACAAATTTAAATTAGGTCAATACCAAAACATTCCCATAGTGGAAAGGAATGAAGGTGGACCACAACACCCCTTAACTTGGACCTAAATCCACTCATACATGCCACACCACACTTCCAAAAACACCAAAGAATATCTACAATTAGTGTAAACACCCAAGGTCGGTCAATCCTTTGTAACACCATTAAACAATTAAGTACACACTTCCTTTGATCCAAAGATGACTCATAGATCACTCTCAAAACTTAAACATAATCTAGAATATTCCATAAACACCTTGAAATCCAAAAAATTCCTTTGCATCAAAATTCACCTGAAGAACATACTCATCCTATACACCTAGTTAACCTTCCACACACTACAACACCTAAATCCAACCTTGTGAAAAGCAAAAAACATAAAAAACTTGGCTTGAAGATAGATATGAGAAATATAAGCACACCCTCAAATTCATAAGACCATAAACCTATTAATGTTAAGTTTTAACTTTGGGATAATTATTTAGGTAGTTTAACTGTATCAGGTAGTATTTCATCTGTCTCATTTTTCATGCCTTTAAACTGATTGTACAGTATGTATTTTATCTTCTCATCTCATTTTTTGAATATCATCTTGATATTTTCATAGAATAGTCTTTGTTCTTCTCTCATTTATCTATGAGGATGGTTTATTTTTATAGGGTGAGGATCTTGGGAAGAAGCTTCATCTCCTACAAAACCAAACTATAGAGAAATGTAGAGAAAAACTATTTCTCCCAAACAACATTGCTTTCACAGGTCACATATTGGTGAATATAAATTTCATTTCACAATGATCCAAAACATGGAACTCTAGATATAACACCTCTAATAAACATATTTGAACCACATAGAAAATTTTTCACTCATGAAGAAATGCAGAACAAAACTAGATCACTACTCTGCTATACTGAACACCTCTGAACCATATGATTTTTACTTTTCTTCAAATTTTCTCAAAAGTTCTTAAAAACCATGTATCAAAAACACATCATCACCTAGAACACTTCTACAACATCTCAACAACACAATAGGTTGAACATCACCAACACATTCTCATGGAAGCAAAACTAGAGTTTGACACTAGTGATACTACTAATGATAACATAATGCAACCAATCAAAGCATCTCCATAGTCTTCCAACAATCTCTCCATAGACTTGTTGACATAAATTCAACAACTAAGAATTATTGGCATCAATGACAACACACAAGCTACCCATACTTACAAAAATCATCTGCAACACTATTAGATTCATATTGGTCTAATTACCATCATACATCCATGGTCTCTATTCTTGAATCTTATATGACACCTTATCAATGTTATCATTTGTCATATGTTAGCATTGGTTGGGAGATATTTGAGCATCATTCAAAGGAGCAATGGAATCATTTTAGTCTTTGGCATGTGCATAATTTAGAGGTATTCATCTTACTTCCTGCATATTGCTTTTAGGAATGAGAAATAATCTTGCACACATTTATGGTATTGTTTCTTCCCAAGGGAAAAAATATTGTTCAACATTCATGGATGAACTTCAACATCCAATGTTGAGCATCTTCTAGCACTATATGCATCATTCTAAGGGGAGGAAACACAGTTTGTCTTCTCCTATTAATTTTGGGAGGAAACATTTTCTCACATGGAGAACTCATTACTTCACACTTTCAAGAGGGGTCACATAGACTTTATCAAATTTTTGTCTTATGGAGGGAACATTCATTATAAATTGCTATAGAAGTTGTAGACACCGAAATTTGGTTTAGGCTTGCGACTTCCATATTCTTCATTACTTCTATTCTTCACGGTCATGATTAAATAAATTCTTTATTTAATTATTTTCAATAGTATTAATTTCTTCTATTAATTAAATGATCTTAATTATTTAATTAATTCACACTTTTCTTTATTCTACCTGATTAATTAAATAAACACTTTTTATTTAATTATGTAACTAATTAACCTTATTCTTCTTGTTAAATTAAATAGATCATTATTTAATTTACTCCATATCATATTTCAACTATAATTAAATAAATTCTTTATTTAATTATTCATTTAAATCCCTCCATCATTTAATTAAATAAATCTTATTTATTTAATTATTCTTCGAATATTGAGTCTTGAATTAAATAAATTATTTTATTCATGAATTCTATTTTAACACATTCCTCTATATTTAGATAATTATGTGAGTTATCTAAATATTCACTTTTACTCGACTCAAAGATCTATTTCAAATCACTCAGTTAACTCTTCATTTGATGTCTAAGTGGCTGTCTTGAGTAATCTCTTCGTCAAATCATTCAATCATCCAATTCTATCTTATTTGCGTGTACATGTGGATTAATTAAATATTCTTATTTAATTAATTAAACCTCGTGCATGCATTTGAACAGAGAGTCATTATAATCAATCTTCATCTTTGTCATGCAAAGATATTTCTTATGCTTTCGAACGCTGAACTGAAGATTAAATCATTTATTTAATCTTTAATTCTATTTCTAATTTGTATCACTCATGTCATTATTGATAGTTATCAAAATGCATGTCCAATCTATCGATCTCAACTATCCGTTGATCTTTCGATCTCGGCTTGTCATTCAAATAATCAATTTTCTATAAATTGATTTGTCATTCTTCATTCCAATCTCTCTTGTGAAATCTTATGACTTTTGAGAGCACTTTGTCTTGAATCTTTGATATTTTAATCACTATCTTAGGCTATACTTGCACGAATTTATGAAAAATATGAGGGAAATTATACTACACAAGCGAAATGGAGAAGGGAAATCGAGATGAATCATGGAAATACATTCGAAATTGGTGAGATTGTTCTAGTTTTGCTTACGTTTCTGACTTTCCTATGTACTTTGTTGCTTAACGAATGAATTTGCATTTTAGATTTAGTATTGTATGCATGTTTGCTTCTAATGATCTTTGTTTTCTATTGTGCAAATTTTCTATGGCGCTACATTTGGTGAACCTGACGTGAAGACACCATCTTCGCAAATCCGTAGATCTTTTATTTTTGGTTTTTGCATGTTTTTCGTATGGAACGACTCATCTGAAGTTTCTTGAACCGCAATTGACTTCCTGAACTGCATCTAACAGAGGAAGCGACACATCTATATTTTCCTGAACCGCAATTGAATTCCCAGGCCACAATTGAAGAAGAAATGATGCATCTGACTGGTAATGCAACAACGCAATTGACTAGTAAACTTTATTTCTCTTTTCAGAAATTTAAAATTTTCAATTGATTTTTGTGTTACTGATATCTGATTTTCAGCATGTGGCCATTTGGAGTTAACAAGCTTTCGTAGGATGATTGACGAAGACAATATTGAAAATTACTAAACGAGTTTTTTTGCAGGATGCTTGTCGAAGACCCTAGTTAATTTTTGAAACAGATTGTTTGGTAGCGTAGCAAATCTTTCGTTTGGTTAAAATTAACAAGTGTCTATTGTGTTTGGTGCAAAAACACAAGTTTGGTCACCCTTATGACTTGGTACATCAAAGTATCCTCTCCCCTTGCACATCTGTGCGATCCTAGGTGTAAGAGAAATGGTTACCAACTCTAGAACTTGGGCCTATTCTGGTGGGAAAAAGTACTCACTCCAGGACAACTCAGACCAGTAGCACCCTGAACTTGAGGGACTTCCAGCTGGTATATAAAAGTGGGTTCTTGGGGAAACCCCAAGAATCACGAGTGTGGTTCCAACAAGATGGATTCGAAAGGGGACTCACGCCATATGGATCACACCCCATGAACAAAATGCTCGTACTAAATACCTTTTGTTTTAGAGTCCAACCTATTTGTGGCCACTGCTTGGTATAGTGCAAGGTACAATATCATGCCCGAAGATACTAACTACTGATCCCCTTGAGTAGAGGTAGCAGTTCTTGGGAGGTCATTGCCCAAAGAATTCAAAATTGGTGTGCTCGAAAGACATTAATGAACTGTGGAGGGGAGCCAATGCCACCAAATTTCTAAGCTATCCGCTCTCGAGAAGGAAAGGTGTTCATCACCAATTTGGGGTATTTCGGTGGGCTATACCAAGTATACAAACCCTATGCCTTTGGCCTATTAGGATGTGCTTGTCTGTTATCAATTTAAACGTTCTTTGAGTTCAAAATTGAAACTGAAAACACTTTGTCTTATGATTGTCTTTGATTGTTAGAATTTGTCACATAAAATAGAGTCAGTTTAAATTTCATGTCACTGAAAATACACAGAGAGTTGCAACTGTTCACCAGAAACTCACAATTGATATCTTGAGTCGCATCTGTTAAATTCTAAGTCACAACTGTTATTTCAGGTCGCATTTGTTTGTCTTGAGTCGCATCTGTCTAGTTTAGAGTCACATCTACCAGTTCAGCTCGCAATTGCTTTGGAAAAACTACATGCGTTATATTCTGAGTCACAACTATAAGAACGAGTCGCATCTGTGAAAAGGTTAACCGCATCTGTCAGAGTTAAACTAAATTTTACTAGAGAAACGCAATTGATCACTGGAAAGCCGCAACTGTTAACTTGGACCGCATATGTTAGATCTTGCAATGCATTTGTCTGATTATCAGAAAACCAGAATTCACAATCACTGTCCAATCAACACGGTTATACCAATTTCAGTTCTCTTTTACACAAATAGTCTTTGAAATAGAAAACTAAAACGATTTGCTCAATTTTGCATCCTTTAGGGTCATTCAGTCAACACCAT
The DNA here is from genome assembly GCA_007258455.2 of Sequoia sempervirens. Taxonomy (NCBI): domain Eukaryota; kingdom Viridiplantae; phylum Streptophyta; class Pinopsida; order Cupressales; family Cupressaceae; genus Sequoia; species Sequoia sempervirens. The sequence continues at coordinate 151,774,000 of VDFB02026320.1, forward strand.
AGTTGTCTTCATTTAGAGTTTAGCTTCATCTTAGGGTACATATTGCCTTGCATTAGACTTCTAGAAGGGTCACTTTTATAAACTTTAGGAGTAGTCCACCATCTATACTCTAGAAAAGTCATAGTGTCAACGAAATTTGTCATTGAACCTAGTTTTATTAGTATATCTTTTTTCCTACACAGAGTCCTAGCTCATCAGTCTAGTTAGGAAACTCAACTTGTCTTTTGATCCTTGTCCTACATTGGTTCCTTGACTTAAACTGAATTGACGCTTTGGTTAGACTTTAGGTATTTGGTCCCTTTGTCTTAAGGTTTATAGAATTGACTATTTTAGAACCTTTCTTAGACCTTCCATCTTTAGATCTTGGGCTAGTGTCATCATAGAGAATTCCTTATTTTGCATACGAAAATCCCAAAAACATAGACTAAGGTCATATTGTTCATACATATTGTTTTTCATTTCTCGCATATTGAGCTTGTCTTACATGGTTGAAACTAGGTCTAAGAGAAGAGAGAGAGAAAACATGTCGAACCCAACCGAATTCATCAACCCTTTTTCTTCAAGACCTCATAAGACTGTATTAGACAAATTCACCACTAGAAACACTCAAGGACATATTGCAGTAGAGGATATAGAGGCTGTCGCATAGGACCTTGAGTTTGCCTCTTTTGTAGATGAGTACCTAGCAAATGATCGTCAACGATTTTTAGGAAAATTGCTAGCTGAATGTGCTACTTTACCTCTAGGATTTGACATCAGCACCTTACAAACTCAGCCTACACAAGGGACAAATACCACAATTGCTAGTACTACTATACCTCAAGTCAGCACAACTATGCCATCTAGCACATCTACACAGAGTACAACAGTCCATACGTCCCCATTTGGTAAATCTAGCATGACATCAGGATTTAACTTCAATGTAGGGGCTTCATCATCCACTCCCTTTAGTCCTCTTGTTGGGAGTAAATGACCTAAAACGTTAGCCTTTACACCTTATGTCGGTGTCCCAAGTCCCCAGTCAACAAACACCCCTACTGCTAGTCTCACGAGTACCATACCACAATCGATGGCCATACCTAGTGCTCAAGTCACTAGTAATATACCATGGATTACACAAACAGGGGGCATTCCCTCCTTCCAATATGGCAATCAAAATCCTTTTTCACAGATTGGTAGTCAGAATCCGTCTAGATAGATTCCAAGTCAAAACCCGTTTACATCAATTCTGAATCAAAATCCTTTTGCACAGATTGGTAGTTAGAATCCGTCCACACAGATTCCAAGTCAAAACCAATTTACATCGATTCCGAATCAGAATCCTTTTGCACATAGTGGTAGTCAGAATCTGTCCACACAGATTCCAGGTCAAAACCAATTTACAACGATTCTGAATTAGAATCCTTTTGCACAGATTGGCACTTAGAATCCACTTACACAAATCTTAGGTCAACATCAATTTATGCTGATTCTAAACCAGAACACATTTACCAATATTCTGAATCCAAATCCACCTCAGGTGCCAACGTTTAATTGAAACCCATCATGAGATTTTGGATTTCAGAACACATACACGGATCGACATAATCCCCCTAGCACATCTTTGACCCAAGTTGACGTCTTACAAACACAGATGCAGGCATTACAAATGCAAATGGATAACATGTCAGTGTCAACCAAGAAATCATTTTCAACAAAGGACATATGCCCATTTCCCTTTGATAGATCATTGTACATGACACCTTTCCCTCAGGGATATGTCATACCGAATCTCCCTAAGTACAATGGAAAATGAAACCCAATAGAACACATCAAGGAATTTTCTACCATATGCATAGATGTTGCTTATGATCCCATGTATCTTATGAGGTTGTTTCCAAGAAGTCTTGTAGGAATTGTGCTAGAATGGTTTTTGGGTCTAGATTCTGGCATTAGATCTTAGGGTGAACTAGTTGAGAAATTTGTGGAACAATTCTCCTTCAACATAGACCATGAGATAAATATAGCAACCTTGTGTCACACAACGCAAGATGAAGGGGAAACATTCATTGCTTTCTTTCAGAGATGGAGAACTATAGCTAGTAGGTGTCCTATTGAGATACCTAAAAAACAAAAAGTTACTATTTTCCAAGAAAACCTTCATCTAAAACTTAGGAGTAACTTAAGGGTACATTGTTGTACGTCTTTTTCGGAACTAGTGGAAAAAGTTGTGATAATAGAGAAGGATCTCATTGAAAAGGGTGAACTCAAGATGTCAACGTCTAATAGAAACCTGATCATACAAAACACCTCCACTGACATAAACAAATTCTGGTTTTGCAACAAAAATGTCACCAATGATGGGGTGGTTGATGCTAAAACACTACAAGTAGGACCCCTCCTCACATTACAAGGACCTCATACTTTTGCCAACATGCTTAATGCTATCAATCAACCTCCTAACGTGGTCCCAAATACTCAACATCGACAACCAAGGAAATTTCAAAAACATGAGTTCACTCCGTTAGGGGAACCTATTGAGTCGGTGTTCAAACAACTTCTATAGCATAATCTCATACAGCTGCAGGAACCAAGACAATACGATCCAGGATAGTTTAAACCAGCTTGGTGGGATGACAATGCCTTTTGTGACTATCATAGGACTAAGGGTCATAACTTACAAAACTGTCGACAACTGTAGAATATCATACAAGATATGGTCGAAAAGAGAATTATTGAAGTTAGTGGACAAAAATAGAAGTCATCAAACACTGATCATCAAGTATTTTCTGACCCACTACATGACCATGGGAAAGGAACTATCCCCAGTTCAAGTACTAAGACCAATATGTCAACCAACTATGTCAGTGTCAAGCATGATTACAATGGTGGGAAAACCATTAACTACCTTCATGCCATTGATGAGAATATCAATACCATTATTATCAATACCAATCCTGAGTGTGCGGTCAATACTCGTCATACTAAATTCACTATTCAAGGCCCTCCATCATAGCAAACACCCCAACCTTCGAAGTTACAATATAACCTTCTTGATCAGTTGGGGAAGACCCCACCCCAAATCTCAATCTTGGAATTGTTGCGTATTTCCCATGAGCATCGGTCTATCCTTGATAAAGCTTTACATAATACCACTGTCCCTAATGATCTAGATGTCAATCGTTTCTAGGAAATGGTGGGCTACTTGACCAATAATCACCATGCCACATTTTTTGAACAAGACTATGCAACTGAAAAGATGAACCACAATGACCCTTTACACCTAGAAGTCCTTGTTGACAACACCAAAGTTAGACGAGTTTTGGTAGACGGAGGAGCAGGGTTAAATCTGTGCTTTTTAAAACTAATTAAGGCTTTAGGTATCTCAGAAGCATGCATAGACATGACCAAGAGTATTGTCATTAAAGCTTATGATGATGAAGAAAGAAAATAAAAGGGAGTTGTAACACTTCCTATCAGAATTGGTCCTGCGGTAATGGAGACAAAGTTCCAGGTCTTAGATCTCACCCTTCCTTATAACATTCTACTAGGTAGACCATGGATTCATGCTATGAAGGCAGTCCCTTCCACCTATCATCAGTGTCTTAAATTTCCTTACAATGGCACATAAATAACTATAGATGGTGATCCAAATCCTTTCTAGTATTGCACCAATCTAAAGGAGATTCCTCAATGCCAAGTGCCAGTCAACCAAGATGCCTCATTGTCCAATTCATCCTCCTATGTTGATCCAGCCACACTTACCAGAATATCTATTTCACCCTCAGTTCCTACCACTCCTAGGGTTGAGATCCAAGACAAGGGTTGTGGAGAATATTACATGAAAACTTGCTATTGTGTTAGCCATTTGATTCCTCCTAAGTCATACAGTTTACCTACATCAGATAGGAGACAATCTATCGCCACTATACACATTCCTCCCACAACAACTTTTTCCAAATGGGGCGAATTAAGCAAAGAGGCCGTAGATACAGAAGATGTCACTTCCTGGTTGTATAGGGAAAATTGATGAGCCTAAAATATGCTCATAATTTGATGTTATGATAAACTTTTAAATGACTTTATTTTTGCTATTTCATGGCTGTTTAAACTTTGTTGAAACCTTTTATGGGGATATCCTGTAGCAAGACACTTTTATATTCCTACAGCCTATTGTGTTGACTTGATTGCATTTATTGCCCTGTTGACTCCCGAAAATGGCTGGTATATTGTATACAGTTTTTGAATGGTGAAGTAGATTTAAAATGTGTGATTAATGAATAGATAACTGTATGTGCCATATGCCTTTTCTTGCGCATCTGTTACCTTTTGTTTCACAGGTTGTTGAAGGATGATCGAGTCAAGCGCAGCCGATCTCGGCCTTGCAGTAAAGTCCACTTCCTGCACGACTTTGAGGAAGCTCCGGCGAAGACTCTTTGACCGAAACCTTGGAAAGATTTTTAATGATAAGTCAATCTGGAAAGAGTGGAGCGCTAGATTCTCTCTGAATCGGGTTGAACACATAAATTCATTTATGAAGTTTGTTCCTTGATTCAGGGATACACTTTACTTCCATCTTTCTTTGATGAAGTTAGTTAGTTAGTTAGTTGTTCTTCTGATTTAAAAATAAGATACTCCTCCTGCGCGAGAGAGTAGAGGATGAATAGAATGAGTAATAGATGATTTTTAGGTAAGATAGAAATAGAGTAGCAGATATCATGTAAGAATTAGTATGATAATGAAAGACAGAATCTGTTTGACCAGAAGCAGAGTTCGTTGTTAGTTTTCACATCAACAAAACAATGTATTTCATTCTGTTTTCATGAATAAAGATCGATGAAGTTCTGAGTTCAGCATCTGTGTAATCAGTAGATGCTTGCTAAGGGGGCCCACTTAGTAAGTATCTGTAGTTAATTAGTTAGATGTTCTTTTCTGCTGATATCCAGTTAGCTTTCATCTTTTGAAGTTTTTATGCAAACTCAGTCTTCACTTCCCTGCGTAGAGAGAGTCCATCCCGTGGATCGCCTCGTAGCATAAGGCCCATGGTTTTGTGCTTCAGTGTTATTGCTTTCTATTTTAATCAAGCATAGTTGAGTTAAAGAATTTTGCATTACCATTCTGTAGCTTAGATAGAATTTCTTTCCAGTATGTATTTTTGCTAAGATTTGACCAAAACAAATTCCTAGTGCATATATTTTGCTGCGCCATTTAAAGTCTACATCCCCTGGTTTGACAAGTAAATGAACGTCCACAGAGAGATATTAGTCACCTGTCGGAATGTCCAATTCCCAGGAAAGTTTTACTGTGATATTCATATCCTTTTGTGAGTGCGAGCCATTTTTGGCGCCGTTGCCGGGGATGGCGTCTAACTAGGAGTTTGACAAAGTCATTTTCAGCATTAGTTTAGTCTGTTAGTCAAAAATTTTCAAAATCTTTCAAGCCATTACTCACCATATTGCATGCATAGAAGAAGAAGAGACGCACTGGGAAGGTTCCTCCCTAAAAATCTGTTTATTGAACTACCATTTGACCCAGCTGATAACGAACCTGAGGAAAACCCATTTGCTCTGCTATTCCAGCACCCAGACATGGCAAATAATCCACCTAATAATCCACCTCCCATTTGAGTTTCCCATTTTTCCCCAACAAGATACCGACAATCTTAAAAACATCCCCTCTTCCGGCTTCCAAAGTTTTATGGCCCCGTAGAGCCGGAAACCTTTCTGTTTGAATTTGATGTCCTCATACAGCTTATGACTACAACACGACGCCATAAACTGAAGCTATTTCCTTCCACTTTGAAGGAGGGAGCTCTCAGATGGTTCATGAGTCCTGGGAAGAGCCGCTGTAAATAGTTGGGCAGCCATGCATCAAAATTCTTGAAAAAGTATAAGGAATATTGTAAGAGTGCCAGCAAAGGTGATGACATATTCCGAATTCAGCAGAAGGAGGATGAAAGTCTGGAAGATTATATTTCAAGGTTTTTGTTTTCATTAAAAAGAAACTCAAACCATACTCTTAACGAGGACTCTCAAAAATTACTTTTTCTAAGGGGAATCAGTGATGCCTGTATTGACGCCCTGGACCTAATGGGAGGAGGTGATATAACTCAACTGTCTTGGGATGATATACAGAAGATATGCCTTAACTACTCTCAAGCAATAGTTAAGAAAGGTCGAGGTCATCATGCTTCAGTGGGGAAGTCTTCTTCTGGTGGAGTTTCCCGGATGGAGATCACAAATCTGCTATCTAATTTCAAGTAGGACATTATTAATAATATGGCTACACAATTGGACACTATGCAAGCTCAAAAAAAATACGCAGAAGCTGAGGTAGCTTTGGCTGAGTTCTGTCCATACTGTAGACAAAAGAAGCGTGATTGCATATGCAAGATGGTGGCTAATCTGGAAGCCAGACAACTGCCTACTGATTTCAAACCAGTGGAAGGTGATGATGATCAAGTGTTCTTTGTTGCACAAAGGAGACCATGGGCCCAAAGGCAAGGTATGCCTCAAGACCCTTTAACTTTTGGTAATTCCTATTCTGGCTATAATAACCAATGGCAACAAGCATATGGACCACCACCACCATGGAATCCGCTTCAACCAAGTTGGCCTAATTATCAAACCCCACAGTGGTAATCTCCTCAAGGAGGTTGGCAGCAGCCACAAGGGCAATGGACCCCACCTTCAGGAAATTGGCAACAAAATCCTCAATGGAGAGGTCCTCAACAATGGAAAAACTAGTCTCCTGGGTTCCTACAGCCTCCACAGCCACAACAACAGGCCCTTATGCCGCCTCCTACAACAACTACCACAAATCCTGGACCTCCAAAGCAAACGCCTATGCCTGCCCAGTTGTTGCCTAATCCCAATAATAAGAAACAGCAGCAGCCTCAACAGCCTGTGTATATTTCTGAAGCCAACCAATATCAAGCTTATGCCTTAAATGTTAATGACATCCACCTGAGGTCTGGAACTACTTTACCTGCTCCCAAACCACCTCTGATTACAGAAATATCTGATTCACCCCTTGAAGAATCTAATGCACCTGCTGTTTCCACTGAGCATATGCCTATACCCGATACAGTTTCTACGGAATTTATTTTGCAGAGACAAGATAAACCACCTTTTCTTCAGAGGTTACAAAGTATTGAATCTAAACTCATGGAAGAACCCACTTTTGACATTCTAGATCAGCTCAAGAATGTGCAAATTCAAATCCCTTTGTTTTAGGCTATTAGAGATGTTTCCATTTTTGGAAAAGCTATTAAATAAGCCTATTTGAAGAAGCCTGGATGAAAGAAAAAGGATCCCCAAACAATTCATGTCTTAGGGAAATTGGCTGATATAATGTTGGGAAATATAGTCCTTCCAAAGTATATTGACCATGGAAGCCCTGTAGTACAGATACATATAAATGGCCAAGTTGTAAAAAATGTTTTGATTGATTTAGGAGCTACCATTAATGTGATGACAAAGCATACTATGGACTCCTTGAATATTTCAAACATTAGGACTACACCCACAGTTCTGCAGCTTGCAGACAACTCCATAGTCAAACCTGATGGGATGATAGAAGATGTAATTGTCACTCTTGAATCTTGGGAGTATCCTGCTAATTTTACAATATTATCAGTTAAGGAAACTTTAGGAGGGTATCCAATTATCCTTGGTAGGCCATTGTTAGCAACTGCTGATGCTTTTATAGGATGCCGTTCTGGAGATATGACCATTTCTGATGGGCAGTCCAAAAAGAAATTGGCCTTGTATCTGCCTGCTAAACCTCAACTAGATTTGTCCCAACCTGTTTGGCCAGATGTGGGAGAAGAAACTGAAGAAGCTAATTCTTTGGCTCAATTGATGATGCTTCAAAATGATCCATTCTCTCAACTTCAAAGTGAAGATGCCTTGCTTTTTAAAATTTTGCAATTCAATCTTGATACAGATAGTTTATCTGATCCAAGTGGCAGTCAGCATCAATGTTTCCTACAGCAGCTAGATTCCGAGAGTTCATTGCCTAAAATTCTGACAATTTTTCATAACTTGCTTCCACAAGAGGTACAAACATTACCTGTTGATTCTATGAGTAATCTCATTAAGCAGATAGAATTGTCTCCAGATCATTGTTTGAATGTTAATAGCAAGTTGTCTCAGTCTCAAGAGGCTGACTTATTAAAAATGCTCCAAGAACAGCATAAAACTTTTGCATGGGAATATGGGGATATGCAAGGAATAGATCCTCGAGTTTGTACTCATAGGATATATATCAAAGAAGATTGTTTACCAGTTAGACAACCTCAGAGAAGAGTAAATCCAACACTTAGGGAAATAGTGAAAAATGAACTTCAAAATTTTCTTGATGTCTGGTTTTATTTACCCAATTTCTACCAATGGTTTCTCCATTAGTCATTGTCCCCAAGAAAGGAGGAAAATGGAGAGTATGTGTAGATTACAGAGAGTTGAACAATGCCACTAAAAAAGGTCACTTTCCATTACCTTTGTAGACCAAGTACTAGACTCACTGTCTGGCAAAAGATATTTTTCCTTCTTAGATGGTTACAGCGGGTATAATCAGATAAAAATTGCCCCTGAAGATCAAGACAAGACCACTTTTACCTGTCCATGGGGGACATTTGCTTATTCGGTCTTGCCTTTTGGCTTATGCAATGCACCATCAACATTTCAGAGAGTAGTAATTAGTATATTTGCTGATATATCTCATGAATGTATGGAGATTTATATGGATGATTTCACTACATATGGAGTCACATTTGAAGAAGCGCTGGTGAATTTAGAAAAAGTATTAAAAAGGTGTAGAGAGCAAAATTTGTCTCTAAATAGTGAAAAGTGTTTTCTAATGATGGAAGAAGGTATTATTCTAGGTCATCATATTTCAAAGAATGGAATTCAGGTTGACCCTGGTAAAATTGAAGTTATTCAGCATTTACAAACTCCTGCAAAACAAAAAGATGTTAGAAGTTTTCTGGGTCATGCATGGTATTATAGAAGGTTTATAAAAGACTTTAGTAAAATTACCAGTCCACTTTATGCTTTGTTAACAAAGGATTCCCAATTTGAGTGGACCGAGGCCTGCGAAAAATCCTTCCTGCAGCTAAAGGACTTGCTTACTAAAGCCCCTGTTCTTCAAGGTCCAAATTGGACCCTGCCTTTTCACATACATGCTAATGCATCTGATTTTGGTATAGGAGCAGTTTTAAGTCAAAAAGAAAATTCAATTGAGCATGCTATCTACTTTATTAGCAAAAACCTTCAAGGTCCTGAGCTCAACTATACTGTTACAGAAAAGGAATTGCTTGCAGTAGTGTATGCTTTGAATAAATTTAGGCATTATGTCACAGGTTATCAGATATTCGTCCACACTAACCATGCAGCAATCAAGTACTTGATGAATAAACTTGACATTTCTGGTAGATTGGCATGATGGCTCCTGTTGTTACAAGAATTTGATATTACAATCATTGACAAACCAGGAAGAGCTAATGTTGTAGCTGACTTTTTATCAAGACTTCAATCAGCTGCATCTGAGGAACATGAGGTCATTGATGATAGATTTCCAGATGAACACTTGTTTTCCATTGCTGCACATACACCCTGGTATGCAGACATTGCTAATTATCTGGCAACAAATAGAATACCAGCTCATTTTTTCCCAAAAGAAAAGAAGTTGTTAATAGAGAAAAGTTTTAACTTTACCTAGATTGCAAATTGTTTGTTCTATACTGGCCCTGATCAAGTAATGCGAAGATGTGTAAGAGAAGATGAGACTTATGATATCTTGCATGTTTGCCATGATGAACCATGTGGGGGGCATTTTGCAGAAAAAGAACAGCAATGAAAGTTCTTACAACAGGGTATTACTGGTCAACATTACACAAGGATGCTGTGGCCTATACAAAGAAGTGTGACAGATGCCAACGTATGGGAAGACCAACTAAGTCAGATGAAATGCCACTATATCTGCAGGTAATAGTCACCCCTTTTGATAAATGGGGTATGGCTTTTGTGGGGCCAATTGATCCACCATCAAATGGAAAGTCATACATTCTGGTTTGCACGGATTATGTCACAAAATGGGTCGAGGTAAAAGCTATGACTAATGCCCAAGATAACAAAGTTGCTAAATTTTTGTATGAATAAATTTTCACCAGATTTGGAGTTCCCAGAGAGCTTGTAACTGATCAAGGAGCTCAGTTTACGTCAAATCTGATCACTGCACTTATGAATGACTATAAGATCAAACATAGGAAGTCCAGCCCTTATCATCCTCAAGCCAATGGTCAGGCATAAGTAACAAACATAGAAATTGAAGCGATCCTCACAAAGACAGTGCAGATTCATAAGAAAGACTAGAGTAATAGACTTCCTGAAGCAGTTTGGGCTTACAGAACTACATGGAAAACAACAATTGGGTTTACACCTTTTGAGTTGCTCTATGGGAAAACAACTATGTTACCCATTGAATTTGAACATAAAACTTTGAGGACAGCTCTTGAACTCAACATGGACTTATCCGAAGCACAGAAGGACCGTCTCCTGCAGCTAAATGCTTTGGACGAAATGAGAAAAGCCGCCTTGCAGCATACAGAAGTAATCCAACAGCAGAGAAAGAAATGGCATGATCAACACATCAAAACCAGAAAATTTTCTGCTAGAGATTGGGCTTTGTTATATGATTCCAGGTACTAAGAAAACTAGGGTAAACTCACAACACAATGGCTTGGCCCCTATGAAGTTGAAAATGTGTTTGACAACGGAGCTGTGCAGCTGGTCACAATTGATCCAGTCCATTTCAAATTGCTCATCAATGGCCACTGACTTTGACTATACCATAAGCCAATTTCCAAGGAAGACTTCATGAAGTAGTTCATTCAGGTTCCGCCCGCTACTCTTCCTGTAGCCAAAGGCTCTGGCCTTTCTCCTGCAGCGTTCTAGTAATTTTCAAAAAGCATGCCCATAATAAAGGTTTTCTTTTTAAGAAAACCCCTTTTTCTCCATTTTCATTTATTGCCCCCACCTCACTTCTTTATCTTCCATCCATCCATCCCATCCATCCATTTCATTCGTACATTTCATCTGCCCACGTCACCCATCCACTTCATCCGTCCGCATCAACCTTAATTAAGCTATCTTTCCAACTTGTCAATTCATGCAGCGCCGTCATCTTTCTTCACACGTACGTGCAATTACTAAAGGTACGCCATATCTTTTCTTATCGCATATTTGATTTATTTCATTCTATTCAATTACTGCTATGCATGTACCGGTCATTATCACCCGAATCTCTACCTATTTTTTTAGTACATGTGAGGACACATGTCATCCTTTAAGTAGGGGGTGGGGTAATCCATCGTTTGAAACCTGTCTTTTCGCCGCAGCCATAATTGCAAAATAATCTTTCTTTAATATATTTCTGGTACTTTCCAAATGTGATTGCATGTCCTTCTTTAATGCATATTTTTCTTGCAAACTACGATTAAGACTGCTTGTTTAAAAAAGTTTATTTTTGGAAAAAAGAAAGAAATGTGGCGGCCTGACAGAGAAAAACCAGAACAAAAAGGGAAATAAAGAATTTGAATCTTCAGCAAGAAATTGAGTTTAGCTAGAAAAACTGCAAACATGGGTGGTCATTTGGTGCGACATGAGCCTGTAGCTCATGAATTGTTGTTGCAAAACCCGCAGACAGTCCAAGCATTTAGCCTCTGTGGATGGTTAAATTATTTTATGAGTTTAAATAATTTTGATGAGGAGGCTACGACAGAATTTTTGAGAACACTTTCTGAAGGGGAAGCCACCGTATGGGGTCTAACAGTTGTTGCGACCGAAGACAGAATTGCTGAGGTAACCGGGCTCCCAGTCGTTGGAGAAAACTTTTCTTCAGATGCTGCAGCTGCAATGGCTGAGTTTTCGATGCCTGCTAATGGACCTCTGGATATCTCCAAGTAAGGATGTAAGCGAGTGTCACTGCCTCTTCCATATTCAGAGTATGCCACTTATATAATGAGGTATTTAACCTGTGAAGGCCGTTTTTCCTATCTGCATTCTCATCATTTTAAATTATTAATCCATATAAGGCATGGGTTGGCTATGAATGTTCTGAATTTCTTGTTAAAGTTTTTAGAGCAAAGTGTCCATAGAACTCAACAGGGGAAAGATAACTCTATCACTCATCATGGCCTTATTAAATTACTGATTGAGCGCTCTTTGAGAGACGTCTCACCTCTCTCCTGGCAACAATTTGTTGCCCAAAAGAGTTTGCAACCTCCACAACCCCCTAGGGTAATTACCCCATGGCCTCAAAGAAAGAAGAAAGAAATTGCATCTATTAGTGGAACAAGGCAAGGGTTATCTACTCCTATAGCACCCGATCCTGTAGCCGTCACAGCTGAATCCTCTGCTAGGGTACAAACTAGGTCTGCCGCTAGGAGGGAGAAAGGAAAATCAAAGGCAGAAGGGTCCCCAGAATCTGACCCTCGTTCTCAGAAAAGACAATGCTCCTCTCCTGCAGCACCTTCCCCTATAGCAGTTTCTCCTACAGCAATAGCTATTGATATTACCAATTCACCATCATCCTCTGGTAGGGCAGAGCCCCCTGAACAAACAAGAAAAAGAAAAGCTACCGGAACACCCCCTGCAGCCACATCAGTACCAAGAAGGGTTTCCACAAGGAAACAATTTAGGACCTCCCCTGTTTCACTGCAACCTGAGGTGATTGTAATTTCAGAAGGGTCTGTTGAATCTGAATTTAATATTTCTCGGAATGAATCTGAGAATGCTGCTCAGAGTTCACTCGTTCCTCAAGAGGAACAAGTAGAGATAAAAGAAGCAGGGCATAATGGGCACGAGTTTCCAAATCTTGATGATCTAGCTAATGCTGCTATGCAATTCTCGGAGGAAGCACAGACTTCTCCACCGCAGTAACAAGAAGAATTTATCCTGCAGCAAGAACAAGAACAGGCTGAACAACTGAATGTGCCTAATGAAGTTGTATTTCATCCTGCAATGTGTAAAGCCATTGTTGTGTATATGAGGACCTTTTTAATTGAGTTTCTGGAATATGTTAAAAATAATTGGGAAACAGTTACACTGAAAACTTTGACTTTTCAACACATAGCCCAGATTGACATGCAACAAAGTCTGTGGCAAGTAGAAAAGAAGAAATTAAAAAAAAAATTGAAAGTCAGAAACAGGAAATTGCTGAGTTGAAAGCAAAAATGGACGAAATGTTAAAGGTAACTGGTCAAATTATGGAATGCAGACCGCCACCCATAGTTTATGCTCTGTGCCTTAAATAATAGTTTTTATGGTTTCAATTGATGAGAATTTTCAGAAACCAAGACCCTATAATTCATACTGCCAAATAATTTTATGAAGCATATCAAACAACCCCTAACTGGTTAAGGAATTCTCTGTGTGAATTCTATTTGCATGGCTTTTTAATACCATTTGAAACAAAATGGAATCCTCTTCTATACATTGGTGATATTCATTTGAAAGCATTTATGTCATGGGCAACAAATGAGGTGAATTATGGTAGGCAGTAGGAAACGTATGAGGAAATTGAGAAAATAGAGTCTGTCCCATTACGCTCTCAAAGTTCAAACCCACATGCAATGCTGAAAGATTGGTTTGCTTTGACATATGGTATTAATAATGTTTCAGTTAGAGCGAAAATATTTGACATCAGAAAGCAAGTATATGATGAATTCCAGGCACAACAATATTCATTTTGGAGATTAGCATATACCAGAACTGAGAAAAGATGGGAAAAATTAACTGTTGGGTTAAGGAAGTCAGAACCACATGGTCCCCTAAACTTTACAGCTACACTCAAACGAACTAGCAGATATATTCAATTGGGACTTCAAACAAGATTTGAACTATGGCTGCCACTGACATTCAGACCCCCTGTGCTAATGTGGCCCCTATATCCTCATCAGGCTACAAATCTTAACAGTGAATTAGAAGACCGAAGATATGAAAGGTGTCAGGATTTCAGAGGATTCTATTATAGGTTTGGACATCCATTCCAGAGTCATGCAGCCACTACTAACTTTAGAGAAACCACCAGAAAAGTTAATGCTGGAGGACCAGCATTGGCCTAAATAGGGGGCGGTGATGAGCCTAAAATATGCTCATAATTTGATGTTATGATAAACTTTTAAATGACTTTATTTTTGCTATTTCACGGCTATTTAAACTTTGTTGAAACCTTTTATGGGGATATCCTGTAGCAAGACACTTTTATATTCCTATAGCCTATTGTGTTGACTTGATTGCATTTATTGCCCTGTTGACTCCCGAAAATGGCTGGTATATGTATACAGTTTTTGAATGGTGAAGTAGATTTAAAATGTGTGATTAATGAATAGATATCGTGTATGTGCCATATGCCTTTTCTTGCGCGTCTATTACCTTTTGTTTCACAGGTTGTTGAAGGATGATCGAGTCAAGCGCAGCCGATCTCGGCCTTGCAGTAAAGTCCATTTCCTGCACGACTTTGAGGAAGCTCCGGCGAAGACTCTTTGACCGAAATTGATTTGGAAAGATTTTTTAATGATAAGTCAATCTGGAAAGAGTGGAGCGCTAGATTCTCTCTGAATCGGGTTGAACACATAAATTCATTTATGAAGTTTGTTCCTTGATTCAGGGATACACTTTACTTCCATGTCTTTCTTTGATGAAGTTAGTTAGTTAGTTAGTTGTTCTTCTGATTTAAAAATAAGATACTCCTCCTGCGCGAGAGAGTAGAGAAGAGGATGAATAGAATGAGTAATAGATGATTTTTAGGTAAGATAGAAACAGAGTAGCGGATATCATGTAAGAATTAGTATGATAATGAAAGACAAAATCTATTTGACCAGAAGCAGAGTTCGTTGTTAGTTTTCACATCAACAAAACAATGTATTTCATTCTGTTTTCATGAATAAAGATCGATGAAGTTCTGAGTTCAGCATCTGTGTAATCAATAGATGCTTGCTAAGGGGGCCCACTTAGTAAGTATCTGTAGTTAATTAGTTAGATGTTCTTTTCTGCTGATATCTAGTTAGCTTTCATCTTTTGAAGTTTTTTTTATGCAAACTCAGTCTTACACTGCTCCTGCAGCATAGAGAGTCCATCCCTGTGACTGTTCCTGTAGCATAAGGCCAGTTCATGGTTTGTGCTTCAGTCGTAGTTGTTACGGTTTCTGTTTTAATCAAGCATAGTTGAGTTAAAGAATTCTGCATTACCATTCTGTAGCTTAGATAGAATTTCTTTCCAGTATGTATTTTTGCTAAGATTTGACCAAAACAAATTCCTAGTGCATATATTTTGCTGCGCCATTTAAAGTCTACGTCCCCTAGTTTGACAAGTAAATGAACATCCACAGAGAGATATTAGTCACCTGTCAGAATGTCCAATTCCCAGGAAAGTTTTACTGTGATATTCATATCTTTTTGTGAGTGCGAGCCAAAGATGATGAGAAATCCCTTTTACTTGCTTATATTCCTACAAGTCTATATGGAAAGGGTTTCAAAATCATGCAAAGCAAAGGATATGATGGACAAAGTGGTTTAGGCTTAAACCAAGACGACAGATTGAACCAATATTTGTTTCTCAATGGCCAAAAGGAGTGGGGCTAGGGTTTCAACCGATTCAGATTGGCGTTCCTAGTACCCCATTACCCTTATTTGAGGAAGTTAGTGCTTCAGAAGATATTAAGACATCTCATGAACCAGTGGAATAATATCATTGTGACTCCCCCGACTCTAATGATTATGAGTGGGATTCCCTATCCTCTACTTCTTCCATGGACCGTGACAAGTTATTTGGAGAACTTGACTTCATGCTAAGTTCCTCACCCAATCCCTTGAATTCCTATCCACCAAAGAAAATGACAAAAGAATAGTGGTTTAAATGCTACTACTGGGAATCACTTGATCCTACCTCTTGGCAACCTGAGCCACCTATTTCTGATAGTCAAACCTTCGTATTAGGCCCACCTATCAATCAACCTAGACCCCAAACTAAGAGCAAAAAGGACTTGGTACAAGACTTTTGTAACCACATGAATAATTCAATCTTTACCTTGACTCCATTAAACTTTGATAACTCCGATGATGACATGCCCGTAGTCTACCCCCAACTCATTGATTGGGACCAACAAGACACACCCATCTTAGATATGTTTCAGAACGACAAAGCAATTACTGAGTTCTTGGGATTACGAGAAGGCATACCAAACGGTGATCATAAGGCTGGTTTTACCATTGACTTGGACAATAAAGCATACTCTGGGGAATCTGTTCAACCCTCCAATTGCAAAAATGAGAAAAAGAATAAACAAGATAAAAAGGATAAGTCTCTAGGTGAAAACCGAAAGGCACCTTTAGACAATAAAAAAGTAAAAAGAAAGGACATATCCGAAGGTGAAAACCCCTTTGAGGCACCTAAGGATGGAGGTTTGAATATTTTCCCTGTTGCATAGGAAAAGTCACCTATGCTCATTGAAGAATCAATAGAAGTCGACATAGGTACCAAAGAGAATCCTCGATTGGTTCATTTTGCAGCATCATTGATAGCAGAAGAGTAGCCCGTGTTCCATAACTTCTTTGCACAGATATAGATAAATTTTGCTTGGTCATATGTGAATATGCCAGGTTTGGATCCTGACCTTGTTCTGCATCATTTTCCCTTACAACCAGGTGCCAAACCAGTGAAACAAAAGTTGAGAAAAATGCATCCGCAAATTGCTTTATTAGTCAAAGTAGAACTCAAGAAACTCTTAGATGTTGGTTTCATTAGATCTATCAACTATGCAGATTGGATTTCCAATTTTGTACCAGTTACTAAACCAGCTGGGGGCATCTGAATCTACACTGACTTTAGAGACATCAATAAAGCCTGTCCTAAGGATGACTTTCCTTTGCCTAACATAAACATGATAGTTGACATGATAGTAGGATATGAGATGTTATCCCTTATGGATGGATTCTCAGGATATAACCAGATCAGAATTGCAATTGAAGACCAACATAAGATGGCTTTCACCTGTCCTTGGGGAACTTATTGCTGGAATGTTATGCCCTTTGGACTCAAAAATGTTGGAGCAACCTATCAACGTGCCATGACTACTATCTTTCATGATTTAGTACACACTCTTATGGAGGATTATGTCGATGACCTTATTGCAAAATCTAAGACAAGGGAAGAACATTTACAGGTTTTAGACAAGATATTTCAGAGGCTAGAGAAGTATAAAGTGAGACTTAATCCAAAGAAATGTGTGTTTGGAGTCAAGTCAGGAAAGCTATTAGGTTATATTATTTCTAGACAAGGCATTGAAGTGGATCCTGCTAAGGTGAAAGAAATCATGGACATGCCTCCACCTACTAATCTCAGTCAACTCAGAACATTATAGGGAAGGTTACAATCTATCAAAAGATTTATAGTGCAACTAACAAATAAGACACACCCTTTTCAACATCTACTTAAGAAAGGGGTACCCTTTGCATGGACAGCTAAATGTGAAGAGGCTTTTAACCTGATTAAAGAATATTTACTTACACCACCTGTCTTAATGCCACTTGTTGAAGGAAGACCATTGATTCTTTATATTACAGCAACCCATTCATCACTCGGAGCATTGCTTGTATAGAATGACGATGAAGGTCATGAAAGGCCAGTCTATTATATTAGTTGGACTTTGGTAGGTTATGAGCTCAACTATAGTACCATTGAACGTGCCTGTCTTGCAGTAGTATTTGCTACTCAAAAATTGAGGCACTATATGCTAAACCATCAAACAATGTTGATTGCTAAAATAGACCCTCTGAAATATCTCCTCAGCAAGGTAGCATTAACAGGACGATTGGCTAAATGGGTTATGATACTTAGTGAGTATGATATTTGGTACATAGAAAGAAAGGCTATTAAAGGACAAGTTATTGCTGATCAATTAGTTGACACACCCACATAGGAAAATCACCCATTAGTTGCAGACTTTCCTGATGAATTCATATTCACAATTGACACAAATATAACATGGAAACTATACTTTGATGGCTCACATACGAATCATGGTTCAGGGGCAGGTATACTATTTATTACACCTCAGGGTGATTCCATCCCTAAGTCATTCAGGATTGCATTCCCATGCACTAATAACATAGCAGAGTATGAAGCTCTAGTGATAGGGTTACGCATGGCAGTCAAGTGGAAAATTAAGATTTTACAAGTATATGGGGATTCTCAACTAGTAATTAGATAGGTAAATGATGATTATGAGGCTAAGGATGAGAAACTTGCTCCATACAAGTGTATGGCTGATAGCTTTAAAGAGTACTTTGACAAAGTCGAATTTCATCAAATACCTCATATTTTAAATAGGGCAGCAGATGCTATGGCTACAATTGCATCACTTCTTGACATTCCTAACAACGTGCCTAAGTTGAGTTCTTGGTGGAATAGCTTTTGGTCCCAACCTATGATATCCCAGATTTTGAAATGGTGTGTGACATTGTTGGTCTTGATTCCCCATGGTACAAAGAAATCTATGATTACCTTCATGTCAAAGTCATACCCACTAGCCTATCAAATAACCAACATAGGACATTCCTCTGCAAGTCAGCCAAATACACCATCGTCGGAGACACCCTATATAGACGCGCCTTAGATAATACCCTACTGAGATGCCTTGATTCTACTGAAGCACAAGCAACCTTGCGTGGGGTCCATGAGGGTATATGTGGTTCCCATTCTAGTGGTCCTACCTTAGCCAAAAAGATTATGAGACTAGGTTATTACTGGCCTACTATGGAAAAAGACTCATATGTCTTTGTAACGAAATGCCATCAATGCCAAATTCATGGAGATTTGATACATGCACCAGCACAGGAGCTCTGTCCTATCATGTCACCATGGCCCTTCGCCCAATGGGGACTCGACCTCATAGGTAAGATCCACCCCATGTCATCTAATGGACATAAATTCATTATCACTGCCACTGAGTATTTTATGAAGTGGATTGAAGCCATTCCTATGACATACATTACTGGCACACATATTTCTAGATTTATCCTAAACTATATCATCTGTCGATATGGTGTCCTTTAGTCCATAATCACTGATAATGGGTACCCATTTAAGAACCAAGAAGTTCGTCATCTATGTGAAGAGTTTCATATCTAACATCACTTCTCTACTCCATACTACCCACAAGGTAACGGCCAAGTAGAGGCATCTAACAAGACCATCATTAGAATCCTTAAGAAGACTGTCAATGATGTTGGGTGTGACTGGCACTTATAGCTTAACCCTGCCTTATGGGCTTATCGTACCAGTATCTGTACTCCCACTGGTGCTACCCCATATTCACTCGTATTTGGTTCTGAAGCTATTCTGCCTATTGAGGTTGAGATTCCTTCCCTAAGGGTATCCTTGAAAGGCCACATTGATGATGAAGAGTATCAAGTGTCGAGACTCCATGAGCTAGAATTCCTGGATGAGTGAAGACAGAAGGCATTAGACCATCTCCAAGAATATCAGAATTTCCTTCGTCGTAGCTATAACAGGAAGGTACTGAACAAAAAATTTGACATTGGTGACTTGGTTTTAATGGAGAACCCAAAGAATCAAGCAGAAAGAGACAAACTAGGAAAATTTGAACCAAATTGGTTAGGACCTTATGTTGTTACGAAAGATTTTAGGTCAGGAGCGTACCAACTCTCTACTCCTGAAGGGGAACCATTGTCTTCACCAATCAATAGTATGCATCTGAAGAAGTTCTACGCATAGCTTCTGGGAGCCTTTGTCTTAATTAGCAAAAAAAATACAAAAAAATTAGAAAATCACAAAAATCGTTATCAAGGTGAAAACCTAGCAAATAGGTGTCTTGGTAACATCAAAAAAATTAGATAATCAGGAAAATAGTAAAGACAAATCATTCGTCCAATAGTGAAAACCACTTCAGTGGTGCTTTGGATAGGTACCAT
Organism: Sequoia sempervirens; assembly: GCA_007258455.2. Lineage (NCBI taxonomy): Eukaryota > Viridiplantae > Streptophyta > Pinopsida > Cupressales > Cupressaceae > Sequoia > Sequoia sempervirens. Next base: position 151,793,972 of record VDFB02026320.1, read on the forward strand.
GGTGAAAACCTGGCAAACAGGCGCCATGTGTAGTTAACTCTGCTCCTTTGTCTACTATTATTCTGTACATAGTCCTTATCATTGTATATAATCCACTACCTTGTACATAGTCCTTATCCCTATACATACTACCTATCCCTATACATATCCCTTATCTTTCATGTCCATCGCTTGTATATACCATTTGTAATAAGTGGCAGTCTTTCCCATAACTTGGAATGATTGACATCGAGCGCATTTCATATCCCCCATTTTACCCTATTCATAGTCAATTGGTCTTATATGCTCGATTGGGAAAAACACTTGACATGTGTCATCCTGGTTCTTACATTGGCAATGTTGAAGACGTAAAACCATGGAAAATCCACAAACATTGCAAAATGACTTGAGAAAACACAAAAACATCAGAAAACTTCAAAAAGACAAAAAAAATCACAACATTTTCAAAAATCCAAAAACAAAGTCAGAGTCAGTTGCACTTGTCAGTCTTTGTCATTTGTCAAACTACGTTGCCTTTGTGACTGGACGTAGGCAAGGCCATCTACCGATGTGCCCCCGAGGCATTAGTTTAGTCCGTTTAGGTGTGTCTGTATAAATTAATGATTTAATCCATATGTCTATATGACAAGGTCATTGGTCATGTCGAACTATGAGGTCTCTGCGTGTATAACGTAGGCAAGGCCATCAATCGATGAGCCCCCAAGGCCACACTAGGTTAGTCCATTAGGGTTCGTCACATTCACTTTCACACATGTCTTCTATTTGTAGTCAGTCTTGTCGATCAAGTCAAGTTGAACTATGAGGTCTCTGCGTGTATAATGTAGGAAAGGCCATCAATTGATGAGCCCCCGAGGCTGCACTAGGTCAGTCCTTTAGGGTTTGTCATCACATGCAGTCAATTGTCAACACTTCATATCAAGTCATGCATCAATCTGGTGAACAAGTTAGCAATATCTCTAAGTCAAATCAAACAACTTGCCAAACAAAACAAATCAAAACAGATCAACTACAGTTTGCTATAGGATGTGCCCTTCTTGGAAATAGACGTTATCAAAACAATCAACCTATGTCTTATTTAGGATGAGTCCTTACTGCATAATTGAAAAGGTCAAATATAGCCTTCCATAGGTTATCACATCAACGACATCTGACTCAACGTCTTATACGATACATGTCTTATACAATACATGTCTTATATGATACATGTCTTTCATGTCTTTATATTAGAAATTGGAATTATTTTATAAAATTGATAATATGTTCAGTTTCGATTTTGGACTCAAAGAATGTTTAAACTGATAACAGAAAAGCACATCCTAATAGGCCAAAGGCCTAGGGTTTGTATACTTGGTATAGCCCACCGAAATACCCTGGATTGGTGATGAACACCTTTCCTTCTTGAGAGCGGATAGCTTAGAAATTTGGTGGCATTGGCTCCCCTCCACGGCTCATTAATGTCTTTTGAGCACACCAATTTTGAATTCTTTGGGAAATGACCTCCCAAGAACTGCTATCTCTACTCAAGGGGATCAGTAGTGAGTATCTTCGAGCATGATAATGTACCTTGCACTATACCAAGCAACGGCCACAAATAGGTTGGTCTCTAAAACAAAAGGTATTTAGTATGGGCATTCCGTTCGTGGGGTGTGATCCATATGGTGCGAGTCCCCTTTCGAATCCATCTCGTTGGAACCATACGCGTGATTCTTGAACTTTCCCCAAGAATCCTCTTTTATATACCAGCTGGAAGTCCCTCGGGTTTAGGGTGCCACTGGTCTGAGTCATCCTGGGGTGAGTACTTTTTCCCACCAGAACAGGCCCAAGTTCTAGAGTTGGTAACCGTTTCTCTTACAACCAGATCACACAGATGCGCAAGGGGAGAGGATACTTCGATGTACCAAGTCGTAAGGGTGACCAAACTTGTGCTTTCACACCAAACACAGTAGACACTTGCTAATTTTAACCAAACAAAAGATTTGCTACACTACCAAACAATCTGTTTCAAAAATTAAATAGGGTATTCGACAAGCATCCTGCAGAAAAACTTGTTTAGTAATTTTCAATATTGTCTTTGTCAATCATCCTGCAAAAGCTTGTTAACTCCAAATGGCCACACGATGAAAATCAGATATCAGTAACACAAAATCAATTGAAAATTTCAGATTTCTGAAAATAGAAATAAAGTTTACCAGTCAATTGCGTCACTACTTTACCAGTCATATGTGTCGTTTCTTCTTCAATTGCGGTTCAAGAAAATATAGATGCATCGTTTGCTCTGTCAGATGTGGTTCAGGAAGTCAATTGCGGTTTAGGAAACTTCAGATGCATCGTTCCGTATGAAAAACCTGCAAAAACCAAAAATAAAAGATCTACAGATTCGCGAAGATGGTGTCTTCACGTAGAGTTCACCAAATGTAACGCCATAGAAAAGTTGCACAATAGAAAACAAAGATCATTAGAAGCAAACATGCATACAATACTAAATCTAAAATGCAAATTCATTCGTTAAGCAACAAAGTACATAGGAAAGTCAGAAACATAAACAAAACTAGTTAATGAATTTGCATTTTAGATTTAGTATTGTATGCATGTTTGCTTCTAATGATCTTTGTTTTCTATTGTGCAACTTTTCTATGGCGTTACATTTGGTGAACCCGACATGAAACGAACATGCAACCTTTTGATTTAGATTTAGCGCCTAGGTGTCATTAGAAGCAAACATAAAATTGCATAATAGAATTTATGAAAAATCTAAGGGCAATTATACTACACAAGCGAAATGGAGAAGGGCAATCGAGATGAATCATGGAAATACGTTCAAAATTGGTGAGATTGTTCTAGTTTTGTTTATGTTTCTGACTTTCCTATGTACTTTGTTTGCTTAACGAATGAATTTTCATTTTAGATTTAGTATTGTATGTATGTTTGCTTCTAATAATCTTTGTTTTCTATTGTGCAGCTTTTCTATGGCGTTAGATTTAGGGCCTAGGTGTCATTTCTCTCCTACTGGCCGCGTTCACTTTCAATTTTGATCATCTCGTACCTATCCCTCCCATTTCCAAACTCCATTCCATCAACTCCACTGCATTTCTGCCTATCCAGCGCACTAATCGGGAGCATTTCCAAATTTTTCTGAATTTTTTAAAAATTTGTCAATTTTCCCGAGGGGGCATACCTTCACCTATTCTAATCTGGGGCATTACTGGGGCATGTCTATCAATTTTCTTTGACACAACACTGAAATGACATTGTATCAAAGAGGGGCAAATGTAGACACCAAAATTTGGTTTAGGCCTGCGACTTCCATATTCTTCATTACTTCTATTCTTCACGATCATGATTAAATAAATTTTTTATTTAATTATTTTCAATAGTATTAATTTCTTTTATTAATTAAATGATCTTAATTATTTAATTAATTCACACTTCTTTATTCTACCTGATTAATTAAATAAACGCTTTTTATTTAATTATGTAACTAATTAACCTTATTCTTCTTGTTAAATTAAATAGATCATTATTTAATTTACTCTGTATCATATTTCAACTATAATTAAATAAATTCTTTATTTAATTTTATTCATTTAAATCCCTCCATCATTTAATTAAATAAATCTTATTTATTTAATTATTCTTCGAATATCGAGTCTTGAATTAAATGAATTATTTTATTCATGAATTCTATTTTAACGCATTCCTCTATATTTAGATAATTATGTTAGTTATCTAAATATTCACTTTTACTCAACTCAAAGATCTATTTCAAATCACTCAGTTAACTCTTTATTTGATGTCTAAGTGGCTGTCTCGAGTAATCTCTTCGTCAGATCATTCAATCGTCCAGTTCTAACTTATTTGCGTGTACATGCGGATTAATTAAATATTCTTATTTAATTAATTAAACCTCGTGCATGCATTCGAATAGAGAGTCGTTATAATCAATCTTCATCTTTGTCATGCAAAGATATTTCTTATGTTTTCGAATGCCAAACTAAAGATTAAATCATTTATTTAATCTTTAATTCTATTTCTAATTTGTATCACTCATGTCATTACTGATAGTTATCAAAATGCATGTCCAATCTATCGATCTCAACCGTCCGTTGATCTTTTGATCTCGGCCTGTCATTTGAATAATCAATTTTCTATAAATTGATTTGTCATTCTTCATTCCAATCTCTCTCATGAAATCTTATGACTTTTGAGAACACTTTGTCTTGAATCTTCGATATTTTTCTAATCACTATCTTAGGCTATACTTGCACGAATTTACAAAAAATATGAGGGCAATTATACTACACAAGCGAAATGGAGAAGGGCAATCGAGATGAATCATGGAAATATGTTTGAAATTGATGAGATTGTTCTAGTTTTGTTTACGTTTCTAACTTTCCTATGTACTTTGTTGCTTAACGAATGAATTTGCATTTGAGATTTAGTATTGTATGCATGTTTGCTTCTAATGCTCTTTGTTTTCTATTGTGCAACTTTTCTATGGTGTTACAGAAGTAGTCCCTGGGGGGTTATAAGGAGTCCTCCATCTATCACTTACCTTCTTCACTTGCACACTTCATTTCATTACATTTGTATTATTTCTCTTTTAGATAAGATTTTTATTTTTCATTGGGTTTTCCCCTTTATTTCACTTTATGAGAAATTTGTAGATGAGAGTACTTAACATGGCCTAGTAGTCAAGGGAATCATCATCTTGCATACATTACTCCCTAAGTTGCACTTCAAGGGGGGTGTTAGTGTAAATAAATTCATTATTTATCTAGTTAGCTAATTACCCTACTAGGATTGACCTACTCACATTTAACTTAAGTTTACATAGGTTATTTTATACTTTTTTCTCACTTCATATAGTTAAGAAATGTGTTGCGATCATTTGAGACACCTATTGCATGCATACTTTCCATTTGCCCACATATTTGTCAAGTGAGCTCACAAGTGTTGTACCTTTGGATAGTTAGTCAATTATTTAGTCCTACCTTTTTACATCCTCATCCTTGCATATATATGAAGGATTTGTCATTGTGTTCTACACACTCATTATATTATATGATAGACATACTATTGTGCTCACCGTTTCACTTGTGGAAGGTTATCAATTAACAAGTTCTGATTTTTGCATTCTACAATACTCAACAAGTCTACTTTTAAAATTAAATTTTAAGGAATTTCACCATTGAAACTCAACTACTTCTATGCAAAGAATTGTAATCAGAGGGTTGTTATTGTAAATTTTGTAAGGGAGAGGGGTTAGCAGTAATGCAAGATAACTTTGAGACCATGCAATGGTTACATGGAATTTCTTAGGACCTCCAATGTGATATGGACTCTTATCTTCAATATTAAATTATTTCGAACTTTTTGACAAACTTTTTCAATTCATGTTAAAATACAAAGCATTTATTGTACTCACATTTTACATTTGTCATAAAATAAACAGATAATAGAAACTACTCTAATGCATATATATTCCTGTCTAATATTTTTTTAATATTGAATTAAAGTGTTAAAAGAATGAAGATACCAATAGATAGCTGAAAAATGAATACAAGAACTACAAAACAAAAATACGACAACTGAACATTAAACAATACTTGCATAAATAAATTTTAAAATGACAAATACTATACCAACAATAAAAGAGAGCGAAACTGCTGATCCCTCTCCCCTACTTATATTTTAGAACTGAAATCAGGTCGGAGGGTACATCGAAAAGAATAATTGGTTCTGAGATCGAATAGAAAAGCATAGAAAAAATATCAGTTCGACCAACCGCATCTAGTTCGACCATCTTCCACGTGGTTGAAAGACAACTGTGTACGAGGTTTAATCAAATGTATTAAAGGAGTTAGATGAATAGAAAATGGAAAATATTAAACTATAAACTGAGTCAAATAGCAGGTCGCTTGTGGACCGCAAAAGAACCACTTTAAGAGAAATATTTTGTCTTGAATAGACTTATCTTTGTGTTCTCTTTCAGAGGAATCTTTTGTCAGTCATTGATAGCCACAGAATAAGAAGAGCGCATTGAGCGCCTTGTTTTTCGGGCACAACCAACAAAATATCAATCCAACTACTCCAAAAATGCTCACTATCGTTAAGTTCATTGGATATCCTTCAATCGCAGTCGACATACTCCACCCATTATGCGTCACTATTAGAGTGATTCCATTCAGGGCTTTATTTTTATGATTATATGATTATAAAAAGAATCATGAGATAAACTTAATATATGAAAGAGGAGATTATAAGCCAATTATGAAAAAAAAAAAAAATAGGACAATTTGTGTAACAAAATTGAGTGAACAGTTTTCATGAAAATTTATTTGAAATGTCAAATTTATATTCAATGTTCAACTATTACTAATCAATATCAATACTATTAATATAAAGAAGGGGCAAATTTTTTATTAAAACAAGAAGAAGTACAAAGCAAGGGCATTTCATTTTTAGTGAGTCAATTCAGTACATTCATTTATTGATAAGTAACATATTATTGAGTTAAATTATTTATTGGTTAGTGACATATTCTTTTGTTAAATTTGATTCATTTTCTAATCCCTATCCAATTATATGTATTCTCAAAAGCACTTATTTCTACATATTTTACTCAACCTTATCTTTATTTATACCTATTTTTATACATTTTTGTATTATCAAAGACACATTTCTAATTAGTTCTTCAAAAGGGTTCATTCACTAAAGGTCAACTTGCATTGCTTGAGGTTGAATATAAGACACTTAAATTTGAACCATAAGATTTTTAGATTAGTGTAGAGTCAATCATGGTCACCTCATCAAAGGAATCATTTTTATACCATGACAAATTGATTCTACATATTTTCAAAATCTACATTCTTTCATTGATTTGAGACATATTCCCTTTTATCTCTTGCATATGATTTCATAGACATATATTCAATTTATTATCATTCCCAACTCATAACTCAATAAAGGTTATTTGATCTTGATATTTTGCATCATTTTAATCACCCTAGATTTAAATCTTATGGGATTTTTCATCCTCTATTTTTGGTAAATTTGACATTCCTAGACCTCCTATGATTTTAGTGTCATTGTGTTGACTTATTTCTCCAACTTTATCTTCCCTTAGATTCACTTTTAGTGTTTTACTTTTTGATTTAATAATTATTGAATTCAAATTACTACTATTGAACACACTTATGTATTGATCATCATTATTATCTTTATTCATAGAGGAGATAGTACAATCAAAATGATCTTGGTGTATGATTTCAAAATTGTAGTTTATATTGGATGGTGTAAAGAAACCTTAGTGGAGGATTAGACTAAGGTGGTGAATGATAGATTAGTGAAGCTCAATAATAAGTAATTAAATTAATTTATCCACATACAAGTGTTTCTTCTAGTCCCATATCTTGTAGCACAAAATATCATATATTCATTATAATATTTTACAATATATAAATATTATTGTATCAACATATTAGTGTCATTCAATACATTGATCTTTGCATAATTCTCATAGGTCTACTATAATATCTCATTATATTTTTGTTAAAAAGGTGCAAGACAACTAAGAGGGGGGGGCTGAATTAGTCGTCACACAAATTCAAGTTCAAAACTTCAACACTTATAAATCCCACAACCACACTATTATGTTATTAAGTATGAACAAGAAATGCAGATAATAGAAAGTAAAATCAACATAATGAACACCATATTTTTACGTGGAAAACCCAATGAGGGAAAAACCACGGTGAGGATTAACTCACAATATAAAGAGATTATAAAACCAAATATAGAGGCTCACTGCCAATGGCTCATTGCCCATAAGAGGACTCATTATCCAAATACAAAGGCTCACTGTCTATAGAAAGGAATCACTATCCAATAAGGAGGCTCGCTTCCTACTGATACAAAAGAGAAAAAAAGATCCACCATAATAATTAACATACATCCATAGCCTTGATTAAAAGATTGCAGAAACCTTCAACTCACTTCCTTTAGGAATCTAACACAATGAAGTATTGTTGCCTCAACTCACTTTCACACACTTCTGCTCTTTTGATTTGTGGCTTACTTTGTCACTTTGCATTTTCATCCAAATCTTCATAATTTGATTTTCTTTTATACCATCTTCAACCTTAGAAACTTTCTCCAAGGTCGGCCACATAAACTTCATTTCATAAATTCAAATTAGGTCGGCAACTCAACATTCCCACGGTGGAAAAGAATGAGAGTGAACCAATAAATATACTTAACCAAGACCAACAATAATGTCTCGGATCAACCACATGCTTCCTTGAATAAATTTAACTCTTTGAATGAAGTGTAAACACCAGGTTAGCCAAACCTAATGAAAACACAAATAAGCATTGATGTACACGCTTCCCAACAAGAAGATAACATGCAAATGATGCAAAACACTTCATTATGCATGAGAACACATCTCAGATTCCTTCAAATACATCTACAACAAGTGCAATGATCTTCAAACACCGAACTCCTTCCATCAGTCCATCTAGACTATGCAGACACATACAACAACTCAAAAACTTGACTTCTGGATCACCAAACCACACACATCTTTTCCAGAACCAAGAGAACACCAATATAAGACATATTTCAGATCTAGAAGATCTGAAATAGAGCAACAGAGAGTTGTAGAGCAGAAAAATTTCTCCCAGTCTATAGAAGACCAGCTTTGCCAGAATAGTCTATGCACTAGTGAGTGTAACTTTTACATCCCATCAAACTAGAAACTTTAGCTTAGGAGGTATCACCATGAGATCACCATTAGAAAACCTTCAGATCTTCACAAGCATAGGATCAACACAAAATAAATTTAAGGGCATATACCAGAGCACATTCTGAACACATTCATCATTCTAAATTCTCTCTTTGTTAATTTTCTCAAAAGAACTTGGAAACTCATCATTTCAACACATCTGCAACATCATGAAGACAACTCCATGTACTCACAACATCTCAAAAGCATCTCAACTATACATGTAAAATATGCAACATACTGAACTGTGTTGACATCAATGGCAACAATAATGACAACACCACCAAACTTGCTCATACTTGCAACAATCTTCCCCTTTTTCATTGATGACAACACATGATGTGAAAAACCATCAAAGACAACATCCTACATAATATTCAAGGAGAACACTTTCTTTTCCTTTGCAACTATTTTTCACATGACTTTCTCTCCCCATTTGACATCAATGAAAAAGATCAAAAACCCTTATCACTCCCCCTTGGGAGTGCACCCATTCAACTCATACTGCAACAATGAAAACATTTTCTACTACCCCTATAGAGTAGACCATTCATTATTTAGATAAATGAAGAATCTGTGAATTCACTGGACTAATGCACCTTCATGTGTACCTAGTTGAGAGGGCCAATGAGCCCCAACCTCTACCTAAGAAGCTTAAAAGTATCCTTCCGAAGAGCCTTAGTAAATATATATGCAATTTTTTCCTTTGTTGTCACATACTCTAATTCACCATTCAGAATTGCTGACTTGACATCCATCTGATACACTTGGAAATCCTTGTGGGAAGAGAATGCCAAAAACATTCTAATAGCTTCCATTCTAGCCATACGGGAAAATGTTTCTTCAAAGTCTATGCCTTCAAATTGTAAGTATCCCTTGCATACAAGTCTTTCCTTATTTCTTATAACTTCACCATTTTCATTCAGCTTATTCTATCACACCCATTTTGAACCAATTACATTCTTATTCATGGGTCTAGGAACTAATTCCCATTTTTGATTCTTTTCTATTTCTTGCAACTCTTCTTTCATAGCTTTCATCCAACTCTCATCTTCACATGCTTCACTCATAGACTTAGGTTCAATTTTAGAGAGTAAACTTAGATTTACCTCAGCTGCTACTTTACTTCTTGTCTCCAATTATCTAATCTCCTAGATGATTCTTCTGCACATACTTAGGAGTTTTAACAATAGGTTCTGGTTCATTTTCTTCTTCTTCTTCAGCCTGTTCTTCTTCGTCTTCTTCTTCCTTCTCCTTATTATCTTCAGGTACTTTTCCACATATAGGATCATCAGGTTCAACTTCACTTATCTTAATAGGTTTGTGCATGTCTTCATTAGCTTTCACATTTGCACTTTCAACAATATTCCCCAATCTTTTATTGAAGCATCTATATGCTTTTTTGCTAGTAGATTCCCCAAGAAAAATTCCTTCATCACATCTAGCATCAAACTTCCCAAGATTTTCATCATCTCTTTTAATGTAACATCTGCTTCCAAATACCTTGAAGCACTTCACAGTAGGAGTCTTACTAGTCCATAACTCAAAAGGAGTCTTTGTGTTGTTGTCTCTAATCTAAACTTGATTAAGAACATAATCAGCAGTGTGTATTACCTCTCTCCAGTATACATCGGGTACATTTGATTTTTTCATCATGGTTCTTGTAGCTTCTTGTACCATCTAATTTTTCCTATCAACTACCCCATTCTGCTGAGGGGTTCTCAGAGCAGAAAACTATCTCTTTATGCCATGGTATTCAAAAAATGTATTAAACTCACTAGAAGTGAATTCTCCACCTCTATCAGATCTAAAACATTTGATTTTCAAATTCACTTCATTTTCCACTCTTGTTTTGAACACTTTAAGCCTATCCAAAGCCTAAGTCTTATCTCTAAGAAAAGAAACCCATGCCATTTGAGAATAATCATCAATAAGGAGCATAAAATACCTATCACCATTCAGGCTTCCTATTCTAGTTAGACCATAGAAGTCATTATGAATTAATTCTAGCATTCCAGTAGTAGATTTCTCTTTTACCTTAAAGATGTATCTTTTTTGTTTCCCCAACTAAAAACTTCTACAAATAGTATTAGTAGGCTTTGTGATTCTAGGCAGAACCTAGACAACATCTCTTGAACTAATTCTAACTACATTATCAAAGTTTACATGTCCCATTCTCTGGTGCCATAACCATCTTTCACTAACTTGAGATACAAGGCATTGACCATCAACTCCCTTAAGCTGATAGATGTTTCCATGAGTTCTCCTTCCAGCAATAGCCATATCTCCAGATCCTTTTTTGATTCCACAGGTATTATTCTAAAACACAAGTTTAAAACCATTACTACACATATGTCCAACACTCAAAAGGTTATGCCTCAAACCCTTTACATAGTATACATCTATGTCATAGAAAAATGGCCCCTTGTCATTTTTATGGACTTTTAGGTCTTGTTTCATGTTGTTGGATTTGTGTTGCTATAATTCTATGTTATATCATGGCTTGAACATGCTTATTTAGGTACTAAAACTCAAATAATGACGTCTTGTGAAGGTGTTGCAAGAAATTTCTACATTTTTCTAGACTCTATTTAATATAATTCACCTAAAAATCACCTTTTTACACATCAGAAAGTCCTATATTGAAGTGTTGTAAAGTCTTGTAACAAGGCTTCACACTTTTCTAGGCACAATCTCCTTATTTACACCTTTCTTATACTTTATTTTGTTTCTTTATGCTCTGATATACTTAATGAAGTGTATTTTTGCATATTATCCTGACAAACAACATTAAACATAACATTATTCCCAACACATGGTTTTAGGTCCTAGGTGGGACCCATTCATCATGGGTGGCGAATGAGTCCCCCTTGGCCCCAAATTAAAAATATTTCAAATTTATTTTCAGGATTTTATTAAAAGTCACTTGATGTCAGCTTGTGATGAGGTATGAACGGATAGTAACACACAAGAATTATATAAATAAGTGTTTTTCACCTCATTTTACATCTCCTAAGTCATTCAAGCAATCCTCCAATAATCTTCTACAATCTCCTAATACATTCAAGCATTCTACATCATCAATTGAAGCAACTATTGAAACACTTTGAAGTAGCCATTGATATTACTTTAGACTTACAAGATCAAGGACTTGGTGAGTTAATAGCATTTGCATGTTTTTAGTTTACATTTCCTTTGTATTTCATTTATTTCTATTGGGTTTGATTACCAAAGTGGTGTTTGACCAAGGCAAACCCCTATTTTCTAACCCTCCAACATTTTTCCCCTTTGCATGTGTCTTTGCAACCTTTGTTTTGTAGATTTGATAGGTTTAAAGGTGTTGAAAAGTGGAAATCAATTCAACTAGGCTCTTCAAGTCAACATATCACTATTTCATGCTTATTGAGTGTTTTCTATCTGTTTCCTACATAATTGACTCTGCCAACCTGACATTTAGACATTCTCAAATCTGGTGTTATAGAGTTGTTGTCTGATTTTACAAAAATCTAGGAGTGGATTGATTCACCACCCTTGGTGAATGAGTCCCACCTAAAGTTTGAAAATCTATATTTTGTTAGATCTCAGATCCTGACTATCAGAAATCAATTCCCAATACTTTTCCATCAGTAGGAGGACTGATTCACCATGCTGGGTGAATGAGTCCCACGATGAAAAACTAGTAAAATTCATCAACATTCCAGACACTCTAGAAAACTCATATTTCATCTAGGTTCACTCTGATTTCATCCTTCTCTTTCTCTTTTGCATATTTCTTTCATTTTCTTCATTTTCTGCATATCATATTGTGTTTTCAAACATAGCTTAAATTGCACTTTTGCATTCATGTTAGATCATTTTAATCAGTCAATTGTATTTAGTTAAGATCATTTACATCATATCACATTGCATACATCCTGATTTGAGTGTTACATAAGGATTTTGGGACCTAAATGTCTCTCTTTCTAGGTGAAAAATGTTAGGAAGAGAGCAACCATTCTTGGTTCCAAAAATCTATGTCACAACATCATTCATGTTGTGTACTCCATAAAAAATAATTGTACCTTTCCCACAAATATTAGTTCCTGAATCATCACCAAACATGACCAAACCACAATCATACTTTTCAAGATTAGTGAACTTACTTTTATCTCTGGTCATGTGATTAGAACATCCATTGTCAATCACCCAGTAGTCTTCATCCTATCTTGCATGAAAGGCGGTGACCAAAGTACCTTCCATCTTATTATTTTTGTTCTCCAAGGAATTCTTCCTTGCACATTTTCTCGGGTTAGTAGACACAAATTTATTCTCCAAAGCTAAAAATAAGCATTCACTATCATTTGTTACAAGATGTGACCCTTGGTCTTCCTTGTAACATTGAGCGCTTGGGTTTGTGACATGGTCTAACCACCTCCTGTGGTTCTTAACCAAAGCTTGTATCGGGCATTGAAAGGTCAATCTTTTGGTGCAACGACAAGTCCAACAATTGGTATCAAAGTTGGTCACAGGTTCAAACCCCACACTTGTGTCGGGGGGATTGTTGCAAGGTGTGACCCTTGGTATTCCTTCTAGCACTAAGTGCTTGGGTTTGTGACATGGTCTAACCACCTCTTGTGGTTCTTAACCAAAGCTTGTATTGGGCATTGCTAGGTTGACCTTTTGGTGCAACAACAAGTCCAACATCATCACCCTCATAATCAAATTCATCATCATAGATTTTGGCTTCTTCTTTAACATAATACAACTTCTTGTATTTATTATCCTTTCTATCCTTATCTTTATAATCCTTGTTTTTCTTATGTACAACTCTATTTAGACATCTTGAAGCATAATGACCAATATTACCACAACTAAAACTTTTAAAGGAAAAAGTACCTTTATACTTTCTAGTACCTTTCTTCAGCTTTTTGATGAAACTCACTTCCAACTAATCAGAGCCATCACTCTCTAGATTAGCTTCAATCTTCATTGGCTTAAATGATGATTCTGTCTTTTTTTCTTTCCTATCTTCTTTCTTGAACTATTTCATCTCAAATGCTTGCAAGGTGTTGAATAACTATTCTATAACATAATTCTTAGGATCATACATCTCTTCAATAACTGAGATCTTATCACTATAGCAATTTGGTAGGGTGATCAGGATATTCTCAATAATATCTTCATCGGTCAGTTTTCCCCCTTGATTATTAACTTCATTTCCTATCATTTCAACCCTCTAGAAATAGGTTGTGAACTCTTCACCTTCTTCCATTTTTCAGATTCTCATTTCTCACTTTCTCATTCTCCTCATAAGCAGAAACCTCATTTGTAGTAGAAGGACCACTTTCCAAAGCAACATACTTCATCTCAACAACATTCTAGGTCTTGTAACAAAGAGAAACAATATATCCTCTCATCTTCACTTTTCAATCACTATAATCAGATCCATCAAACATAAGGATCTCCAACTTATGTACCATCGAATCTTCCTTAAGCGGTTAAGCTCTACACCAAGGAACCAAATCTCGGATACGAATTGTTAAAAATGCATAGGAAAACTAAGAGGGGGGGTGAATCAGTTGTCACACAAATTCAAATTCAACACTTCAACACTTATCAATCCCACAACCACACTATTCTATTATTAAGTATGAACATTAAATGTAGATAATAGAAAGTAAAATCAACACAATGAACACCAAATTTTTACGTGGAAAACCCAATGAGGGAAAAACCATGGTGAGGATTAAATCACAATATAAAGAGATTATAAAACCAAGTATAGAGGCTCATTGCCTAGAAGAGGATTCACTATCCAAATACAAAGACTCATTGCCTACAAAAAGGACTCACTATCCAACAGGGAGGCTCACTTCCTACTGATACAAAAGAGAACAAAAGATTCACCACAACAATTAACACACATTTGTAGCCTTGATTAAAAGATTGCAGAAACCTTCAACTCACTGCCTTCAACAATATAACATAATAATTTACTACTGCCTCAACTCACTTTCACACACTTCTACTCTTTTTATTTGTGGCTTACATCATCACTTTACATCTACATCCAAATATTCATAATTCGACTTGCATTTATACTATCTTCAACCTTAGAAACTTTCTCTAAGGTCGGCCACATAAAATTGATTTCATAAATTCAAATTAGGTTGGCAACTCAACATTCTCATGGTGGAAAAGAATGACAGCGAACCAATAAAAATACTTAACCAAGACCAAAAATAATGTCTAGGATCGACCATATGCTTCCTTGATTAAATTTAATTCTTTGAATTAAGTGTAAACACCAAGTTGGCCAAACCTAATGAAAACACAAATGAACATTGATGTAGGGTATGTGGAGGATCATGATGGGCCAAAAATTTGCAATATGATGGGTATGTGTAGGGTATGTGGCTGATGACTTTTTTTTTTACCCAAAATTGATGAAACAAAAAGGGTTTTTAAAGGAGATTCTCATCTTTCTGCTAATATAAATTATGCTTTACTTTGAATTTAATAAATAATTATTATACATTTTCTATTTGAATTATGACTAAAGTCTTGATTGATAGGTTGATTGAAAACATCTATAGATTTCAAATGGTATCACATTTTTTGAATCCAAAACATGTGTCACATTCTATGCTTTTGCTACTATATGATAAAAAAAAATACCAATATAAGACACCGATATAAGACATATTCTAGATCTGCAAGATCTAAAATAGAACAAGGGAGGGCTGCAGAGAAGAAACATTTCTCCCAATCCACACAAGACCAACTCTGCCAGAACAGTCAACACATCAGTGAACGTAACTTTCACATCCCATCAAACTAGAAACTTCAACTCAGGAGGTATCACCACTAGATCACCATTAGAAAAATTCCAAATCTGCACAAGTATAGGATCAAAATAGAAGAAATTTGGGGCACATATCAGGGCACATTTTGAACACATTCATCACTCTAACTTCTCTCTTTATTAATTTTCTCAAAATTACTTGGAAACTCATCATTTCAGCATATCTGCAACATCATGAAGATAGCTCCATGTACTCACAACATCTCAAAAGCATCTCAACTATACATGTACAATCTACAACATATTGAAATGTGTTGAAATCAATGACAACATTAATTATAACATCACCAAACTTGCTCATACTTGCAACAATTCCCTATTTCATTCCCTTATCTTTGTTAGCTATCTCCTATGTCTTCTATCTACCTTACTCTATTTTAATTTCTCTCTTCTCATGGTCTCTCAAGTATTTTATGCCTATAGTACATATATGCATATTATTAGATTTATGGATCTATTCCTTTTTATGATCCTTAATTTATATATCCTTCTATATGTCTCATGGGTTAGTTGCAAGTGTTGCATTATAATGTTTGATGTAGTCATGGATGGAGGGTCTAGAGAGGACTATCCAACCATGTAGCATAGAGTTCAACACAATAGAAATAACACAAGAAATACTTGAAAAATAATGATTATCATTAATACAATAACTTACAGTTTTACATGCATCATATGCCACAAATGTGGAATGACTAGGGCTCATAGGCCTGCCACAAGGGATTACAAGATATTATAATTAGAATATTACCCTATTACACTCCACAACCCAGAAGGTTGAATCTAACTATCTAACTCTTAACTAATAAACTAACTTAGAATTGAAAGAACTAACTTCCAGTGGATTACAAATGATCTTAAATATGAATCTCTAGCTCCAATTATGATCCATGTCAACTTCAACGACATACAACCCCAATGTAAGATCAAATGTGTAGGTTGATCTTTGAACATGAGAAGATAACCCATAATATGTTGCAAATATCTAAAAAATCTCCCTCAGACCTAAAATGCCCTGAATGATGTTTTATTAGTTTTCACACATTCCAGAAATGCTTTACACATCTAGCTTGGACCAGATAGGCCCTAAATTCTTTGACAGAGAATTGATAGTGAAATTATAAAAGCAATAAATTTCTACAAACAAATGTGAATCACCTAAAACTAGGATATGTTGAAGATGGCCTCATGTAGAAGATATATCCTTCTCTGTGAGCTGATAAATTATAATGCTATAAATTGTGGAAGAAATTGTTGAGACAACTACATACCGAACTATAAAGAAATAATTTTTTTTGGTTGATACAGGATTACATTACAACCAAGGATGCTCTTACATCAAATGCCCAAGGTTAGAAGAAAAGTGAGTCCCTCACTTCCAAGGGCTAGAGGAAAACCAAAGTGGTCCATCGTAGCTTGAGAAATACATTAGGAATCCTCCATTAGACCACCTTTCTACTTTACCAAGTACTCCTTGTACTGCTTGTTCGTAGTTCTCCTTCTAGTTCAGGTGTCCAAGATCTACTCAATCTTCTCTGATGGTTGATGTTGTAACTAATCCTCCAATTCCCCTTCTCTGTTACTCCCACTTGACTGTCCTTCATGAAACTCATAGATGTCTACAAAATTTAAAATAGGTTATATATCAATAGCCTCTAGTAACTCCACTTCATATTCATTTCCCAAATCAACCTTTCTAATGATCTTACATGGTCCAATATTCCTCATCTTTAGCTTATTGTATGTTCCTACTCTAGAAACCTTTCCTTCTTGAGATATACTATAACTTTATCTCCAACAAAAATTCATTGTCTCCTCTTCTCATCTTCCTTCTCCTTATACTTATTGTTCATGGCCTTCAAGTGTTTTCGGACCTGAATATGCACTGTGTCCATGAATCCTACAAATTCTTCTACTTTTGCACTCCTATCCTCCATACTGATGTCTCTAAGCTTCACAACTCCTCTGGGATGTACCCCTATCACAATCTCAAATGGTATCTTCCTCTGCTTTGGTTTACTAAATTGTTGTACGTAAAATTTTTCTTGTGGTAGAACTATGTCCCAGTCTCCTACCTTATCTCTAACCAAACATATTAATAAGTTACCCAAAATCCTATTTACTACCTCTATTTATCCATCTATTTTTGGGCAATATGTTGAATTGAATTTTAGGCATGTCTTCATCTTCTTCCATAATGTCCTCCAAAAGTATCCAATGAACTTGGAATCCTTGTCTAAAACTATTCTCTTTGGTAGTCCATGTAATCTCACAATCTCCTTGAAAAATAAGTCAGTAACATGCACAACATCATTAGTCTTCTTGCAAGGAATAAAATGTGTCATCTTACAAAATTGGCCCACTAGCACCATTATAGAATCATATCCTCTCTATTTTCTTGGTAATCCTAATATGAAATCCATGCTTATATGTTCCCAAGGTATCTCTGATGTTATCAAAGGTTTGTACAATCTAGTATTCTAATTGTTCTCTTTTACTAATTGATAGATTTTGCAATTTTGAACATACTTCCCAATATCCTTATATGTATTTGGCCAAAAATAATGCTCACTCACCAAAGATATTATTTTATCTACCCCAAAATGTCCTTCTAGTCCTCCGATATGCTTCTCCTTAATCAAATTCTTCGTTAATTAACTCCTTGGAATATACAAATGATTTCCCTTGAACAACATATCTTCTTGAACAAAATAATCTAACCATTGAATCCTATCTGTCACTACTGGTTCCTTACATGCCTTCCATGCTTTAGAAAAATCTAGATCATCCTCATACATGTGTTTTAGTTCTTCAAAACCTAGCACTTCTATCTTCATTGTTGTCAAAAAATTCCTTCTTTGGCTTAATGCATCTACAACTTTATTTGACTTACCACTCCTATGATTCAAAAAAAATGTATAACTCTACAAGAACTCAACCCATCTCATATGTCTTTGGTTCAACTTATCCAAACTGTTCAAATAGTACAAGGCTTGATGATTAGCGTACAACACAAACTCCTTAGGCAACAAATAATGTCTCCACTTCTTCAAGGCTTGAATTATGGCATAGAACTCTTGATCATAAACTAAATATCTCCTTCTGGAATCATTCAATTTCTCACTAAAATAATCCATGGGTCTTCCTTGAATTAATATGGATTCTATTACATTTCCATGGGCATCACAATCAACTTGAAATACTTTATCAAAAATAGGTTATTCCAACACTAGTTTCTCTATCACCTTTTGCTTCAATAGTTCAAAAATTATTTGTTCTTTAGGTTTCCACTTAAAGTCTTTCCTATCTCGTCTCATTGTTTCTATCATGGGTGTGAAAATGCTACTAAAGCTCCTTATAAATTTCTAGTAGAAAATTGTCTGTCCATGAAACAATCTTACCTCCCCAATGTTCATTGGTGTAGGCCACTCAATAATTTCTCTAAAATTCTCAAGATCCATCTTCAATCCTTAGACATAATTGAAAAACCCAAGTACAACAACTTTTTCTTCATAAAGTTACACTTTTTGATGTTTATCAACTTCTCCTCCCTTAGTCTCTATAATACTTGTCTGATGTGCCACAAATGTTTTTTTCTCATCTTATTGGATATTAGAATATCATCCAAATAAATAATAACAAACTTACACAAGAATTGCTTCATTACTTTGTTCATCAACCTCATGAAAGTGCTAGGTGCATTGGTCAATCCAAAAGGCATCACTAACCACTCATAAAAAAAATCATTAGTCTTAAATGTAGTCTTCCATTTATCTCATTCTCTAATTCTCATTTGATGATATCCTCTTTAGGTCAATCTTTGTGAAAAAACTTTTCTGCACTCAAATAGTCCATAACATCATCCATCCTTGGTAATTGGAATCAACACTTAACCACAATCATATTGATTTATCTTTAGTCTACACACATCCTCCACTCTCCATCTTTCTTTGGTCCAAGTACAATAGGTACCATGTATGGGCTTAAGCTTTCTATGATCAATCCCTTCTTCAATAATTCTTGTATTTGTCGGTTCAACTTTGCATTTTATATAGGTGTCATCCTATGTGTTGCTTTGTTAGGAATTTTTTTCTAGGTGTTAGGTCTATATGATGACTTATGCTCCATACTAGTGTTAATCCATATAATACATTCTTTGATATGATATCCTATTATTCTATCAATAGTTTGCTACTTCTATTTGTGGTGGATCTTCATATTTTGCAATAGAATTATTTATCTTGTAATTATTGTTCTTCTTTGGAATCAATGCAAAACACATTTTCTCATGCCTCAATCCTTCCAGAAACTTCCTTCCATTTATTAAACATAGTCTATCCATGCCATAAACTTCACTTTTGTCCTCCTCTCCCAAAGGTATCAATATATGTCTCTTACCATTTGAAGTCATAGTATAGGTATTCCTCCTTCCATCATGCATTCCTTTCATATCATATTTACACAGTATTGATAAGAATAAATTTCATGCATCCATGGGTATAATATCACACAACACTTCATCATTATTTGATCCTATATGAAATTTCACCAAACATTGCTCTCTTACCAATATCTTATGTTCATCTTGAATCCATGCTATATTTTAGGGATTTGGATGTTTCAACCTCTTCAAATTCAACTTGGTTACAATCTCCAATGAAACTAAATTTTATTGGTACTACCACTATCAATGATAACTTTACATACCTTTCCTCCATATTTACACATTGTTGTGAACAAATTCTTCCTATGTGGCAGTTCCTCAATCACTTCTTCATGTATCAAAGATCTTCTCATTAGTAATGACTTATCTTTCTCTCGTTTACCAACTAAACTAGGGGATCCAATAGGTTATTCATCCACATAATTTTTCCTTCTAGTATTCTCATTCCTCTTGTCGTTACTTCCCTAATGACATTCAAATGCTCTATATCCTTTGCCTCCACACTTGAAACAAGTTCCTCTAAATGGTCTCTTCTTAGATCTTCGTTCATCTCTCTTATATCCATCATTAAAGTAGGAATCATGACCTCCTCTATCATTATAATAAAAATTTATATCCTCTCTTCCTCTTGGTATGAGTTATTGTCCTTCTATTCACTACAGTAGGGTTTCCCATCCTTTTTTTTCTCTTTGTATGGTCTTCTCTCTATGTATCAAGTTTCACCTATCTGAGATCTTCATCTTGTTCAAAATTTCCTCTACCTTTAGTGAAAATTGGTATGCTTCATCAACTATTGTCATCTTTACCAGGCTCAACTCTATTTGGATGTTTGTTCATAGTCCATTGATGTAACACACAACCTTCTCCTTGCTTACTTCACTATGTCTAGCTCTAATGATCATCTTGTAAAATTCTTTAGTACACTCCTTCATAGACTTCTCTTTTTTCCTAATATTCTACAACCTTTTCAAAAATTCAAGCTCATAATCAACTTGTTTGTATAAATTAATTCAACTTTGTCACCATCCTATCCCACTTTGTGATTTTCTCATTTTCCCTTCTATTCTATCCAATTGAACTTATTTCCACCAAATGGAAACATGTATTTTCAACTAATTTTTTACAAATATCATGTTTTCTAGATCTTCAATTTATTCATACTTAAATTATTCTTCCATATCATTGATATAATCAATCAATTCCCTAGGGTTTAAATTTACCGTGTAATTTTAAATTTTTGATTGCAAGTCTCTTACCAATCTTGGAAATAGATTTTAGCATCTTTACTTGATCTAAATCTTCTTCTTCTAGGTTTTCTTCATTTTCATTTTAGCAAGATCTAATTCATCATCACTTTCAGCTTCATGTCTAGGATTTAGAACTCTCCTTCTATCTTATTTTATAATATCCAACTGGAATCTCATTACCCTCATCATTTCCAACATCTTATCCATTCTTCCAACAAAATTTTCCATAACATACACTCTTCTTGGAGGCATCTCTTCCCCTTGGATTTGGTGCAACTGTCTCAATTCAATGATCTGGCTACAAGGTATCAATTGGCCTCACAAGTGATGCTTGATTGAAAACACTTTGAGGCTACCTCAGGTCTTGATGATTTGTTCACAACAAGGAATTCCTTCTCTCCTAAAGTAGTTGTAAACTTTTTTTGATACCACTTGATGTAGTCACAAATGGAGGGTCCAAAGAGGACTATCCAACCATGCAACCTATAGTTCAACACAATGAAAATAACACAAGAAATGATTAGAAAATAAGGATTATCATTGATACAACTTCCAGTCTTACATGCATCATATGCCACAAGTATAGAATGACTATGGCTCAGAGGCCTACCATGGGGCATTACATGATATTACAATTGGTGTATTTCCTTATTACACTCCACAACCTGGAAGGTTGAATCTAACTATCTAACTTCTAACTAATGAACTAACTTCCAATGGCTTACAAATGATATTAAATATGAATCTCTACCTCTAATTATGATTTGCATCAGCCTCAAGGGCTTACAACCCCAATGTAAGATCAAACTTGTAGGTAGGCCTTTGAATGTGAGAAGATAACTGATACTATGTTGTAGATCTTCAAGAAAGTTCCCTTGGACACAAAATTCCTTGAGCGATGTTTTGTTAAGCTCCACATGTTCCAGAAATAGTTTGTGCATCCATCCTAGACCAGATAGGCCCTTAATGCTCTAACAAAGAATTGATAGTAAAATTAAGAGAGTGATAATTTTTTGCAAACAAATACAAATCACCTAAAATAAAGATATTTTGAAGATGGCCTTGTTTAAAATATATATCCTACTCCTTGAGCTAAAAAATGATAATGTGGTAAAATGGGGAAGAAACTACTGAGACAACTACAAACTGAACTGTAAAGAAAGAAATGTTTTTTTAGGTTGATACAAGATTGAATTACAACTAGGGATGCTCATGCATCAATGTGTTTACGTTATGGTAAATTTAACTTGTTTTATATTATTTTAGACTTGTCTATATGTTACCATATTTTTGTACCTTTGTGGGTTTCCACCATTGACATCATTTTTTCTTTCCTTTTAATATTTCATCTTAATGGGAGTGGACTATCTCTATTTTCCTAACATAATACCTCAAGAAAACAAATTTCTTTCTCTTAAGGCATGTTGGCTCTATCTAGCTAGTCTTCTTGTAAAAAAATATCTTCCAAACCATATCATATTTTACAAAAAAAATTATCTTCTTTTAATGTAGAATGTTCTTGTAGATTCCTCTCAACTATACATATATATTCTCCCATTATAGAATGGTTTACTATAAAAAAATGAATATGACCTTGATGTTAACTAGTGTACATTCTCCAATGGTGATAGACTCTATCAATTATTTATCATAAACTAAGGGACTTCTTATGTGTACTAGTCATAAATTGTGTAATTCTCTTAATTGCTTGATTGGAGCCATAAATATCTTTCTTTAATCCTAAACCTATTGTTATTGATTGTAGAAATTATATATTTATAATCTAATGCTAACATCTACATTCTTCATTTCATCATAGGATGTAGAAGACTAGATTGTATAATTTTTATTATTATATGACTAAATTTATGTTAAGTTTTAGTTTCCTAGCTGTCAAAAATTTCATACAATTGTTTATACTTCTTTCTTATTTCTTCTATCTCTTTTCCTACTCTACTAGAATTTATTATCTATTGTTTCCACTTTTTACATTTTGGTTTTTGAATTCTATGAGAATATCACTTTTTACTTCATGAAAATATCAATCTAATAGTAAAATGGTATGCTTTTTATTTCTAGTGTATTTGTATGCATGACACTTAACTAAGTCCTCTAAGGATCTAGCTATATATGCATTTCTTAATAAATTCCCCTTGACATTATTTTGTAATATATCTACCTAAAATTATTGGTAGGGAATATGCATGAAATTTATAGTTGTTAATCAAAAGTATAAATTGTAGACGAAGATGGAAAGAGGGTCACCACAAGTTGCAATTAATTTTGTTGGGATATAAATTGCTTAATTATAATTTCCATATGCTATTATGGTGGAGACAATAGCAAGAAAATTAGTGTTGTTGGAGAGTGTTCTATCCTTGTTATTTCCCCTTTCTCTTTTCTAGTTCCTCTTCTCTCCTTGGTATCTCTTTCTATTTTTTCTCAATTCCCTGATTTCTTCTTCTTCTTATGTAGTGTCCACAATATAAATATTTAACTAATCCTTCTAGAACTATTTCTTCCATGTCATAATCTAGTTTTCTTATTAATTTTTATAAATATTATTTTCTAATTTTTCTTCTCCATTCATAGCCTAAGATTGCTAACACTATTTCTCAAAGGATTATTTCTTATGTCTTTTAAGTATGTTTCTTATTATATTTTCCTTTATATTATTATTATAATAAATTTTTGAAGGAGTCCCTTAAAAAAATTGTAAAAAGAGAGGGCTTCTTAATATATATTTTATAATTAATTTATCAATTACAAATTTATGTGGAATAGAAAACAATGGGTACATTTGTTTTCTCAACAAGGCCATTCCCTTTTTGAATAGTGGTTTGTATATTATCTAATCACCCATGAGGTCATCTTTCTTATCCAAGTTTTAATATTTTTACACTAGAATTTATTCCTTTACTTTCATCCATTTTTCCTCTTTTTACCTCTTTTATTGCACTCAAGGGAACTTCGATTTTTTTTTCATTTTTAGTTTATAAACTATATGAATTTTATTTTTCATTACCTTTGGTTGTAATCAAGATAATTATCCTTTTACTCTTTCTAGTCTCATTGATAGGAAGCCCTCAATTATTTCTCCAATTGATTTTTTTCCCCTCATCTTAATTGAACAATTTGCAATGTTGTTGATTTTTTTACAATGTGGTCAATTGTAGGGAATTTTTCTCAAGCTCATCATCTTCTATTCTCCCATGAGTTTTAGAATCCATAAGTTCAAATGAAAAGGAGCTAGTTTTAGTATTTTATATTTCAATACTTATATTTCACCCATTTGTTTTATTAAAATTTATTCAAATATTTTGATTACTCTTGGTAGTCTTCGATCCTTTTAAAAAAATCATTTCTAATTAATGCAATTTATCATTACCTTTCTCTATTTTTCCTTGATACTTCTCCATTTTTCTTTTTGACATATTCATTATATGTTCCATTTTTTTCTTTTAGGAGTGTAAATAATTCTTTTATGATATCCTCTTCTAACTAGTATTAATGCTCATGTAGTATGTGGACCTACTATGTCTACATAATAAAAAATAATATCTACTACTATCGTGATTTTCTTTTAGTATTTTCTCACTATATCTAAATATATGTATTATTTATTTTACATATTTAGGGGAGAGGGGCCTAAAGTGGAGCACCCTAACTTCGTATTTCTCCAAATCCTATGTGGAAATTTCAAATCACTCCCAATTTTGTACAATAGTTTATTTGGCAACTCATGTGCTTCTATATTTCATTTTAGGGGCACATCATCAAATATGATGCCACATCAACATGTTTTCTGTTGAGGTATCCAAAAAGGCCTAAAAAAAAAGTGAGACTGATAGTGGTGCACTAAGTTGATGTTTTATCGGTGTGTTGATGTGGCATCACATAATTTGTCACTTTGCATACTTTATGGATAAATTTTTTTTTGCAATTGGATATTAAATTGCTCCACTATGGGGCCCACTGAGGACTACTTCTATCCCCACTATTGGACCTTGCACCATTATGGACCCCTCTCCCCTAGTTCAAATCATTTGTGAAAACTCTAGTAGACTTCCTAAGAAAAGGTCACTTATTTTAAAATATAAATTTTCTTCTTTCTTGAGATTCTATTATTCTCTCATTTTCCCATATGAAGTAAATATGAAGGAAATTTATTATATATATACTTGAATTGATAATTCATTCATTCTATCTACTGTATGTTAGGGTATGTGCATGATCATCATGGAAAAAATAGGCCCTTAAGTGGCAAAAACTTTAGAAAAATAAGAGTTAGGCAACTTGATGTTAAAATTTGAATAAGTTATCTATATTATTTCAAAAATATGTAAGAATGGAATTTGTAGCAAATTGAATGTAGTTTCTAAAATACTAGGTTTATTTAAAAAAAATATTCTATTTGGTGAAAATTTGAAATTTCAATGCAGTGGTACTTAAATTTCATGGGAAAAATAAGAAGTAGGTTTATGTATGACCACCCTAACCACAATAAAATAATAATATTTTTTTATAAGATTTTAGATATAAGTAGAGGACTCATGCCCTAATGTGATGCATATTTTTCTATAATTTTTTTCCAAGTAAATAATTAATTATGATTTTTTTATTACAAATTTTTAAAAAATATAAAAACTTGTATGTCTGACTACCTTAAATTGGTCAAAACTTCATGAAATTCATTTTTTTCATTTTTTGGATTCAAAAAATGTGATATTGTTTGAAAGCTATATATTTTTTTCAATCAGCCTATCAATTAGGACTTTAGTCATAATTTGAATAGAAAATGAATAATAATTACTTATTAAATTCAAAGTAAAGAATAATTTTTATCAGTGGAAAGCTGAGAATCACCTTTAAAAACCCTTTTCGTTTCATCAATTTTGGGTAAAAAAATAGTCATCAGCCACATACCCATCATATTGCCACTTTTTGGCTCATCATGATCCTACACATTCCCGTTATTTGATATCTAATCTCATAGCATAATTGGTAGATAATTTCATAGGTGGTGATAATGGTAGTAGAAATTTCTATTTTATCTTTGTTAGTTAAACAAATTTATACACTATTCCCATTTTTGCATACTATAGATATAATAGGGTGTGTTGGCACCTCCTACCTGTCATACTATATCTTCCATAAAAGTGTTTTCAAGTGTGTTAAGGTGTATATCAAAGGTGGATGGCTCCCTCATTCCACTCTTGTATTTTGTTCATGAGATAAAACAATCACAAGTTAGTACCTTGATCATTTGTGTGGTGGTGTGGTGGCATTTGATAGGCTCATAGGTGTATTATGGTAGTTTTATTCAATGATTTGTAAGTATTCATATTTTTCCATCTTTCTTGTATCCATAGTTAGGTTGTTCATGTTATTATTTTTTGGTATTTTTTTGGTCCACACAACACGTACGTGCATTTAAGTGTGAAATGTGACATTTTATCATCATATGGTGAATGATGAAGTCATTCTTGTTTGATTCTTTCAAAAAATATTTTCATGGATAATTTCTTGTGTGTGGCTTATGGGAATTACATTATGTTTCATATCATATACATTAAAATTCTAGGATCTCTAGTTTATATATAATTTACCAAGTGATTTATGTATTATTAGTGTATGATTTCCCAAGCTCTGGTTTTGTGAGATAGTTGTACATGCTTTTTTGACTTAGGTTTGTTAGTGTTGAATTTTAGAGGGTTAGGAATTCTATAAATAGTTCAATCTGTTTTGAAGGAATGATCACTCTTTTGCCTTACCATACTTGACGGAGAAAAAAAAAATCAAGTTAAGAGTCTCCTAAATTTGAGAGTGACCACACTCTTATTTTTTACTTGTGTGTGATTATGTGTAGGAATTTAGTGTGGTTGTATTTTTTTGTGGGTAGCACATGTTTTTTACTTGTGTCTCTCCTATTAAATCATATCAATGTGGTTTGTTTGTATGGTTAGTTAGACCTTTGAATTTTCTTTTGTGTGATTTTTATCTTAATGTTATGATTCTCATTATATTTTCAATTTGAGTGATCTTATGGGGGTCATGGTTATGGTTTCACATTCCCTTAGGATGGCACAATTATGGAAATATTACTCAAAGAAAAAATAAATTTGTGTGTTATTATAATTCATCAAGAATTGTTTACTATCTTGTAATTAATGTATTTGATTGTGAAAAAGGCAATGTTTGCTTCATATGCTTAATCTATGGAAGAAAATAATTGTGTGGTAATGCTTACCTAAAGTGCATTATGTATAATTATTTGATGAGTGCATTCCATATATGTGAAATGTCTATGCAAGTTTGTAAAGGGAATGCTTAATTGTTTATAATAGAACATTTGGGTCAATGACTCATTGCACCATAGAAAATTGGACCCTCTTGAGAAAAGAGACAATTTCATGCATAATTTGACCCACTTTTGAGTCCCTTTGCATCATTTATCCTTCAAAACAACATTTATAGGCCCCTAAGACCCATTATTTTCTTATCTAGAGGCTCATTTCACCTGAGAAATCACCTAAAACCCGACAAACAACATTTAATTCTTTCATATCCCAAAAACCCACCTTCAAAAATTAGTAGTGGGACCCATTCACCACCTTGGGTGAATGAGTCCCTTTTGAGGGAAAATTCAATTTTGAGCGAGAATTTAATTAATTCAAATTAAATTTCTAATGAATGTTGGCCTCTTAGGTCTAAATAATGGGAGAATTAGATGTTGTTGCTTATAAATACTAATTTTAAGTCATTTTACACATCTTTAGTCATTTCACAAAGGCAATTTCTAAAGTCAAGTCTTCTACAATAAGTTTGATTAGCAAAGTTGAAGTTTTAGGGCAACAAACCAGGGTTTTTGTAGGTCTTGAAGCTCACTCTTTAGGTCAAGATTAAACATTGGAAAGGGTTGATGATGGATGCCTATGGTGAGTCATGGAGAAATCTAGGTTGAGGAGATGCAAATAGCCATCAAATCACACCTAAAGACTTGGTTTCCAAGCAATTCCATCTCCCATTTTTACTCTATCTTCAAATTAAGGTTTGCATTTCATCTACATTTTATTTGCATGTTATTTTATCTCCATTTTTGATGTGTTGTAATATTTCTAGGCTTGATATCTTGCATCATTCAAATCTCACTTGCATCTCTTATTCTTGCACAATAGAGTAGGGTTTTTGACATACTTTATATTTTCCTAGTCTTTAACACATCTAAGGCTAGGGTTTTATGCTAATTTTTTTCCTTTCTAGGTTTAATTACCCAACTAGGGGTTTGACCAAGGAAAATACCCCTTTAGAAAAATAATTTTAAGTTGTTCTATAGGAATTTTTTGAGATCTCGATTCGGGTTTCCATCATAAATTGCCATACAAGTGTCAAGGTGTAGAATAGAGATTTGAAATCACAAAAAAATGAAAGTGGATTGATTCACCATGCATGGTGAATGAGTCCCTCTTACGATGTAGATCCTGATACCTAGTTCACAGAAAACAACTTCTATGCAGAAAAACCTTGACTTGCAACTAATTCACCCAGGGTGGCGAATGAGTCCCAGTAAGCTCAAAATCAGATTTTATTAGTTTTCCATATTGCTCTCCAGTCCTTTTTGGCTTCTCAGGTGGACACAATCTGAATTCCTGCTTTCTGTTTTGTTTAATCTGCATTTTCTTTCATTAATTCATGCTTTATGCATATCACATTGTGTTTACCAACATTGCATAAATCTTAGGTTTTGCATACATAATTAGTCATATAGATCATCCAATTGCATTTATATCATTTCATTTAGTCTAAATTACATCATACATTGCATAATTTGAGTGAACCTAGCTAGATCTTTTTTGTGGGGTTTATCTCCCTCCTTTTACGTGAAGCATCCTAAGAGCGCAAGAGTAACCTATAAGCCCTACCCAAAAATCTACGATTTACTCATGTTACAAAATTTTATCCATTTCATAGGATTCTTATGGGAACTTGGGAGTGTTATTTCACTATACCATTTTAAAAGAAAAAAAATGGGTGTAATTGGAAACATGCATGGTAATTGTGAGAAATATTTGATGAATTTAAATAATTCATTAATAAATATTTCATCAATTGAATCTAAAATTCTATGATTCATCATTCTTGCATAGTGTCCATATTGGATTGTAAAATAAATAATACAATTTAGAAGCATGGTGTTGAGTGGATTAAGGCCCCTACCTATATTATCTTTCCATGCGAATAATGTAGATGTGATGAGGGCCACACTGCCCAAATCCCACATAAATCACAATAACAGATACCAACAAAAAATATGCGAGACAAAAAATTGACTTACTTTCAATTATTTTCAGAAAATGCAATTACAAGTTCAAAGCTTACATGCTACAACCTCATAAGCTTGATTCATTACAATAAAATCAACTATGAAAAGAAAAAATGTACTGTTCGGAGCCACAATCTGCACTATCAGGGCCACCTTCTACAATCCCCACTTAACCCTTTTTTATTTTCCCCAATAATCACCCTAGAATGTTCTAGAAAGTACAAATTTCCCCTTTTTGTTTTGGTGCCAAAAGTTCCACCATTTGATTTTTGGCCTAGGAGAAATTTTATGAAATTCACTTTTTAGAGGACCAACTTCGTGGGGCGATAACATTTGATCCGAGTGTCCAATTTTCTATTATTGCATATCATTGGAAAGCTCTCAATGAGCTCTACAACACACAAGCCACTATAGGTTGGTTTAGCCACCTCTGAGCTATTTCAGGGCATCCAAAGTTTTATATCTGAATTTGAAGTTGCATTGGAGAAATTTCCTCAGAAAAAAACTTTAATTTCTCCCAAACCATGCACAATATTGAGGTGATTCTTTTGTGTCCGAAAATATTTTTCTGCTCTGCTCCTTGGGGTAAGTTTTCATGTCCATATGATCTTGTTTTGGCTGGCTTAATAAAAATAGTAAGTTCTCATTTTTTGCTATTTTTGATGCTTGACATTCTTATACCCCTTAAGTGCCATCATGGGACTCAAAACAACTAAAGAAAATAAAAAAAATATTTTTTTGGGTGATGCAAGATTGCCCTACACTACTGGATGCTCCTGCATCAAGATGGTATATGGTTAAATTATCAAGTATAAATTTACATTGTGATTAATGCATATCCTATGCCATGGTGATTTTTTGTTGTGTGATGTGATCATCTAGTCTAAAAGGAATCACTCACTTTGTGTGCTAGAGAATGTTTTCTAACTCACTAAGGATGTTGAATCCTAGGTGTAGTGTATTTTTTAGTCTCTGAATTATGGTTAGTGTTTGCCACATAATTTATGTAATTGACACTTTCAAATTTGACATTTTCTTTAAATTATTGAAAACTTCTCCAATTATGATAAGGACTTGCATTTCTTTCTTCATTATTGTTACAAGTATTATATTTACAGAAAAATCATTTGTTTAAATATTTTGACCCTTAGTCATACTTAAATTATATTTAAGATTGATCTCATTTCAAGCTTTATTATTGAAATTAATTATTATTCCTCTTTTTTATTATTTTATTATTATGGTGGTTATACTCAAATGTTTTAAGTTTATATTTATACATCATGAAAATGTTGTTCTCTATTAATGTATGAGGTAAATTAGTTAAAATTTATCTCACATTAATTCATAAATTCCTCTCACAAACCCTTCAATTAAATTCAACTCCAAAAGGCTTACAATTCTCTATAACTTGCACAACCGAGTTACAAATTTCAACCAGCCAACTTCTCATTCAAAATACTAGAAAATAACATCAACATTATAGTCAACCTCTTGGGTTGGGGCTGTTACATGCCCATTAAAATGCACACCAAAAATCAGAATATAAAAATAAAATTCACACAAAATCCAAGGTTCCTTGCAACCTTCACACCTACAATTCACAAAAACAAATACAACAACCTCTAAGGGTTGTGGGATTTTCACATTCCCAGGAAATGCAACAAATCTGAAAATGAAAACCAATTGATTTCCTTCAGCAATCCAAGGTTGCTTCAGAACCTTTCCCCTTCAACAAATCGATCTCACAACAACCTAGTTACAAACTTCATCTTTGCAACTCCAGGAATCTTCAACACATTTGCACACCACTAAAAATCTGCAACAACACCTTCTTGCATCGAACCTCTAGTATGATGTGCCCTAGTCTCTCCCTTCTTCCCTTTTTGGAAAAGACTTCCCTACAAAATTAATGAATTTTATTTTTTTCCCCAACTCATGGAATTTCATTTTCACCCAAATTTCATTAATTTGGGATGAATTTCATTAAGTTTCAGCCACTCCTTCCAAGTGCAACGAATTTTCCAAAAAATTTGACCCAATTTCATTTAAAAATCATTAAAATATTCATTAAAAACAAATAACAACAACTTTCCCACTCCTAGGATGATTCCAGTGCTTTTATTGAGATTCTGCTTTTTACTAAAGAAAGCAAATCTTTGAATTTTCACTTTTGGGTGCCCACCTCTGGGTTCCTATTTTTTAGGACACTTGGAAAGAAGTTTTAAATTCAAAATTCAAAACAAATAACTCTCCAGAAAGCCATACCTTTGTTTTGCTTTTCTTGCTTTTTTTTGGCTTTTTTTAATTATTCCCCACTATCTCCAAATTCAAATTGGCCAAATTTTAAAAGAAATTTTGAAATTGCATTTACAAAGAATTTCATTGCATTTCCACACATACAAAATTTGAATTTCATAAATAATATGAAATTCCACACTAAAAATGAAACAAAACCAACTCAAACCTCCTTTTTGGTGATGCAAGATTGTGCAAGGCCATGGATGCTCCTGCATCAGACACCCACGGTAGAAGAAATGTTTCATGATTTTCATTTAGAAACATTTGCAGACCTTATGTCTATCTTGGATCCACCTCATTTCCTTTTCCACTAAAATATTTCTATGCACCACTTTCTGCAAACTTATAACATTACCATGCTTCATCCTTCTACTACTCATCATGTAATTCAAAGCAACAAACCTATTGTCCCACCAATAAAATTCATCAAAATTAGAACTAACAATTAAAATTATATCTTCTCCTTCATAAAAAAAAATGTATTTTTTTGTTTCATTCACTGTCCCACCTTTTCCACCTCTTTCAACTATGTTTCCTTCATGAAATTCCACTATTTCAATGCCTTCTGAAAGGCATCATATTGCTGCAACTTGTTTTCCTTTTCTCAAAATAGTGTTAGTACTATCATCAAAAGACTTAATTTCCATATTACTTGACAAGGAATCATGATTACTAATAAAAAAAAATTCATCTCCATTGTTCTCAAACAAGTATTCTTCAGAAAACTCTTCATTAACCTTCACAAGTTCAACTCTTCCAATTCAAAATTATCAAAATAAAAAATTTCTACAACAAAATTATCTAATCTTTCACTCTCTTTCTCATGAATGGAAACAATAAAATCAGATTTTACCTTATCATCTATTGAGCTCTCTTCATTCCACTTGAGATCTCTTCTTCAATATGAGCATACAATTCACCTTTCTCATCTTCTTGATGATTAGTGTCAACAAAGCTAACATATTCTTGCTTCAAACCATCTAAAATTCTAAATTCATCAACCAAACCGAACCTTGAATTTCTAAAAACCTTACCCATTTCTTCTTTTAATGGCTTCAATTTGTGTTTCACTCCATCCTTCGTCAATGTGTATGTGTTGTCGTATCCATTGTGCATTTCCTTCCTGTCAAATTTCCAAGGTATTCCTCAAAGAATATGGAAAGCATCCAATGGGAGAATATCACATAAAAATTCATCATAATATCCTCCTATCTTAAATTTTACCTCACATTGTTCACTGATCAAAAGCTTCTTATCATCTTGTACCCATGCTATCCGATATGGATTTGGGTGCTGCTTCCTTTCTAGCTGCAATTTTCTTACCATTTCATTAGACACAAGATTCTTTGTGCTTCCACTATCAATAATGACATTACATACCTTTCCTTCACACTTCCATCTTTTCCTAAAGAAACTTCTCCTTTGAATGGATTTATCATCTTCATTTAATAGTGTTCTTCTAGCCATTAAAGTTTCACCATCTTCTGCTTCTTCAGAATGTGATGATCCTACATCTTCTCTATTCACATTTTCTGCCCTATTCTGATTTTTAGTCCTTCTTCTTGGTCTTTCCTCTTCACGAGGACAATCATATGCTCTATGACCCTCTTCCCTACATTTAAAACGAGTTCCTCGAAAGGTTTCTCTTCCAAAACCTCTACCCGATCTTCCTCTACCTCTTTGATTTTGATCTCTTGACCCATAAAATTCTTCATTCCTATGTTGTTTGCTAGTACCTTGGCCTCCATTTTTCTGATTTTTCTGATCATCATCTTCTTCATATGCTCTTCTCTCAACCTTACCTTCATGACTTTTTCCTCTTTGTTTGTTTTCAAGTCTCTTGTTCAACCTTTCCTCTATCTTCAATGCCATTTGATAGGCATCTTCCATTGTCACAACTCTAACCAATGCCATTTCTTCTTGAATTCTTGACCACAACCCATTCATGTACCTCACAATATTTTCCTTGGTTACTTCTAAATGTCTAGTTCTTATGATGATTTTATGAAATTCTTCTGTATACTCTTTAACACTTTTTTTGCCCTGCTTCAGACCTTGCATTATTTTAAGCAAATCTAACTCATAATCAGTTGGAATAAACTATCTTTTTAATTTGTCTACCATTTTATCCCATTTGGCAATATTCGCTATTCCTTTTCTTCCGCTTTCCAATTGGATTTCTCTCCACCATATGGAAGCATGTCCTTTCAACCTTGTCTTAGCAAATCTCACTTTATTGGGGTCTTCTACCTCCTCAAATTGAAAATAATCTTCCATTTCATTTAGCCAATCTATCAGTTCTTTTGGGTTCAAACTACCATTGAATGTAGGAACCTCCATTTTTGGTCTCTTTCCCATTTTTGTTAAAGCTTTCAGCAGTGGGTCATTTGCAACTGCTGCAACTTCTTCTCTTTTCTCAGTATCTAAACTTGCATTCTCTGTACTTACATCTCCATCTTCATCTCCACTTCTTGGGTCTCTATTTCTTGCAAATCCCATTCTTATTTCTTCTTGTAGAGCCTCAACCTATCTACTCAAAGCTCTAAAATCATCATGCCTTACAAAATTCTCTCCTCCTCTTCCCCTTCCCCTTACTCTTCCTCTAGCAAACATGGTTGCACACCCACAACACACAAGCACTGGTGCAAGCTACCTCTCTTCGACAGTCTGCTCACACTCTCAGAATCTTCCTTGCTCTGATACCACTAATGTATGAGGTAAATTAATTAAAATTTATCTCACATTAATTCATAAATTCCTCTCACAAACCATTCAATTAAATTCAACTCCAAAAGGCTTACAATTCTCTATAACTTGCACAACCGAGTTACAAATTATATTTAAGATTGATCTCATTTCAAGCTTTATTATTGAAATTAATTATTAATCCTCTTTTTTATTATTTTATTATTATGGTGGTTATACTCAAATGTTTTAAGTTTATATCTATACATCATGCAAATGTTGTTCTCTATTAAAGTATGAGGTAAATTAATTAAAATTTATCTCACATTAATTCATAAATTCCTCTCACAAACCCTTCAATTAAATTCAACTCCAAAAGGCTTACAATTCTCTATAACTTGCACAGTCGAGTTACAAATTTCAACCAGCCAACTTCTAATTCATAATACTAGAAAATAACATCAACATTATAGTCAACCTCTTGGGTTGGGGCTGTTACATGCCCATTAAAATGCACACCAAAAATCAGAATATGAAAAATAAAATTCACACAAAAATCCAAGGTTGCTTGCAACCTTCACACCTACAATTCATAAAAACAAATACAACAACCTTTGAGGGTTGTGGGCTTTTCACATGCCCAGGAAATGCAAAAAATCTGAAAATGAAAACCGATTGAATTTCCTTCAGCAATCCAAGGTTGTTTCAGAACCTTTCCCCTGCAACAAATCGATCTCACAACAACCCAATTACAAACTTCATCTCTGCAACTCCAAGAATCTTCAACACATTTGCACACCACTAAAAATCTGCAACAACACCTTCTTGAATCCAACCTCTGGTATGTTGTGCCCTCGTCTCTCCCTTCTTCCCTTTTTGGAAAAGACTTCCCCATAAAATTAATGAATTTTATTTTTTTCCCCAACTCATGGAATTTCATTTTCACCCAAATTTCATTAATTTGGGATGAATTCCATTAAGTTTTAGCCACTCCTTTGAAGTGCAATGAATTTTCCAGCAAATTTGACTGAATTTCATTTAAAAAACATTAAAATATTCATTCAAAACAAATAACAACAACTTTCCCACTCCTAGGATGATTCCAATGCTTTTATTGAGATTCTGCTTTTTACTAAAGAAACTAAATCTTTGAATTTTCACTTCTGGGTGCCCTGCTCTGGGTTCCTATTTTTTAGGACACTTGGAAAGAAGTTTTAAATTCAAAATTCAAAACAAATAACTCTCTATAAATCCATACCTTTGTTTTTCTTTTCTTGCTTTTTTTTGGCTTTTTTTAATTATTCCCCACTATCTCCAAATTCAAATTGGCCAAATTTTAAAAGAAATTTTGAAATTGCATTTACAAAGAATTTCATTGTATTTCCACACACACAAAATTTGAATTTCATAAATAATATGAAATTCCACACCAAAAATGAAACAAAACCAACTCAAACCTCCTTTTTGGTGATGCAAGATTGTGCAAGGCCATGGATGCTCCTGCATCATCTATCATCTCCATGATGGATCTATGGTGGAATGTATAAGGGAGTAGTTCAAGTAGAGAAAAAACTAGTTGTTGATGTTCATATTAATTAAAGCTATGGAAAGTTTAAAATTCCTTATTTTTTTTTAATGTAAATGGATGCTTCATAAAGTAATTGTAATATTTATGAATTACGTTTATCCACGTGGATCTTTTGTTAGAATTTTGAAGAACATGAGCCATAAGATTAGACAATGAATAAAGAAAAATTCCACACAATAGAGCTACAAACAATATATGTAATATTCCCTAATAAGAAAAAACTACAGAATGAACTTCAAGAATCTTGAAGGAAAAAAAGAGTCCTCAAAGGTTGAGAGTTCTATCAAAGGCATCAAAGGTATATTAGTATAATGAGGGTTGAATACTATATAGGAGCAAACCTAAATGATAAAGGCATTAGATCATGAAAATTGTCAACTATTGAACACACCAGATACTGAGAGGGGGGCGAATCAGTATCTACAAAAAAGTAAACCCTTCCAAAACTTGAATTCTTTAGCACTATACTTATTAAGAAAATATAAGCCCTTAAATAGATTAGTAACAAAGAAAGATATTTCAGTGCAAACCTTCAACAATTTCATAAATCTTCAACAATGAAAGGTATAGCAATTCTATCTTTAATCAGATTAGTAGCAATGAAAAAGAAAAAAGAAACACACATCCACAAGATGATACAAGATTTACATGGAAAACTCAATGAGGAAAAAACCATGGTGAGAGTAAACTCACAATATAAAGGACCATTTTCAAAAAAGGACTTACAAACTAAGGCACACTACCTTAGAGCAAGATACAAAGGACTTGTATAATTGAAGAACATACAAATTCAAGGATAAGATACAAGGACTTGATGAAATTCAATATCTTAGATTAGGGTACAAATGTTTATAAGAAAATATAATATTAATCAACAATTCACTCTATTGACTGAGGCATAAAGTTCATTTGATCTTTCTTCTTGACACTTTAGCACTAACTATGTTAGATATTCAATACATTCCACCCTCACACTTCTTCACACTTACATTTTTGTACATTTTTAACTAAAATGATCTTGCAATTATATCCAATGTAATACTTCAAAATTTTAATTAGGTCAGCCAATAAAGAATACAAAAAATGATTTCACCAAGTCATCCACAACAAAATACTATAGTCCCATCCCAAGGATAGAGAGGACTAAAAACAATCTTATTACATATTCTAATGCTAATGAAAACAATTCACACACTGGTGCAGACCTATGTAAGTCAACAAAATGAAAGCACACAGATGAAAATTAGAAGCACATAACTAGTGAACCCAAAAACATACTTCTAACTTGAATTTACTTAATATGGTTCTATCCAGGATAGATTAGTACCCAAAACTAACTTAGCACATCTTCATATGCTAGTGCACACTCCTAAGCATTTAGTACAAGCAAGAGAATAAGCCCTATTGGCTATATATCCACAAATAACCCCAAAACTTAGGTAAACACAACATTCAACACCAAAGAGATCAAAAATTAATGTGCAAATCACATGGGGATTAAACATCCAACACCACTTCCAACCAATTCTTTCATGTACTATCATACCACCAACAACCACCACAACCCAAACAGGAACAAAATACTTCATTGAAGAGGCACAAAATACATAGTCATAAGATATTACATTAACAAAACAACTTGCAAACAACTTCAACAAATGAAATTAGATTTGAGACATTGCACATACATTGAGAACACATTCACCAAGCTATAGGAGTAAATAAATCAATGCAGAGAAATACAAAGAATTTTTTAGGCCACTCTAGACAACCAACAACACTGCCAACCTTCAACAATTCAAAGAAACCTCCTTGAAAACACATGTGACCTAAAAATACAGGAGTGCAACATCCATAGTGTTGGACACTAGGAATACTTAGAGGGGGGGTGAATCAGTGTTCCACAATATTTGAATTTCAAATCAGATCTTAAACTATCAACAATAATATTTAACCTTTAATAGCATTCACAACATATAAACATAAGGAAACATGCAAAATCATTAAAGAGACAATGTGAACACCATAACACCAAAATTTTTACGTGGAAACCCTTTTAGGGGAAAAACCATGGTGGAGATTAATCCAGAAAGTATACTCTGTTAAAAGTATGATCAAAAGAGAATGCACTTGCATTCAGGCACACTGCCTAGAGCTCACTGCTCAAAATAGGGAAGGCTCACTACCTTACAAAATATTTGAGATTACAAAAAATGTTGAACTGAGAATATAGCATCTAAAAATTCATGGATTCAGTTCCAATGAGGAACATAAAATAGATTTTAGACCTCTTGTCCAATTCACACTTCTTCTCTACTATGCTCAGCTTTCTTACATGAAAACCCTTCTTCTACACAAACATAATTCATTTCAATAGATCTTTTGATATTAGCTCATATTGATGCTCTGCAGTTTTTCACTTACACACCATCTCACTTCTTGATCCACACACAACACACCAAAAATAATTTTTTGATCTCACATATATATCCGCTAACAAGATTTTATTGCTATATGTTGGCTTCAAACAAAATATAATATTCTTCCACATGTTGACTCAAATCATCAATTAGAATTAATGAGTACACACAAAATTTTGTTAGACTGTAGTAGGGACCAAATCAAAATTCCCAACATAAGAAATAGTTAAAAAAATATTCCTCATACATCCAGAACATGCTATACACAACAGGTCAACCATAAAGAGAAAATAAACAATAAATTATTCTACCAAATCTCTTAACTCATACACCGATTTTTGCAACACCACAAAACTTACAAATAAGGTAACATATATACTTGATAAGATTCCCTGGGGATCCACACAACAAAATAATGATCCGGTGAAGTATTCAGACCAACTTATCAATCAGATACTCTATTCTTCATGCTTTCTATTGGTAGATTACAATCTTCTATTTTTCTTGCCAGTAGGAACTACTTCTAAACTATGGACTATACTATTGACTCCAGTTGCCATTAATGACAATACTAGAAACCAAAAACAATCTCCCAAATCCATATGCCAACAATCTCCCCCTTTGGCATTGACGACAACACTTAGTGAAAAATGACTAAGTGTCAAAACTCAAAAACATTGCTCCCCCTTTGGATGTCAAGGTATTTTCATTGCACTCTCTCCCCCTTTGACATCAATGAAAAAAACCTCTGCTACTTTCTCTTCCCCTTTAATATTTTTACTGTTCCCTCTTTTACTGTATTCTATCCTCCAATTTATCAAAAAAAATGTTGCAACTGCTACTAAATTCAGAAAATTATTTTATACTTATACAATAAACAAGCAACGAAAAAATTACAAACCCTAGCCATATTTTGCGATGACAAAAAAAAGATTCAACTACAATTTCTTGACCCACAAAAAATGATAATGCTAGACATCCATGCAGAATGGCTTACAGAATCCATACAACAAAAACAATCTATACAAAACACCCATCCAAAATGACTTATAGATTGCGGAGAATGATACCTTTAAAACCCTCCAATCCAACATAGAAAGTAGTGAAACCCGATGATTTTAACCAGGGAACTGCAGACGATGGATCTTACAATAGTTTGTTGTCAACCCAACACCACAATGACTATTTTGACAATGCAACTTAATCAATATACTTTGATGCACATTACATAGCACATTAGTGTTCAAACCCTCAAACCTGCTATCAAAATGAACAATAAGCAAAGAACGAAAGACATACACTATAAATTCAGTTTGGAAAAAACCCATGCAAACTGACTTACTAATTTTGCAACTCAATAGTTTTAAAACCCTCGAACCTGCTAAAAAATGGAGCCGAATGCAACAAATTTAACAATAGCCTCCTCTCAAACCAAGACCATAATGGCTCTTCCGACAATAAAAATTCATCAAAGTATACCCTCCCACATGCCAACATTCAATATTGCATTTACTTTGTCTGTTGCCATTGTGTAACGATAGGGAACATTGGCCCTCATGTGAAAAAACACTTGCCATTCACATTCCCCATATCTAGCACACCATTCTTGACCACCACCAACCCATGTAATTTCCAATGCACACATCACCACACTAAAATAATGGTGGCCTCCCCGCTGCCCGACATACCCCCATCGCTGGCAACTCCAATTCACAACTGGGTTGATGAAAATCTCGGCAGAAACTTCAAACAAAATAGCCTATCAGCTAATAATGTTTCATTGTGAAATTTAATATTTGATTCTAGCTGTGTAGGTTACTCAATTTTTTAGATTATGTTTTGTAATTATCATTAAGATCAAGAATAATGTTTCATTGTGAAATTTAATATTTTTTTCTATTAGTATAGGTTTTAATTTATTTATTTTTAATGTTAGGGGACATTTATTTTTTATACACATATTATTAAATTTGTTTAGGTCATTTAGACATAATTATTATGAAATCACATGTTATAATCTATTAGTTACATGTGTTGCTCTCACTCACTGTTGGGTAGTTGAGTTTCACACCTTTTAGATTTATTTGTTACACTTCTTTCCTATTCTAGATGAATTGACTTATTACACTTCTTAGATGTATATTCCTTTGTTTTTTCTCTTTATATAGCATTCACCTCTCTTCTTGATTATTCATAAAGAGTAATGTGAGAATTAAATATATTCTTTTGTATTTTCACTTGATTCTCTCTTTTCAAGAAAATCTCCCCATTCTACTATTTTGATCTTCGGTCATCTATATGTAAACTTAGAAAATTGACCTTTTAGTCATAAAGATAATAGGAAACAATGCAAACAACCACAATCTATAGCCCTACACTCAATCAAAACTAATATAATCAATGGAAAACATGCAATAATAGATTAGACCAGATTTCAAACAATTGATACCTCCACCTTCACCGTATTACCATGGATGACTTCCATTGTTCCTCTTAGTATGACTTTTCTCTCAGAAATGTGTATGCTATTCTTTTTCTATAAAATTTAGGTATATGTGATGATCACAATGATGCAAACACCAAATTTTAAGAGTTAGTGGTTAGCCATCAATGTGCTATGAGATTGATCAATTAGTGAGATTGAACAATCAATGGGATTGATTTGTTAGTCAATGGATTTGATTTAATAATCAATGGGAATGATTGATTAGTCGATGTTTAAGAGGATAATTGATTAGTTAGATAATTAATCAAGGTTTGGAGGAATGTACAATTTAAATATTGAATTAATAAGTAAAAGTTTATTTATTAATGGATCCTCTTAAATCAAGATTGAAGAATTAAATAATTAATTTAATTATTTATTCTAGAAGTGGGAAAATGGTTTAATTAAATAATTTAAAAAAATTAATTAATATATAAGAAGGGTATTTGATGTTAATTAAGTAATAACACGATAACTATTTAATTTAAGCAGAAGAATACATGAAGTTAGTGACACAATTAAATAAATAAGGTTTATTTAATTAATCAAGAAGAATAAAGTTAATTAGAACATTATTAAATAAATAAGATTTATTTAATTAGTTAGAAACAATAAATTAGAATGAATTAATTAAATAATGTAAAATTACTTAATTAATAGAAAAATATAAAAAAATGGTAATAATTAAATAATAAGGTATTAATTAATCATTAGGGAAAAGGAGTGAAAATTAGTAAAAAGGATGTTGCTCGCAAGTCAAGACCACTAAGGGTCTCTACATTTTACCCTCTTTAATATAATGCATTTTTATAGCATTATGTCAAAGAAAATTCAAAAATTTGTGCTCAAAAGTTGTTTCAATATGTCATGATGATGGCAGGATAGAATTACAAATTTTGAAAAAATTCAAAAAGATTGAGAAATTGTTTTGGCAAGTCAATTTGATAGTGTTGAGTATGTTGGCAACATAAAATTTTAATTTTAGGACCTTTGGGGTGGTCATATTTGCATTTGATGTTTGAAGTTGATGCATACAATTATAAAGGGGGGCCAAAATCCTACCCCAAAAGTCTATAAATAGGCTCTAAGGGGTGCAAAAATATTCATTTGTACATTTTGTGTTCAAAATTTTGAGAGCTCTGAGAGGAGATTTGGTGAAGGAGCTCTTCTGAAATGTTGCCTATTCCAATAGTTTCACACCATGGATATCAAGTTAGGTCCTGCTGACAACTAGAGGGATTAGGGGATGCGATATGTACCTTTTCTTTTCTTTGTAATTTATTCAATTTTTTCCAGATTTAGGGGATCAAAGAAGACCAAATAGATGCAATGCAGTTTTTGCATCGCATTTTCTATCATGTTCATTGCATATGTGGTCTTGTGCACCACATGTACAATGTGTGACACATGTGTAAAATAGAGCCGCCATTGTTAAATCACTCACAAATGCTTTCTACATCACATCCATTGTGGTGCAATGCAAGTGGAGGATAAAATGCCACAATTGATTTCCTACAATGCATATTTATGATAGTACACTATAATTGCTTAGCCTATTTGTAGTTGCAATGTGATTCACATGTGTGAGCCAAATCTATATGGTAGTGTGACACATTTGACTGTTAGGAAGTTTGCATCAATTTTTAATAATTTTTTCTCTATATAAAAGGTCCAATAGGTTTAGTTAGGCATTATAATTGATTTAATGAGCTTTTTGTGAGCATAGGTGCAATTACCACCTATATATACCTGAGAGATCTAGCTTTCTTCTTTTAGATTATGAGATCATCTAGGAGATAACGAGAGGGATACATTGCATTCCCTTGGGTTATACCATGTTACTTTCATACCCATCATTCAAGTTAATCAAGGAATTTTGAAAAAATTAGTAGATCGATGGAACTCTAAGACTATGGTGCCCTTGGTGGGCTTGTCGAACAAAATCAAGTTCAAATTCATAGTTCAAGTACCTTTTTTTTTGCCTACTACTTTTTTGGAGCCCAAATTTGTGTATTGGTTTCCAGTTTGTATGTATTCATGATAGAACACTATATTTTCATAGTTAACTAGTTGCATTGAATTGCATTCCATCAAAAATCAATTTCAAACCCCCAAAAGAATTTAGGTTTAGGGTAGATTGAATCACCTTTTAGGTTGCAAGTCAATCTTATATCCTTTTAAATCTAAATTATAATATTTTGTAAGGGAATGTAGCTAATCCTAATTAGGTCTAGGAATCACTTTTTCAACATTACAAAGTTAATTACTTAGCCTATGACTAGTACACTTAATAAGTCCCTTGTCTATGATAAATAATTGATGGACTCAATTTAAATACTAAACTCTATCAACATTGGAGAATCTACAATAGTAAACATCAAGGTCATGTTCATTTTTTATATTATATCATTCTATAATGGGAAAATACATATGTATAGTTGAGAGGAATCTACAAGAACATTCTACATTAAGAAGATGAAAACTTTGTAAACTATCATATTAGTTTGGAAGATAATTTTCTACAAGAAGACTAGCTAGATAGAGCCAACATGTCTTAAGAGAAAGACA
This sequence comes from Sequoia sempervirens, assembly GCA_007258455.2. Taxonomy (NCBI): domain Eukaryota; kingdom Viridiplantae; phylum Streptophyta; class Pinopsida; order Cupressales; family Cupressaceae; genus Sequoia; species Sequoia sempervirens. Next base: position 151,837,662 of record VDFB02026320.1, read on the forward strand.
TGGGTTTACTTGAAGGATAATATTAGAAAAATAGTTATAGCCCACTCCCATTAAGTTGAAATATTAAAAGGGAAGAAAAAATGATGCCAATGGTGGAAATCCACAAAGGTACCAAAAGATGGTAAAATATAGACAAGTTCAAAGTAAGAACAAGTTAAATTTACCAAAGGTAAACACATTATAGTGCAATACATGTAAATAACCCATGACACCTATAGAAGGAGATATAATTAAGGATTATAAAAAGGTATAGATCCCTAAATCTAATAATATACATATATGGACTATAGGCATAAAATACTTGAGAGGGCATGGTAAGAGAGAAAGTAATATAGACTAAGATAGATAGAAGAAATAGAAGATAACTAAAACAAAGATAAGGTAATGAAATAGGAAATATAATGAAAGATTATAGTAGACCTATGAGAATTAAGTGAAGATCATTGTACAAATGAAACTAATATGTTGATATAATAATATTTATATATTGTAAAATGTTATAATAAATATATGATCTTTTGTGCTACAAGATATGGGACTACAAGAAATGTATGTATGTGTATAACTTAATTTAATTAGTTATTATTGATATTCACTAATCTATCTGTGGACATGCAAAATTGACATCATGCATCTAATCTGGATTCACTAATTCCATGTCATTCTTAATCATCTCGTTATCATCACTTTCCCTCTTTAATTAAATAAATTATCTTTTGTTTAATTAAATCCCGAGTCATACTCCTTAAATTAAATAAATCAATTTTATTTAATTATCTTCAAATTTTCCTCATTTTAATTAAATAAATCAAATTTATTTAATTAAATTACTAATGCATCAATTTCCTCCCATTTGATTTAAATAAATCCAAGTGTCTAAGTCAAAAATCAAAATCTCCTAATCTTTACTTAAATTAATCAAACCAAGGTTAATGCTAATCCTAATCCTCTTTTCTCTAGATTTTGCAACTTGTGCTCATAAATCAATTTAATTGATTTATTAATTCATCATTTTCATTCAAAATGACATCTTTGAGGGAATATTCTTCCAATTTGAATTTTCCCTCCCATATGTCTTGTCCCTTCCAACATAGCATTAACTTCCCTCTTACATGTCCCCCACTTGGCATTTAAGACTTTTCTTCTCCCTCCAACAAGCCATCTTTTGAATTTCTAATCTCTCCCTCTTTGGAACATTGACCAAGATGTGCACAACCTTCATCCTATCACATCTTGACAAATGACATCTTGTCATTGGTTTTTCTTTTGTCCCACATTCTTCATATCTTGCATTTTTCTATCATTCTATTCTATAAATAGAGACCCTCTCTATTGATTTAATTCTCTAAAAATCTACAACTTCATACAAAGTTACTCTCTTCACATTAAGAGCTAATTTTTTCCATTATCTTAGCATTGCATCTTCATCATTGGCTTATCAAGGATTGGGAAAGGGCTTCTTTCCACAGAAGCACCAATCCACTATGAGTTAGGATTTACTTCATGTTTTATATGCTTTAGTTATCTTGTCATTTGTTTTCATTTTGAAGCATTATGTATTATGTCATAGGGATGTTGAAGGTTTGTTTTGTTTTAAAACACTAATCATGCTAATGTATTGTTCAGAGTTTTAGCCATTTGTATATTTTCACATCCACATAATGGGGCTAAGAGGAGGGAAAATAGATTTTATTAACATCTGCTATGGAGTGGCTTACTTTTGACTATTTATTAGCATAACATTTGTGAAAGTTTCTAAAATTTTATGCAACCATATTGCATTTCTTTGAATTAACAATAGGGGGATACAAAAGTTCTTATGATTTTTCTGAGCATGCTCTATTTTGCTAAAATACAACTAATTTTTTTAATTTTAGCTATCATCAACATAATCCATCGATTTTAATTCTGGACCTGATCTGTGCAGTCTTATTTTTTAGCATTTCACTTTCTCTATTTTGTACCATTTGCTAGAAACTATGCATTCACCAAAGATTGAAATAGAGATTATGGGTTTTAAAATTCAAAGGCATGATTAAGAAGCATTCCATGTATCACTGAAGGTATATTTTTTTGTCTATATTCATTTCTAGGTAATAAGGACACACCATTCACTCAATTCGTTGCCCTTATGATTTGCATTAGTTTAAAATTTTTTAAGAGTCATTCACTGATAGGCATGGAGAATAGTGATAGTCTAATTTTTAAAGTCATGAAGAGTGCTTAGCTTCAAAGCCACAGTTACTAGGGTGATGTGTATTGGCAGAGACTTGAATTACTTTGGTAGAGTATGTACTCTATTAGGTGTCTTGCTGCCTCCCAATAATAACTATTGTTCATTTTGAAGACTTTGTCCTCACTGAAAGGGGCATCCCAACATGCATTAACTAGCTTTAGGGCCTCCTGTATGAGTCCATTTTGTGCATATCCTGCAAAACATTTCTTTCAAGAATTCTGTTAAACAATTTACATTTCGTCTCTACGCTTTTATTTCAGCACAGGCAGAGAGGCCGTGGGTAGAGGTTATCTTGGAATCGTTGTCTTTTATTTCATTAGTTTTTCTTTGATGTTCGGGGTTTTTCCTACAAGTAAAAATAACTTTGGTTGTGTGTATTCCCTATTTGCTTATTTCCATTGCTTTTGTAAGCGTCCTTCTTTTGAATGAAATGGAAATGGCGGTTATGTTAGGAGAAGAGCAAGAAAATGTTAGAAGGGTGAAGTGGTGTTGGAATATTTCTTTTAACTAAGAAGGGGAAAACCTGCAACCAATTAATTCTAATAGTTTCAAGCTGCTTCACCACACACTACCTTTTGTAATGCAAATCCTTTCATTTTAAAGCAACGACTATTAATCCTCCATTCCCTTTTACCGCTAGTTTTGGAGAAATTTTGCAGTTGAAGTAATTTTTTCTTTCCAACTCCACCAAACCCATGCCATGCATCATAAATACTGATGATATCCTGTGATCATAATAGTCCATGTTTCATTTCTTTAGGAATTCTGCCATATAGGATGTTCATTGCTATTGTAGGCGATAGGGATAATCTTTCAAAGAAAAAGAATTCTGATTAGGCTTCTTTTCATTTGAATCCATGAGCTTTTTTATTGGGCTAATGGTGGTGTCTGCAGAGGGTGAGTAGAGCAGGGCCATCCATATACATGTAATCACCTTTTAGATGTCACTTCTTATCGCTTCTTGTCACTTATTGTCTTGGAAGAGGAATCATTGCAAAACAATAGCAGCGCACCAGGTATAGATAGAGAATCATTGTTGCATTCTATGGTCACTGCATAAACTTCTTTCTGCATTATATGGTTGCTACATTAGATAGAGAATCATTGCATGCATTATAGTGTGAGATAATGCCAACTATTCAGCTGACTCCTGAGATATGTTGAGATCTCATTCAAATCACATGGAAAAATCTCAATGAATGCTGGCAAAAAGGGGTCGTAGGGAAAAACCATTTGATATTTAATATCATTATGACAGTAGAACTCAGATTTGATATTTAATATCATCTTATTATCATTGCATTGAAATTTTGTGATATTAATTATTATTTTATTGCCACTACCTCTGTTTATTTTGCAGTTTGGTTGATCATTCATGCCCTCAACAGAAGCTTTGTGACCTACAAATCAACATCATGTTGAATGATTGCAGCAAAAGTGAGCCTTCACCTAAACTATTGTACAGTTAATATGCCCCCACCAATTCTAGAATACTAATGGAGTGATGTAATAGATGAACTAAAATCTTTATGGCTATTGTGTTGGGAATATCCAACTTGGGCTTTTATTTTCGTGTTCAAAGGTGGAGGAGTAAACACAGGATATATCTACAGTAATTTATTTGTTTCTTCATTTCTAAATTCTCTTGACTTAAAACCTCAGTATCGGTTGTGACTAGCAACTTGGTCGGCCTCTCATTGCCAATGCAAAATTACTCCACAGGTACACAATGAGTCTCGGCTAGGCATGAGCTAAAAACGTGCTCTTTTTTAAAGTTCCTTATCTACATTTTGAGTCAATTTAGGTTACCTGTCCAACTCACCAATGGTAAAATGGTAAAAAACCGATTTCACGGAAAAGGAAGAGGAAACAGAAGAATTTTAGACTTCAAATTATTGTTCTCTTTTGGAAGTTTGGTTAATTTTGATGTGGATTCAATCTGCCTAGATTGTTATCCAAATGATTTTGAACATAATTGATTTTATTTTACTTTCATGTGACATTTTATTGTCTTTTATTGTATTTTATTTTCTGTATATCTGTCAAGAAATCTGAATCAATTTAAGGGGACGATCAGCTTTAGCCAATGTTGATTTTGTTTGCAAGAAATATAAATTGATTGGTCGGATTTCTCATTTGAGGTGACAGAGTTGGCAGTAGTTGTTTGCATCAAATTCTTTAATATTCTGACATTATCTTTTTTAGACTTGTTTGAATAAATAGATGTCCAAGTTGCTACTTGACAAGCTTTAATATTCTAACACTGTTTTTGATATTCTAACATTTTCTTTGTTAGATTTATTGGAATAAATATTAAAATATGTCCAATTTCTAACTGTTAAGTGAGTTTGAAAATTTTAATTGACTATTGGAGATCTCTCTATTTGGTGGAATACAATTGTGAGACTATGATCTAGTGGAGCAACCTTCAAAGCTTTTTCTACATAGTTCCAATCATTTGGTTTCCCAACTTGGGGTTGCATGACAAGTGTAATTTTTGATAATGCTATATGCTTCATTGATTCCTTGAAATAAATCTTATTTGTGATTGTTTTGTAATGTTTGTAGGTTGGCATCGGGAAACAACAGTGGTTTTCTCTCACATAAGAATCAAACAATAATCAGATTTGAGTTGGAGAAGTGCTTATCAAACATGAAAAAAATAAAATAAAATGCTTATCGAAATAATCTAGAGCATCCAGTTATTGCTTTTATTTTCTGTTTTAGGCCAACTATATCATTGTTTTTTTTTCAAAGTTGGATTAAAAATGAACGTTAGAAACTCACTAGATTTCATTTGAGGCTAACAATTGAACAAGGCAACTTTCATATCTCATTTTGGTGCTTTAAAATGAATCAAAATCATTGCTTTGTGGACTTAAAATGAACAAGTGCTTTAATCAGATTTGAGTTGGAGAAGTGTTTATCAAACCTGAAAAATAATTTTTAAATGCTTATTGAAATAATCTAGAGCATCCAGTTACTACTTTTATTTTTTGTTTTAGGCCAACTAGATCATTGTTTTTTTTTTTTCAAATTTGGATTAAAATTGAACATTAGAAACTCACTAGATTTCATTTGAGGCTAACAATTGAACAAGGAAACTTTCATATCTCGTTTTGGTGCTTTAAAATGAATCAAAATGATTGCTTTGTGGACTTAAAATGAACAAGTGCTTCTTTGTGTTGTAATTACTTACTCAAAGTAATATCATTAAAAGGTTGTATGCACTTCTCTCATGCCTCATGGCAATCTTTAGAATCAAAAGGCCTTTTAGTGACATTAAGTTGTGTGAGTAATTGCCTCCACATTTTCAATTTGGGATTAAAATTGAACACATCTTGCGAGTGTGAGTGGAACATATTGCGTGTGTTCTCTCTTTGTTTCTCAAAAAAGATTGATCGAACTATGAATATGCTTGCTCACTTTTGTTTATGTTAGAAGGCCTGCCTTGGGGAAAGACTACTCACCCAAGGGAACGACTCAACCAGTAACATTCTAAAGACAAGAGTATTTCTATCTCGGATATAAAAATGGGTACTGGAACAAAGGCCAGTATCACGCAGTTGGTCTTGATGAGGACATCAATGGTCTCTCACTGCATGGTTCAATCTCCATGAATGGAAAGTTTGAATTAAAACCCTTGTGTAGAAATTCCAAAATCCCTATCTATTTGTTGGTGCAAGAATGGTCATTCTAAAGTCACCCCACACTTTTATGACTTTTAGTAAAGATGGAAGGTATGCCATGGGAGATTCATGGGTACTGATGCTTGGATGACCTGAGAAGTGAGTGCACTATAAGGGAGAGCATGTGTGGTCAAGCATCTAACCATCTGCTAGAAGTAAGCATAGCTGGACTTGTCCAAGTGGTGACTCAACAAATACTATCTCAAATATCCATATGTTTGTGATTGTTCTTAAAATCAAAACACATTGCTTGATCGAAAACATTGGAAAACCAACATTCAACATGAGCATCAAATCTCAAACCCTTTAGGAGAAGCAAATATCCTTGAACGAATTCACATGCTATTTCTTTCCCTTGGGATTCACATCCTTAAAGGATTATAAGCATTTGGATATCATCTCAACTTTCTCCTACTAAGGTCAACATTACAAAAATTTTGCCTTGATTTTCTAGATTTCCACATAATGGAATTTGTGGGATGAAAGAGAATTAGGACATTGGACATCTAGTTTCAAAAGAAAATCAAGAATTGTTTGTGGTAAAAAGAACTCATTAAGAAAAGTTAAGAAAAAATTGGACCCCACACATGTGCTTGGCATCTTTTGGTCATATGGTTTTCATGCAAACATTGGTCTTTTGGTTTTGAACTACTCTGAGAGAAAATCATGTTCTTCACTATCTTGGTCTAGTAAAAAAGTCCTTCTTAGGTTCATTTAGGATCAAATCAAACACTTCATTCATCCCAAAAATTTATCATCTCATCCTACAAGTAACTTTAGAGCTTTGGAAACATCATTTTAGACTTGGGTAAGTCATCAAAATCAAAATCAGATCATTTAGTTAGGAGTATGGGAATGCATCCTTTCTCATTTCTCTAGTTAAATCAGCACACCTTTGAATGAGTTCATCCTAAGATAACATCTAAACATCTTAGGGTTTACAAGTTCATTATCCAATCAAACCAATCAAAATAAAACCCTAAGTCTAGCATTGATCGAAAGTTCCTAAAAGTTCAACACCCATATCATTCACTCCTTTCATCCTTCATCTCATCATTAGTCCTAAACACCTTAGAGGTCACTTTTGCAACAAGGTCAAAACACATGAAGAACATGGAATATAAACTTGATCCATACATCATGAGTAATCCAAGTTGACCAAACTATCCAAGCCTTACAAAACCAATGGATTATCAAAACTCACACTTATATAATCCATACATGGTGTCATTATCTCCCACAAACCTCAATGGTACAACAAGTATGAGTATACCCAGTCAAAATTTTGGAACACCTTTCCCAATGGTAGATTTAAATGCAAGTCCAAACTTAAAAATCTATCAATCAAACAATTAATGCATGATTCTTCAAGAAAACAACATCATCCCACCAAATTCATGCATTCCAAGTACAAGTTTTCCAAACATGAACATTTTAAATCCACACTTGGAAAAATTTGGGATAGATATACTCTCAAAACATACAAATGTTGTTGAAAGTCCAAACAAGATGATAATGACTCCATGTATTGATCCAAGTCAAGGTAACACCATGCAAAATCAAAGTTACCTAAATCAAGGCAATATGATTCCCAACCACAAAAATGTTCAATTTCAACCCATAATGCCAAATCCAAACATTGTCCAAAATCAATTTATCCATGATCCCATGCAAATAACACAAGTGTACATCCCAAATTTTCTTGAAAAAAAAACAAATCAACTATATCAAGGGAGTCAAGATCAAAATCAAGATCAAATCTAGCGAGATCAAATTGATACACTTACCAAAATAGTTGAGTCATTGATCCAAGAGACATATTCACTCTAAAATAAATACACTCTTCCATTGGTTGAACCATGTAATCAAAGCATTGAGTTGTGTCCACAACCACATCAAGAAAAATATCTCTAATGTCAGGAAGTTGGATATCAAGATCAACAACATCAACAACAAACCCAAACTCCACATCTTCAAGATCAATCATCACAAGGTCAATTTAAAGTACAAATCTCACAAGGTAACAAATGAGAATACACACCACTTGTGAGACCAATCGAATTGGTTATGCAACAGTTGGTGCAAGAAACTCTCATTAAAATACCCATCTATGAGAACTATCAAGAACCAAATGTAAAATTGCCTTGGTATTCAACGAGAAGCACCTTTGTGAGTATCACAAAATAAAGGGACACACAACATCGAATTATGTTTGACTCAAAAATCTCATCAGAGACCTTATTGATCAAAATATAATCACTATTAGGGACAACGATGAAGATTCAACCACTGGTGATAGCATTGACAATCTCTCCACCACAATTTTTAAAAACAATAATCAAGATCTATCCATCAATGAGCACATTGAAAAAATTTCTACCTCATCCAACAATGAAATCAACATATGTCAAGAGTCACTTTTCAATAATGATCAAAATCCACCAACAATACCCAACAATGATCCAATTCAAGAAATGTCAACATCACTTGACCCTATGATTGAAGAAATTGACAATCTCTCTACCACAATTGTTGAAAACAAGGTTCAAAATCTCTCAATTGATGAGCACATCTAAAATGTTTCTACCCCATCCGATGATTGAATCACCATACATCAAGAGCCACTTTTTAGTGATCTCTTCAAAGGAGCGTTAACATCATTTGATCCTATAATCGGTGATCCATCAACCAATGATCATGTTGAAAATGTCTCTACATCACCTAATGAGTTAGAGGATATATCTCAAGAAGTTATTCCAAAGAATTATCAACACCTTTCACCAAAGTCTAGCAATGGTCCTTTCCAAGACATATTGACATATTTTGACCTCATGGTTATAGATATTGAAGGAATCTTCAACTCAACATTTGATCCAAGTCCACTCAAACATCAAGAGAATATTGAGCCATTTCCCATGCCTAATGAAGACATCCAAGAACCCTTTGTAAACAATTTTCCCTTTGAAACTGGCCCATGTCAAGAACTTGATCCAAAGCATGTCGAAAGCAATTCCATAATTATTCAAGATCAAGAATTTGTATCTCCAAGATACTACAATGATCTAATGGACACTCTCCTATCTATAAAAGATGTCACAAATGATGATCATATCAACATAGTACATACTCCTCCATCTACCCATGAGATGCTCTTTGTGGATGGACACGTGGATGATCTTTATTCAAAATAGGATTCCTTTCCTCCCGACATTATTACACAAAAATAATAGGTTATTGATTCCTATAGTTAAACTAAATTATCAATAGGAGGATCAGATATATCCCAAATTTAGACAGAGGAAATCATATATGAAGATATCTAGTGTTATCCACTCAAAGAAACAAGTCAGATAGAACAAGACATTCTGGAGTTAGCAGAGCAGAAAATGGAAACAATGTCATATGCAGTGGTCATTTTATCATAGAGTGCTTACTAAATAAGACATCTCAAAATTGGAAGAATCAAGGAACAAAGGTGCTACTACCACCATACTGGGGGCAACTATGTCTCAAGAAAACATCAACATAGGGAGCATGAAGAATCCTTATGATGAAACTGATGTCAATACTACAAATAGCCACATCATGAATCTTCATCCACCCATCACCCTGTCCACAAATTGGGACCAACATCAAAAGAAAGATTTGAATCAAAGTACAAAGAACATTATCAAAGAAAAATAAGTTGGAAAGCATAATGGAAAAATCAAATATAAGTGGATACCAAAGAAAAATTATCCCTATCAAACTCCATCAATCAAAGAAACTATGGGGAAAAATAAAAAAGATAAAATTATCCATCAAAGATATCCACAAAGGAAAAAAAAGGCTTCTCAAGCAACATACAAAATATATCAAGCTATTGGTTGTAATTCCCTTCACACTTTCTTATCCACCCATCATTGCTCATCTTCCCAAGTTTGGAAAGTCAAAGGTTCCAAACTATCAACCAATCCATCTTTTATCCCTAAACACACTCCATTCACGCCTCCACGCATGATATCCAATTCTCAGATTAACTATGTATCGGCAGGAACCCTTCATCATAAGGATTCAGAAGGCACTTTATCACGATGTGCACAAAAAGACAAAGTTAACTCCACTATCAACAAAGCCAGTTAGGAATCTCAAAAGTTGTATTCAAGTGCATGTATCTTGGAAAAGTAGCTTCTTCAAGTAGGCTATTGATGGCACATTATGAAAAGGGAATCTACATCGATACCACCAGGTGGTTCAACATGAGCTTAAAATCTTTCATAGAAAAATACCAAAAAAATAAAAAATGTGAAAATCCAAAAAAGAAAAGAAAAAAAATTGAAAATAGTAAATAAAAAAATCATCCTCTAGTCAAAACCACATGGGCGACACTTTGGAAAGGTACCATGATGAAAACCTAGAAAATAGGCGTCGTGTGTAGAATTGAGCATCTGTGTGTGCCAATTCAGGTGGAAGCATCTCGTCCCATCCATAATAAACCCAACATTCCATCCATCTCAAACATAATAAATCCACTCATCCATGAACCATTTATCCAATCCATTTGCATATATTTGCATCCATAGTTTGAGTTATCTTGATCTTGACAAAGTTTGGTGCACACTTTACACTTGCTTATGATAGAAATTTTGATATGGTTCATTTTCATCGATCCTATCCTACCTAGAATTATTTGAGCCATGAAACATTATCCAAATGAGTATTCTTTATCGGAAAATCGTATCTTATCGCAAGATAATCCTTGGCATCCTTTGTGTGCTTACCATATCCATCCATCCACACACCTATCCAAGCATCCACTCACGATATTTTAAACATTGCTAGACACTAGGGGCAGGTATTTACATCTTACTTCAGGAATAAATCTTGACATATATCCTCCAGCTTATGTGGTGATCCAAACATTGGCGAAATGTGAAATCAAATTAGTCAAGCAGTTGTGAGCCAAAATCTAAATCACTAGCCCATGGCATATTTTGACAAGAATATGTTCTTTATCGAGATTTATCTTTCATCGAACATCAATCCAAACAATTAATATTAGTCACATCTAACACATGCTTCAACGTCACATCAAAACATTCAAAACAATTTTGTTCCAAAACCGAGCTTCAAAATACTAATCAATCAAATCCAATCCATCTTGAGATAGTTTTCCCAATCCTTATGTTTCTTAACACTATCCTTGCATTGTTGTGTATCCTCAACAATGTTATCATCATCAATCCTTGATCATCTTGGGATATCCATCCTAATCCTTGTGTTGCTTAACACTATCCTTGCATTGTTGTGTATCCTAAACAATGCTATCATCATCAATCCATCGATCCGATCTATCAACCCTAGCTTGGTTTTCAACAAAATCCCAAAATAGAGCATTGATATCATCATGCATATACATATCCAAATCGCCAAAATCATGCGAAAATCCAAAAACATTCAAAACATATCAAAAATCCAAAAACACTCAAAAAAATTAGAAAATGTCGAAAGCATGGTGTCTGAACTACGTCGTCTGTGAGCTTAAACGTAGGAAAGGCTAATCTTTGATCAGCCCCTAAGACACAAAATCCAAAAAAATTAGAAAATTTGAAAATCAAAACATTTATAAAATCTTGAAAATACCAAAAACAACCTCAAAACATTTAAAAAAAACACCAAAAACATCCAAATATTTGAAAAAATCCATCCGTCCTGTTTCGCTTTCACCCGGAATAATCAATCATCCTTAATGAATCAATCATCACCTTCATCCTTTGGCAATACAAACAGAAACAAGCATAACAATTAGCAAAAACAAACTTCAAATGCAAATTCAAAATCAAAGCAACAAACCTTTAAATGCAAAATCAAACTCTCAATCATTTGCAAACATGTCAATCAACCTTATATCAACAACCTTTGAAACAACCTATCAACTTTCCACCATCCACTAACATGTCCTAGGATGTATCCTTCCTACAATGGGCATTATCTTTTGGAAAAACACTTTGGATAAACAAAACGACATGCCACCATCAACTAACATGTCCTAGGATGTATCCTTCCTACAATGGGCATTATCTTTTTGAAAAACACTTTGGATAAACAAAATGACATGCCACCATCCACTAACATGTCCTAGGATGTATCCTTCCTACAATGGGCATTATCTATTGGCAACCATTTCGGTTCTTATCCTAAACAAAACAAATCCCTTTGGCTAGAGGTATGAAGAACATTGACTTGTTTGTGTGCTTGATATTTTATTTTTGATTTATCTTATTATGTTCATTCTAATGACCTCTCGATGATGTCTAATCAAAGCAATTTAGAGAGAAAGGAATGGGGCAACAATCATTATATTTTGTCTATTGTGGTTGTTGGACATTCTTGTAATATAACTTGGTGAATACTTGCTTTGTTAGGTGCATCCTAGCAAGGTTTTTGTATGTCAAGTGTGAACAAGAATACTCCTATCCATTTCTCGAGTAAAATTCCATCGCACTAGGTACAATGCCATCCTGGTTCTTTATACCTTGATGCATCATATCTATGTGTGTTATCAAACATAAGGTAAATAACCCTTTTAAAGTCCCAATTATTGATAAGAAAATCATCCATCTCTAATAAAGTTGGCTTGTTGAATCCTCTTGTCATCATCTCATTTCTTCTTTTCTACACTAACATCATGCTGGGGTAGTTAATCATCATCACCAATGCATCCATCTTGCATCCACAAACCATCAACATACTGCATATTGTAACGCCCCGCCGTGTGAACCCCAAAGGACAAATAAACAATAATTACAGCACAATTTTTTTTTTAAGTAAACATAACATACACATTAAGTCATAACATGAATTTCATTTAAACAGATTCACTAACACATACATCCCTTGGGGTACACGAGGAGTCATTATGATACTGAGATCCACACAACAACAATAAAGAATAAAAATCCAAAGATATAATTCATAACAAAATAAACATTAACAAATATAACATGTACATGATAATCATTGATAATAAACCATTTGAGTAAATACAACATATACATAATTAACTCAACACAATAATAACTGCCATGGCCAAAAACCACATTGGGTTTAACATTACATTACAGTACAATGATTAAGAAGTACAATGATACAAAAGTGTTTCCAAACATAAATGGAAACCATACATAAGATAACATGATACAAATAAACCAATGAAAACTAGCTCCAAGATGGATACAACTCTGAAGTCGCTGCAACCGCACCAATCCGCACCTCTCGATCCTCGACTGGGGACCCAATGGGGTGCTTAGCACGTTCCACCCGACCATGTGAGTCTGAAGACCCACCCCCCGTGCTAGGAGCTAACAAGAAAGAGACCTCAACCAAGAACATCCAAAAAGGGAACCACAAGACTCAACAACATACAAAAGTATCATAAAACTCAAGGATTACAATGACATAATCAACAACAACCAAGAGTCATTAAAATAACTTAAAATCATACATCTCATCACATAAATCAAAGCAATGACCAATAACAAGTAACCAAAGGATGATCATGAAACACTTCAAATCAACTAAACATAATACAATTCCAAATTGCAATTAAACAACACAATAACATCATATCACAGTATCATAAGATACAAGATCGTAAATCAAATATAAATGAGATCATACAAGACCACAAAACATACTAAAGATGTATTAAAACAATAATCATAAATCAATTTAAATCAATTCAAACAACAATCTAAAACAACTCCCACAACCTACTTCCAGAGGAACACAATAAAGTAAAACACATGGGCAACTAGGGGAGAGTGTCATCGCATAGTCCTACATGGGGTGCTTCCTCCCAACTGGAGGTGCCGGTCCCATCTATGGCTGTCATGTGCTCTTCCTCCCAAGGCGCCGGTCCATAGGGTGACTCATGCGGAGTAGCCCTCGTGAAGACGAGGTCACGACCTTGCCAACCACGGCCTTCTCAGCCTTCCATTAGCCTACGGAAGCACTAATGAAGACGAGGCATCCATTTTATTAATCTTATAATGATATTACTACCCAACCCTCCTAAGTTAATTATTAGGTTTTCACTTAATTACAAACTCCCTCGTGGGTTATCCTGTGCTCTTCCCCTTAAGCGGGGCGCCGGCCCCCACGAGGAGCCACTCTCCCTAGAGACCCAACCACATAAAACCAAGAAACCAAGGGTTGTACAACATCACAAGAATATTATATCACAACTGAAAAGCATGCGAGGCATTACCCATCCCGCTATAAATACAATCTCCAAGTCTCAACAAATTCTGTACAACCCTTTTTAAAATCATGAAACCAAAACACTTGCCACATCAAGGGCACATAAGAGAAAGAACATCAATTGAAAATCATCTCAAGCCTCTGGAAGCCAAAATAATGAAAACCCACAACGAGGGTAAAGTGAAGCCACATGAGTATTTCTCCAATAAATCCAACACAAGGATAAAATTTCCTCAAATAAGAGGGTAACTCAGAAAATCCATAAAAAGAGAAGATTCATCAAGACCCATCCACAAAACAACAATGGTATCACCTCAAATAGGGAAAAGCAAAAGAAAATCAATCTTTAACAAAATCACTTAATAAAACCAAAAGCCACCAACTAGGTATTCCACGGGAGACCTCAATTTTCTCCTCACAAGAACCCCTTATGATGGTACGCAATTCACTTTCATAAAAACAACAACATAGCAATGACAACAATAATTTCAAGGCCACTAGATTAATTTCAATTCAAATATAATGAGTGAATATAAGATCAACCACCCCATCCAAACCACATAAACAACTTTGATACAAAATAAATCAGAAATCCAAGAAGATCAACCTCCCACAATTCGCCAACAAAAAATACAAGTTCCCAATTACATTGCAACACAAATTTAAATGACAAAGGATTCCTTAAATCAAAACTAACCTCCAAAGGCATTCACACCAACATGGACCCATCCTTCAACAATCAAAGGTAAAAGCATTCAACCAGGTATCCAAGGCACCAAATTTAAGAACACCTTAAATACTCAACCACACATCACTTCGCATAATAATCAACAACCAAAGATTCAAACAAGAGAAATATTTAATAACCCATCAATTAACAGCCAGAACCAAATAACTTTACAACTTCCCCAAACGAAATTACTCAATTAACTAAAACAATTCATGATAATCATCACAAGTATTCTAAAAGACTTATCCATGAAGAGAGCTTGCAATTCAACCATTTAATGAATATAAAGGAAGTCAATTTTCAAAAAGATTAAAATCCCATTTTTCAATGAGCAATAAATGAAAACTACTAAATAGTTGGGTATTTAACTTATTAACATTCATAACTACTTATGTTCAAAACATTAATTTAAACATTATTTCCACTACCCCTTATCTCACTAATTAATACTCAATTCCAATATTTAAAGTAATTGCGCCAACCACTTAAGACCATTTGTTATACTTAAAATGATAGTAATAACAATACTCTAAATGCTTAAACTACATATTAGAACTTACCACTTTTAAATCTTAAATCTATCTAAATAAATTTACACACAATAATTACCTTTTTAAAACCACTACATCTTTATATATTTTAATTCATTTTGAGGAGAAAAAGTAGAAAGAGAATAGATCTTTTCTAGGAATCAACAAGTCTACGAGACTATACTTCATAAAATAACAATAAAAGATGACTTATTCAATTCTATATTAAATTCTATTTCCACCATATACACATTTAAAAATAAGAATTAAACAATCAATGCTTTCACAAATTGCCCTTCTATTATATTATCCTATCAAATTCCACAAATTGACAAATTAAAAGGAATTCTTTTCTATTCCAAAATATTCACTCAAAACAAGAATTAAATAAATCAATGCTAACATATATTCGTAAATTGATTTTTCAACTAACTTATCCTCTTATAATTGGTGATTTAATAATCAATAACAACAAACATATTTCTTTCTATATTATTATTATTTCCATTTTAATAGATTCTGTTTTATTTTAACCAGAAAAGAAACAGAATGTTTTGTTTTGACAAAATTAAATAATTAGAGAAAAAATCTTAATAAGGAAGTTAATAACTATCTAAATACAAATATAAATATCTATATATATATACATATATATATAAACATATATATATACACATATATATATATATATATATATAAATATTTATAATTTTGCACAATAAATATAATTATGAAATCGCGTTTTACAAAGTAAAACAAATAAAATTTCGAATGGGTATTTAAACCCATTCACAGCCACGGGGACAAACGCCCGGCTGCGGACAGTCTACGGACTGTTCGCAGCAGTTCGTAGGACTGTTGCGGACAGTCCGCAGACTGCCGCACGGGTACCAACCCCCGGCTGGGTGGTGGGTACAGCTGAGGCCGAACCACCACTCAGTCGGTGGTTAAAATAATATCAACCAATGCAATAATTCGATGGGAATTTGGCAAATTTCAAAAATACAAAAATTTACAAACAATATTTTATCAACGTATATATATACATATATATATATGGGTATATATATATATATATGTATATATCAAACATAATAGATATATATATATATACATATATATATTTATATATATTTATTGTATTTCAAACACTTCGAAAACAAAGATAGATATACACTGTACAATTTTTCGGTGCATAATTAAATGTAAACAAGAATATACACAATCCAATTTTCCCAGAAAAAAGATTATTTTAAATTTATTAATTATATTCCCCGCAAAAACTAAAGTATTACTGGTTATTTCCAGAATTTCAATCCTAGTTTCATTAATAATAAACAACAGTAAGAACCCAACAAGTAATTTCATTTAAAATAAACAACAGTCCCGAACTCCCAGAGAATTTCAATCTAATAATTGACAGTCAAGAACCCCACCAAATTTCATTTTAACAAACAGCAATCCCAATTCCCAAAAGAAAATTTCATACACAGCGAAACAATTCCAAACAATTGCTATTTGATTTAATGCTACAACAAATAAATAAGTGAGGAACCTGACATCCTGCGATTGAAGAAGATATGTAGAAGCTCTATTTCTTTTGCCAATCCAATCCTCCTTGTCCAACGAATGTTTCCAGCAGCAGCTACAAAATTCTCCCTTCAACTCCAATCTTATGCCTCAATGAATTTACAGAATAATAAAAGAGTGCACACCATAACAGAAAATTGACTGCCAAATTTCTCCCAAAAATTTGATGGAAAGAGAATGCAACCCCCTCACAACACAAAAATCCTCTAAATAAAACCTCACACCAAAGTCTCTTCCATTTCCTCTTCCAGCGAATACCAAAAGTCACTTCTTTTTAAAAATAAAATAAAATAAAATTCAAATCCAATCGAATCCACAGAAGATTGAGCTTTTTATTTATTTATTCTTCATATTCTCTTGTGAAAACCAAAAGTTACAACTCAAAATAAATCCAAATAGTATTTAATCCCTTTTAATTCCTTTGTTGCCTTTTTAAGTATTTATATTTCATTTTCTTTTATCAAGCATTTTGATTAAAAATTAAATATATTTAAATCCTCAAAATTTAACTTTTATTTGAATAGATATATTCATTACCTCCACAATACACTATTTGTTAATTACTTTCCACATTAGAATAATTAAAATCAACCATTTGCAAGATTCTAAATAAGCATCCATTAAACAATTTAAATCAATTTATCTAATAATATCACTTTTACTTTTAACGAATTAGTTTGATTGATCATTTGTTCTAAATCATTTGATTTAATTTAATTGATTATTATTTTAATTCCTAATTATATTTTAAATAACCTTGCAATTTCATTTATGATTTAATTAATTATTTAAACATGATTACTAACATATTATATTTTCCACACAATCAAATAACTCAGTAACCAATGAAACACACACACACACAAGTCCAAAACAACCGACACAAAGGGGTATTACACATATCATATAATATCATATAAGAAACACTAATCATCTCATATGCATGTTCATCATCATAATATAGATTTGTTAGTCTAAGCATCTCAAAAAACCATACATTTTCATAAAACATCCATTGCATAATCATATAGGCATCATCACATTATATTATCATTTAAGTTGTTTAGGATAATATAGATTGGTTATTCTAAGCATCTTAAAACCATCTCATTTGCATCATCATCAACCATCCATACGTCCATGTTGAACCTCTTTATCGCGAGATCAACCCTCAAATCAAATCTTTTCACTTGATCTCTCGAGGGGGCAATGTACTAGTGTACTTTCTACTGGGGCATCTGAAAAATTAAATAAAAAAAGAATTTTGATTACGGCAAATTTATTCTTTGAAGCAATGTAGCAAGTACATTGCTTCAAAGAGGGGAAAAATGTAGACATGCAAAATTGACATCATGCATGTAATCCGAATTCACTAATTCCATGTCGTCCTTAATCATCCCGTTATCATCATTTCCCCTCTTTAATTAAATAAATGATCTTTTGTTTAATTAAATCTTGAGTCATACTCCTTAAATCAAATAAATCAATTTGATTTAATTATCTTCAAATGTTCCTCATTTTAATTAAATAAATGAAATTTATTTAATTAAATTACTAATGCATCAATTTCCTCCCATTTGATTTAAATAAATCCAATTATCTAAGTCAAAATTCAAAATCACCTAATCTTCACTTAAATTAATCAAACCATTGCTAATGCTAATCCTAATCCTCTTTTATCTAGATTTTGCAACTTGTGCTTTGATTTATTAATTGGTCATTTTCATTCAAAATGGCATCTTTGAGGGAATATTCTTCCAATTTTAATTTTCCCTCCCACATGTCTTGTCCCTTCCAACATAGCATTAACTCCCCTCTTACATGTCCCCCACTTGGCATTTAACACTTTTCTTCTCCCTCTGACAAGCCATCTTTTGAATTTCAAATCTCCCCCTCTTTGGCACATTCACCAAGACATGAACAACCTTCATTCTATCACATCTTGGAAAATGGCATCTTGTCATTGGTTTGTATTTTATCCCACATTCTTCATATCTTGCATTTTTCAATCATTCTATTCTATAAATAGGGGCGATCCCATAATAGTGGTTTACAATTTTTTGCCAAACTAGACACTGAAATTATTATTTTTAACTAAATCTTCACATTCGGGCACCTATAGCGGCTAAACTGTGAGGAATTTGAAGATTATCCAAACTAGAGTCTCATCAAATTTTGTTTGTAGATTCTAAAAATATTTTTTTCAAAATTTTTGGAATCAAATTGCACTTCTTTTTCTATCTCCCACGAAAATAGATTTTTTCAGAAAACAACAATTTTAAAAATTGGCCACCGTATAATGCATAATTTTTTTTCCATGAAGGATAAAATTCTAATTCTTTCAAATTTAGATTTCTAACTCTGATATCTAGTGCTTTCACTTGGTTAGATAGTTTTTTATTGAATATTTTTTCCTTAATCAAATTTCAAAGTCAAATGAATTACAATTCAGACACAACGCGTTGTATAACGTGACTTTTTTTGTATATGTCAAAATTCAATTTTATTTTTTTTGCTGGATCAAGGACTTCAATATCTAGTGCACTTATATTTTTCATTTTTTTTTGATAATCTTCTATTTTTCCACATGTGAAGAACAAATAAATTCATTTTCGATGAAAATCCTATGTTTAATAAAACTTAAAAAACAAATACATAACAAAACCAAAACATATTAAAATTATATTCATTGGATAGCTTGTTGAGGAATACCATAATCATTTGAAATAAATTTTAAATGAATTCATTTGATCCCCCAAAATCTAAATCAAAAGTGATTTTTTATCATCATTTTGATAGGTGTAAAGGAGACGCATTTATAGGTATGGTTTAAAACTAGCGAGGTTCTATCCAAGGGGGTTTGATCTAAGGTGATTTGTTCAAACCCTCTTCAATTGGAATCCTTAAAATGGAACTTTTTAAGGCTTAAATTATTATATTTTCTAGAAATATGTGATTTCAGATAAAATTTGTTCCTCTCAGGAATTGTAAACCACTATTATAACAGCACCTATAGAGACCCTCTCTATTGATTTAATCCTCCACAAATCTATAACTTCATGCAAAGTTACTCTCTTCACATTGAGAGCTAATTTTTTCCATTTTCTTAGCATTGCATCTTCATCATTGGCTTATCAAGGTTTGGGAAAGGGCTTCTTTCCATAGAAGCACCAATCCACTATGAGATAGGATTTACTTCATGTTTTATATGTTTTAGTTATCTTGTCATTTGTTTGCATTTTGAAGCATGTTGTATTATTTCAGATGGCTGTTGAAGGTTTGTTTTGTTTTAAAACACTAATCATGCTAATGTATTGTTTAGAGTTTTAGCCATTTGCAGATTTTCACATCCACGCTATCATTCACCACCTTAGTCTAATCTTCCACTAACGTTCCTTTACACCATGGTATAAACTACTATTTTGAAATCATACACCAAGATCATTTTTTTTGTACTTTCTCCTCTACTAATAGATATATTAATGATGATCAATACATAAGTGTGTTTGATGGTAGTAATTTGAATTCAATAAATTTTAAATCAAAAAGTAAAACACGAAAATAGAATCCATGGGAAGGTAAGTTTGGAGAAATAAGTTAGCAGAATGAAGCTAAAATTATAGGAGGTCTAGAAATATCAAATTTACCAAAAATATGGGAGGAAAAATTCCCATAAGATTTAAATCTATGATGATTAAAATGATGGAAAAAATTAAGCTCAAATAACCTTGATTGAGTTATGAGTTGGGAATGATAATAAATTGAAAATATGTCTATGAAATCATATGCAAGAGCTAAAATGGAATATGTCTCAAATCAAGAAGGAATGTAGATGTCAAAAATATGTAGAATAGATTTGTCGTGGTGTAAAATTGATTCCATTTATGAGGTGACCATCATTGACTCTCTACACTGATCTAAAAATCTTATGGTTGAAACCTAAGTGACTTTTGTTTAACCTTGAGTGATGCAAATTGATCTTTAGTCCATGCATCTTTTTGAATAATTAATTACAAATGTGTCTTTTATATTAAGTAAAATGTGTAAAAACAGGTGTAAATAAAGATAAGGTTGAGTAAAATGTTTAGAAATAAGTGTTTATGAGAATAAGTATAAATGGATAGGGATTAGGAAATGAATTAAATTTAACACAAGAAAATGTCACTAACCAATAAATAATTTAACTCAAGAGTATATCACTTATTGATAAATAAATGTATTGAATTGACTAACCAAAAATGAAAAAGAAAATTGTAAATTACATGAACATTCTAATTTTATTATTACACTACTAGAAATAATAAATATTAATTTAAATAAAACATTATTATAAACTAAAGTTAGATATACACTCTAATCATATAGATATTAGTTGATAATAGTTAAACATTGAATATTGAAAATGGGGTTACATAAATCCATGATTAAATTTGACATTTAACTCTTAATGAAAAGTAAATTTCCATTATAGCTGTTCACTCGACTTTGTTACACAAATTTCCTATCCTTATATTTTTTTCTGATTGGCTAATAATCTCCTCCTTCATTTGATTTTGCTGTGGAATTACATTAAGTGTATCTCATGAATTAGTTTTATAATCATATAATCATTAAAATAAAGCCTTGAATGCAATCACTTTCATAGTGAAGCATAATGGGTAAAGTGAAATGATATTTGTTTTCTTCTTTTCTCTTAAAAGTGAAATGATACCAAACTGCAATTGAAACATTGCTGTCAATGGACTCCTCTTATTCTGTTGGCTAAGATTTCTCTTAAAGTGATTCTTTTGCGGTCCACGAGCGACCTGGTAGCTGACTCAGTTTATAGTTTGATATTGTCCATTTTCTGTTTATCTAATTCCCTTCATACATTTTATTAAACCTCGTACACAGTTGTCTAACAACTACATGTGGAAGATGGTCTAACGGTTATTTTTTCTATTTTTTTATTCGATTTCATTGCGTACTTGACCTCAGAATCAATTATTCTTTTCAATGGATGTACCCTCCGACCTGATTTCAGTTCTAAAGAGGAGAGGGGCCAATACTTAAAGAGCCTTTTTTTTATTGTTGGTATAGTACTTGTGTGGTTAGTATAGTACTTGTAGTTATATGATTTAGTCATAAAATTATTGGGTCACAATATATATGTATTAGAATACTACATATTGTCTTTTTATCTTATGATAAAAGTAAAATGTGAGTATAATAAATATCTTGTATTTTAATATGAATTGTGAAAGGTTGTCAAAATATTTTAAATAATTTAGTATTGGAGACACATTTAAACAAACCGAAGGTCTTATGAAATTCTGTGTAACCATTGCATTGTCTCAAAGTTACCTTGAATGATTACTAACCCCTCTCCCTTACAAAAAATTACAATAAGAACCCTATGATTACTTTTTTCTTTTTACACAAAAGAAGTTGAATTTTCATGGTGAATTTTCTTAAACTGTAACTTTAAAATTTGATTTTAAAACTAGAGTTAATGAGCCCAATATGATGTATATAAATTTTTATGTTTCCTTCAAATGCCTTTTACAACTCTATGCTCATTTTATACTTAAATAATATTTATAGAAATTAATTGTGTAGTGTGTGGCTATACTAGAAGAGACATTCTTTACTCAATGTTGGCTTAGGTGTTTGTATTTTTTAATCTTTTTAATTATTTGGTTTATGTTTGTTTGTAATAGAAGCAATGCCTAGTATTTTTTTGAAGACCAATCCCTCAAGCCTTGAGTTTTCTTTGGTAACTACTTACCCAAGAGTGATAAATCGCCTAGATAAAACAATTTTAAAATTTTGGAATGCATACTTTCTTACCTACAATGGCAATAATCAATCATGTGTATTCTATTTGCACATATTTCTTATATACCATTTTTATTGTTCTTGATCATATAGTGTGCATTGAGATATCGATAGTCAACTTGTAGCTATATTACTCTTAATTAAGTTACATGATCATTAATATAGTCTAAAATAGGTAGTTAAGTTTGTTGGGGTACTATCCATGGCATAGGTAGGGTACATATAGGAGCTAGTGGTTAGTTTATGATCATGATATTGTGAATTGTGTTATTCGTGAATACTTTTAGAGAATTGCCCAATAAAAGAGACTTATTAATTTCAAATATTGTCAAGTATTTCTTGCATTTTTCTATTATATTATTTTATTGCAATAGTTATTTCATTACAAGTGCGATCTAGGCCCTAGTAAGTTATAATAAATTCTCTATCTTATTTTAGTTTATTTTGTGTATTTTATTCAAAAGTTATTTTTTTTCAGACCATCGTAGGGGCTAAATTATTTAGATTAATTAAATTTTATTTGTGTAATTTATTCAAAAAATAATTTTCCACACCATTGTAGGGGCTTCTATAATGCCCTAAGCCACACACCTAGGACATTAGCCAATTGATTTTTTTAAAAAGAATAACACTATGATATGACAACATCATGTTAGGTTGTTCAACAACATGCACACAAGTGTTGTGCAAAGCTCAACATCACAAGAACACTAACACCACAAATGAAATCACCATTACTATAAGTGAGGTGGTACAAGTGGAATACTTACCAAGCATGTGATCAAT
Organism: Sequoia sempervirens; assembly: GCA_007258455.2. Classification (NCBI taxonomy): domain Eukaryota; kingdom Viridiplantae; phylum Streptophyta; class Pinopsida; order Cupressales; family Cupressaceae; genus Sequoia; species Sequoia sempervirens. The sequence continues at coordinate 151,861,281 of VDFB02026320.1, forward strand.
TCACTATGATGGACATATGAGAGAGTGGAATGAAACCAAAATAAAAATCAGCTACTAACCTATTATTGTGCTCTCTCATAAAGAAACACAATTGTAGGTCCAAAGAATCATCAATCTTGAATCCAAAACAAAATACACTTTAAGACACTAACAATACCTAACCATAATGTAATAAAATCACAAGAAGTTTCCTTACAGGAGGTATAATCCCTCCACTAATTAAAACAACATAGGGTTTCTTTCAAACAATGAAACACTTTCCATTATAAAAGGTACCGTAAATCTCAAGAAACAACACTTGTAAGAAAAGGAAAAACATGGAAAGACTCACCAAACCAATGGAAACAATTTTCATGACTAATTTTTTCTCAAGAAATGGTCAAAAAAACCCACTACCTAACAAAGTAAGGGACACCAACATGCTAGAGGACTATAGCTCCTATAGTGGACACTAGCATGCCATGAGTATACTACCACCCAGGAAGGATACCAGTTAACGACTCCATAGGTGTCAAAAAATGGATTAGCATCCTAGAACTATTTTGATGTCAAAAAATGTGCTAGAGTTTTAAATCTACATTGTAGTCCTAACCAAATATTAAATGAATCATTGCAGCTAGGTCTTATACCCAAGGAAAAACTTAGAACTAACAAAAATAATAATACAAGAAGAGACTCCAAAATAAGTCTAAGGGAACAAGGGACCAAGGAAACATTCTTGAAACACCTTTCTAGTCCTTCAACCCAAGGGAGAACAAAAATTACACCACCAAATGGTGAATTCTCACACACACAACCCTAAAATGTGAGATAAACCACATAAAATCAACCAAAGTTGAAAAATTTATAACATAAGAGATTCATTTTTATCTCAAATCTGAATTTTCTCTAATTCTATTTTACTAATATAAGTAGAATGAAAGAGTTCATATGAATCCACATGAACATTATCTACACCAATATTAAGAAAACATGAAAATAACTATAGATCCACCGTCATTATGTGGCAGGTTTACATTTCATCCAATTAAAAGTTCCAACATGCAACTTATTACAAGTAAAAAAGAGGATTCAGTCATAAATTGTACATTTTACATAATTTTACAAAGATGATAGAAATTGAGGAAATGCGTAGAGAACCTCCACTTGCACATTAATAGAAGCTTCTCCAAGATGTTCAAAGCCTCCAAGAACTCTAATTCCCAATTTTAGTTCTATGCCATTAATCATGTGGTACTCTTAGGTCTACCCCATCATTCTAAGATATAGTCACATAGGCGTAAGAAGAACATTCACACAAAAAAAGGGAACATGGATCATAAACATGCGAAGCAATGAGAACAATCTTAATATCCACATGAAATTAAATGAGATTATAAATAATCATCATAGAATACATGTGATACAAGGATGATCAATATAAAATATATACAATCCAACATGCATGATCATCATCAAAGGAATACTAGGGTAATAAGGAATGTCATCCAATCACAACATAAACATGCTAAAGGGGAAAACCTCACCAAAAATAATAATGATGGATAATCCAAATCACACAACATAAATATTCTAATTAAATAAACCTAAAATTTAGGTATAAACATGTTCATAGATGATGTCATCTAGCCACAACATGGCTAGAGATGGGTCTCGCATTTGACACATTGTCCAATGACATGAAGGATGATGATCATAGAGAAAGGAAAGGATTGTCATCACTGGAGCATGAAAGTATTTTATTTTTTACTTGATTATGTATGCTCTCTCACCATGTAAAAGGGATAACCAAGAGACATTCACCACCCCACTTGGGTGTGGCATGTCCCTAGCTAGTCATACAAAGCCTATACAAGTGCTCAAAGTATGTTTCCATGCCATATATCCCAGTTCATTTTAATTACCCCATTATTTTTAAGTTTTCATTTAATAAATCTATACATTGTATCCACGAAGTCACTTCTAGACTTGGGGAAATATCTAGAGCCATTCGTTCCTATCCCTATACCTCAAATCCCAACTTCATAAATTCAAAATACTATTTTAGAATATTATAGATTTTAGTGCACAAAATTAGGCCAAAAAAATTAACATGGTCTCAAAATCTTCTAAATAAAAACATATAATTAATTAGACTTTATTTTCCACATTACAATTCATCCAAATTCATCCATAATTTCAAATTTTGAAATTTATTTTTTAACTTGGAAAAAATGATAAAATTTTAAAAACCTCATTATAAATGCTTCAATATTTGAAATATTTTTTAAAAAAATAAAAATATACCCTTTTGATCCTATGATGAACAACATCAAAATTTTGATATCAATTTCACATTTAAAAGGTTTTACAATTTTTTTTCCATAGTAAAGACAAAAGTAAGAAAATATTCAAAACTTTTCAACTTATAGTTCAACCAATTAAAATGCATGAAATTGAATCTAAAATCAAGGCCATATTCCTTAATATAGGTAAGAATGAAAAAGATTTAAGGAAAGAATAAAAATCATGGATAGATGAGGGAAAATTACCTCGATTTTGCACTCATCAAATACCATTTTTTTTTAAATTTCTCTAAATTGAGAATCCATCCAAGATACAATACCAGAATTCACATTCCAATACAAAATAATCCAACAACTAAAATCCATCCATTTTTCAAATTTTTGAGATAGATGGTTTGAGAGAGCATTTCCAAAATGAAGGAAAAGAAACTAAAAGACTGTCTTTTTCCCTTTACCTCTCCTTTTCTTTATTTTATAATTCTAATTTCATTTTCACTTTTTACTTTATTTCTATTTTCCTTGTTGACTAAAATATAATTTTCCCTAAATTAAGTATTCCTAATTTATATTATTTTCAAAGGTAAATAAAATAATTCTAATTAGGAGTTTTCAAGAATTTACAATTTAATTCCTTTCCTAGAATTTAAATAATTTAAATTTATTTTTCTACACAAATATTTTTTTATTAAAATTAACTAATTGAAACAATTACATATCATATCTAATGCATATTTTAAATATATATTTTTCATTTTTATTTTCTTTCCCAATTTACCAACTCATAATGAATTAAAAACTAGTGACATGTAATACTTATTTTCAATCACATTTGCATGCAAATGGAAAGATAACCAATTATAACTTCTATCATGCATTTATTGGTTTTCCACAAGAAATAAAATACAGAATCACCAACAATTTGGGTCCAAAAATATAAGGGAAAAATAAGGCTCATCTCACACTCAAACTAATTGCAATAAAGGCTAACAAGTGATAAACCACCATTGGGGAAATAACTTAGACCTATATAGCTAGGTGTGGAAATAACCTTGTAACTATGCCTTCACAATTGATTAACACATTAAGCATACCTACTCCACATTATAGTATCCAAAGTAAATTAGTCATATAATGGGATTGAATATCTCATACATCATATCAACCACATAATTGTGATACATATACTAATATTTACAAATTAAAGCACTATGAGAAACTATCTATAGATAGAAAAACTCATATGTCACACATAATATAATACTAAAAAAATATATCCAGTCCTTATGAGAAACTTGGAACATGTTTTTATATGCATATCAATACAATGAAACAATATTCACAACAAGGACTATCAATAAAAATGTGAAGTTTAAACACTAGTAAATATTGAATATAATAAGAACAAGCATGGCATATACATCCCTTAGTGCATAGAAAATAATTTCAATAAAACACATCACAAAGCAATGAATGGATGGGAATTATAGCTTCAACTAGAGGCAAAGGAAGGAATTTTGTTACATATAGGAAATATCTTCAAAAGGATAGTCTAATAATTGAGGATAAGAGTTCTATATATTTTTTAAGTATCTTAAGGGTAATATTTCATGATTGATGGAGGGTATGAAAGTGTTCATTACGAGTGAAAAATATAAGAATTATTAAAAAAAAAATTCTCTTGGGAGTTCAATTGAGTCTATGTGGGAAGATTCACATAATGATATTTAGGAAGAAGATGTGCCTTCGAATAGACATGATAATTTTTTGATTGATTTAGATCTAGTTATGGATCACCATCCAAATAATTTTACACATAATAAATTCACATCAAATTTGGCTATTAAAAGTTTGATGGAAAGCATCCTACCTTTTGGCTTAGCCAAATGGAGTAGATATTTGACCTTCATGATGACATCCTACTTTGAATAAGACCAATTAATTTGGTAATGTTGGTTATGCAAAAAGAAAAAAGAAAAAAGAGATATGTTGTGAGATGGTTTATATTCTAAGAGGGAATAAATATAAATTATGGGGAAAATATTATAGATAGTTACTTTAACTAACTTACAAATAAGAAAACACATATAGATAAGGGATATACTCAATGGTTCCCAATTTTTTCTTTTAAAAGAATTGTTTAAATTAAAGGATTCAAAAGGCCATCCAAAATATGAAGCATGCATATTTCATCCAAACCATATGTCAAAAGAAATGATTATGGAAAGATAAGTAAACAAATTTATATATTAACTAATATGAGAGGTTATTGTTAGTGTTAAAAAAGTTATTAAAAAAATTATAATCATGTAATCATAAAAATAAAGCCTTGAATGAATCACTCTCATAGTGAATCCTTGTCAATTGTGATTCATGTATATATAATGAACCAATGATAGTGATCATGTTTGGAGTGGTTGGATAAAATGCTACCAAACTGCAATTGAAACATTTCTATCAATGGAATCTTGTTTTGTTCATTGTCCCCCAAGAACTAGGTGCTCAATGCACTCTTCTTATTTTGTGGCTACAATGAGTAGACAAAAGATTCCTCTAGCGAAGAAAGAAAGATAGATCTATTCAAGACAAAAAAATTCTCTTAAAGTGATTCATTACTACTCTTCCAAACATATCCTAAATTATGTGCATCAATACTAGTTCTAAAATCCTAGTAGTCTCATTAGTAAATTTCCATATTTAATAACACTTTTATAAATTATAATAATGTTTATTTTTAATTAATGGATAAATAGTTTTTGAAGGGGTCCCAAAAATGTTTACAAAAAAAAAAAAACTACTAAAAAGATAAGACAAGGAAAAATAAGCAGCCCCCAAAGCCAAAAAAACTACCACTAAGATGAAGCTTTACAAAACTAGCAACAACTTGAAACCATCAACAAAAAAAATCATAAAAGAAAACATCAACAAGAAACTATTGCAGATTCTTCAATATCCTTGCTACTTCTAGGTCCCTAGAAATGACCTACTCATGCATCTTGACAACCTATACTAGTTCCCAAGCTAGAATCATAATGTTTTTCTTCTTTTTGCTCGATGTTTGAATGCTAGGACTAGTATTCACACCCTTACCATGCCCACCCTTCAAAGAATGATCCTCCATTTCATCAACATATATTCCCTTAATGATCAACTCCCCATTCCATTCACGTGCCTTCTCATTCAACAAAGTCAACCCTTGCATATTCTTTTATAGGGAAGCTTGACTAACTTGCATTAGAGTCTTCAGGTCATCATGAATCTTACTAATCATCTTCCCAAGAGAAGTAATTCTAGATTCATGATCTTTCCTTAATTTTAATGCATTATCGTCAACTCTATTAAGGATTGCATTCATTTCCTTGAACTAATTATACATAGTCACATCCATCTTGCTATTGTTAATAATTCTTGCATTTATCATGGCCATCAAGATTAACTTGATGTTTAATATATTTTTCACTTCAAAAAAGAGCCATTTAAAATGTTTAAAAACAAGCCTAATCCCATCTTTCACCATCATCATGAAAAAACTAATATCATCCTTCTCATAGTTGATAGTCTCATCAAGTAAGCTATCTGATCTCTCAGGATGAACCTCCTAGTGTATAACACCTTGAGTATATATTTTAGCTTTACATTTTCCTGTAGTACTAAGGATTTTTATCATCCCTTTCATAGAAACAAAAGGGGATTTATCTAATTCCACCATTTCCTTAACATCCTTATTCACTTGAAAATCCTCATTTGATTCCATCAAATTCTCAAGATTCTCTCCCATAAGCAAAATAACACCTTGATCATTCTCCTTGCCATTCATTGCCTCAACCATTGTAATAACCTCCTACCCCTTATCCCTACCACTCTTCATGTTTTTCTTCACCATAGATCCCTTACTCTTGACCCCTTTAGAACCTTCCACCACCAAAATTTTCCTTTTAGCATTAGGAGGATCAGATGAATCCTCCATTTTAGAAATTTGTCCCCCTTACTTCCTTGAAGAATTAATTATAGGCTCAAGAACTTGGGATTTCTTACCTTTATTCTTGATGAGGGCATAGCCTGAGACATAGAAAATAACCCAAAAAACAAGAGAATAATTTTATTATTCAGAAAATGGAGCTTCTTACATGCAGAGGATCTCAATCCCCAAGTTCTATAGCACATGCAGGTTACAAAAAGCTACAAAATAACCCTTTCGCAATATGCGAGCTTGTCACCAAAAAGTTACCCAAAAATTAGAAACCTGCCCATAAATAGAGCTCCTCCTTAGTTTGTAGCTAAAAAAAAAAATTCAAATTTGAGTTTAGGCAGTTTGGCGCCGAAAATTTACAACATGAAGTTCAAATTTCAAAAGAGCATTTGCAATTGTATCTTCTAGAAAGTGCGCCAACTTCCTGGGGCCATAACTTTTGATTCGGGACTCTGATTCGCGAACCGTTTGAACCGTTGGAAAGGTCTTGAAGTCAATAATGTGCATGGAATATGCTACGCCAATTTTGGCAAGTTTTGGGGCCGTTCTGGGAACTCTAAGTGCCTCAAATCTAACTCAAAAGATTTTCAGGTGCAAATCTCAGAAACTAAAATTGCAATATCTTTCCACCCAAGAATAGAAAATAAAAACCATAAATTGGGAATTTCATTGTGATGAAAAGGGTATCCAAAAATGTAAAAACATCTAAAAACTGAGAAACTTGAAATTTAACTATTTTTGGGTGATGCAAGATTGCCCTTACACCACTAGATGCTCCTGCATCAATTCTTAACAAAAATAGGAGACACATCATCTTCATCTATCTAGTAGCCCTCGACCAAGAGGGCAGAGCATCCTTCTTAGCTTGTTTCATAGGCTATTTATTAATCTCCTCTTGAGGGAAAAAATAAACTTCTATAGAATTTGAACCTCCATTCACCCAGTCCTTATCATCAAAGTCATTTCTAGTTTCATAACCTAAGGATACATCCTTAACCATGTGGGATTTTCCCAATTTAGGAGCTTTAGACATATTATATATTTTTTCATATTCGATTATCAATAATATTAAATGCTCATGTAGAAAAGTATTGTTAGGGTTTTTTCTAAATTCATTGATCTTCCAAATATAGCAACAAATAATATGGGATGGAAACCAATTTGTTGCACCTAAAGTGATTAAGAAGCATAAAATGAAAGCCATAGACTACAAAAAATCTTCCATCAAGAGTGAAATAACTCATTATCACAATGGCCACATCCCCCTAAATAGGTTTGATGGAATGCCTATCATAGCCTCCATAGGCAAATTTCTTCAACATCTCCTTCTCCTTCTCCTTGAAGAAAATCTTCAAGGCTAATTTTGACATTGACCTTTCTCTATAGAATTTTTTTCCTTTATAAGATAAACCAACAATATTAGTATGAAGTCCTTCATGATGTTAAACTCCACATCGAATAATGTCAATACTTTGTTAATCTATCCATTGACAAACACTTGGGAGATTTGGGAATCAAATCCATGAAGTCTCTGAATGTAAGGGGTAACTCCCCTTTATCCAAGATATCCAAAACAAGCTCATTCTCTTTAGTCTCCTCATAGGTCACATGCTTCACTCTACATCGATCACCCCATATGGTTGAGTGTGCACAAATCAATGCAAAACTCACCCAAAATTGTCTTGTAGATGAAAGAAAACTCTAGATGCATAGAAAGAGCTAGAAGAGAACAACCTCAAATCATTTGTTACTGACAACATAAGGACTATATATCATCATATCCTTTACTTGAAAAATCTTGCCATAAGCTCCACCATCATTATCTGGATAGGAGTTGAACTGCACTTTTCTTTTCAACTTAATGTTCAGGAATTATTATGCAATGAACGAGCCCCTTTAGGTCCTAATACTCCTAACATCTTGTAATGTTTGATAAGATTTTGAATTTCAATAGGAATAATTTCATGAGAATCCCATCACTTAGGAATAGATGAGACCCCAATATTGGCTAGGAAATCATCCAACCCATAGCCTCACAATAAACGTGAGAGACATGAAACTCCTCAAATGAGTTAAGGATACAAATAGAGTCCTTTATAATGTTATCAATGGTCCAAGAGGAAGGTTGAACCCTATTAGGGAAATTAACAATATTTAATGAATCTCCCTCCAACCATTTTATTTTAAATCCTTTCTCATGAGAAATCTTTAGGCTATGGTAGGCTATAGAAGCTTCTGAATTATAATAATGTTTGTTACTCTTAAGAAATGAATGATTTTCAATGTATAAGAGGGTTTATTTAACTATTTTTGTGAGTATAATAAGAAAACCCCTCCATGTTCAACACCATCCATTTATGTAAAGTTTGAGTATTTTATCTAGATTATATTAATTAATATTAAATTAACACATTTATAGTTCCTTGTATAGACATGGATTTTCTTATCAATGGTATAAAAAAAAATTCACATATATGGGTAGAGGCAAAGCTTAAATATATCTATCATGTTTCAATAGAGACAATTAGAGTGCATAATTATCTAGGATCCTTAAGATGGGTAGTTATGAAATGAGAAAAACTTCATATTTTTAATGCATATCATAAATTTAATCCTATCTAAACTATCCCTAATCAACACTCAAATCTCCAAAATTTAAATATCATTTCAACTTTTGAGTGATGATTTGGCTTTAGCATTCAACTAATAAAAATTTCAATGTAAATTTATAAAGAAATGATAAAGATTTCAAAATATATAATGAGTTATAAATATCCCTAATTAAAGGATGTCTAATGGTGGAATACATGAATGTCCAAGATGTGATAGTAGGTGCTAGATAGGAAACCAAAAACTATTAAGAGATAAATTATGCACTAGAGAATTTCTCAAATCAACTCATTATAACAAAACTTGTGTTTATTAGTTAGGGCCAAATACCATAGGTGAGAAAAAGGAGAATATTTATTTTAACATATTGTTGTTTCCATCTTATTAATATAGCAACACATATAGACATGACTATACTAATGAATCAAATTTTTCACCATATACAACAACTAGGACCCCAACCTAATTGGTTTGTATTTGTTAGAATACTCATAGCTCATGACATGATAGGAGATTTGGAATAGGATGTTGACATCCATAAAAAATATGATAGAGAAATATCATTAGATGTTTTAGTTGCATGAAAACTTGTACACATGTATGTGAAATGTGAAAGCATAGAGAAGGAAATTGAATTGTTTGAAAAAATGCTTCAACGAGATCTCATATAATGGGCTCACATAATAACAAGATATTCACAAAATAAATTTATTGATAAGTGTGTGCTAACTTTCAAAAAAATACAATTTTCAAGTTTATAGCCCAATTCCATAACCATTTCTAGAATCCATAAACATGAGGACCACTTTAAATATATTATTTTTTAAGTTGGGATTAGTTGTTAACAACTCAAAAGATGTCATATCACTAATATCAAAATATATCCCACTATTAAGGAGCTCTAGATATCTAAAAGAAGTCATCAATACCATGTAACATTTAGGTTCCATCAAGATAGATTTAAAACCATTGGTCATGCATGAAGATGGAATTTTTGTGTGCTACCTTAAATGCCATGTCATATGCTACTAAGTTATATAGAGGAATAAATGAACAAAATTCACCTTGCCCATGCAAAATCACTAAAGGAATTCTAAACACTATAGACACATTGTAAGTGAAAGAATGACACCAAAAAATTTATGTAATCTAATGTAGGAAATAATTTGGTGTGGGAGGGGACTAGCATACCAATGATAAAACCATGAGAAATAATATTAGTGAAATTGTGGTGAATATTTCAAATGCACGAGTTCATTAAAAGATAATTGTAGGGGCCTTTAGTTATTGTCATTTTTCTATAATAATAGATAATTTTAATTTAAAAGATGGGGAGAATAGTATAGATTTAGGGTTTAGAGATGAAGAAATCATCTCTTGGGTCATATTTGCAAGTAATTTATTCACTATAGTTGAATGTATTTATTTTTGTCTTTTTCTTTTAGAACTACTTAGAGATGATTAGACTACTCTTGTTATATATTGCAAGCTAATTAAACTAGTCCAATTATTCATCCTTAATAATTTTCTAAAATTAACAAATTTAGATAGAAAATATTTTAATTTTAACCTGATAGAAAAGATGGGAAAAGTTGGGCTCAAATTTTTATGCTACATAATTTCTAACAATTTTTTCATTTTAGACTTATTCAAAACATGGGAATACATGGACGCCTCTTATGGAGGTTAATGTGATTCATAACATATATAAAAATTGTTAAATTGATTAGTGAATATATCATGTGTGTAAGATATACTTTTTCTAGCCCACTTTCCTTCCATATGTCTTCTTTGGTCCATTCAAGATTCTTAAGTTTTTTTCACTAAGTGAGAATTTTAAAATTTGTGGGTACATGCACATGTCACCATTAAATAGTTTAGACCATAAGTATTATAGAAAAAATGGATGATAAGTAGTAAGGAAAGATATCTTGTTCTATGATGAAAGCTAATGAGGTAAGTGTAGATTCTCTATAAAATGTGATAACCAAGATCTAAATCCCTCCCAACAATTCATTCTTGTATAATTTGATATTCTCCCATTTTTAAGGAATAATCTATATGAGCAATGTTGTTTTCTATCTTACCTTCATCTATTTCATGGTGGATGACCTTTCTATTGATTATATTTCCTTGAACTATCCTTAAAATTATCAACCATTATGAAGAAAATACAACATATGAATCAATTCACAGTTCAATTTAAAGAAATTCCTCCCTTTAAAAATATTTAGACGACACTCTTTCAATATTGCATTTGGGCAACTATAAGTTTATAAGAACCTTACCTTAGGAAATTCTTGCTCATGATCTATAAAACATCAATTATAATACTATACACTCACATTTATCATAACCATGTGCTATTAGCTAATATTGCTTCATTCTTTTGAGCAAAATGACTTGGAATAATTCAAATTTCTTTAAAATAATGATACACAATTACTATAAAAGAGCACTACTTATAAAATAGTAAATTCTAACTTATACTTCAAATGCAATTTCAACTATCAAATCAGTAGCAGTAAATAAATGCAATCCACTTGAGCACACTACATATTCAAAAAACATGTCGCATGGAGCTCACAATTTTTTAAGAATCCTTTTATTGTATTACAATTCTCATTTACAATTGTAAACAATCAATCCATAAAAAAAATCTCCTTAAAAGTCTCTGATAACCAATAAACAAGAGTTCAATCATTATTATAATTCTCATTTTCAATACCAACTAATCAATTTATAAAATTATTCAATTAAAAAGACACTTGATGATCAATAACTACCCAATTTTTCTCACTATAAAACTTCACAACATAAAACATTATATTAAAAACAAATTTTATTCTTACAATATTTCAAAAACAAAACACTATAAACTATAGTCATAACATTACACGACCCTACAAAATACACAATGACCTTATAAAAAAGACTACACCACAAATACTACAACACAAATGGATGAACTATAGATTGAACCACTCCATGGCACTCCAAAGATAGACAATTACAATCATCAACAAGTACTATAGTTATAACCACAACGTAACAGATATAGACAAGTACTAGCAACGACATGTACCACAGCTAGAACTACAGCTACAGAGAGAACCACTACAAGGGCATGTACTCCAGGTTGAACCACAACTACAGATAGAACCATACCTATAGCTACAACCACAACTACGACATTGCACTAAAATTACAGACACCTTGGGCTCTGTAGTAATGTCATCTAGTCGCTTAGAAATTTTCTCAATGTTCGTATTAATTTTACCAATACCCGCATTAATGTTGCCGACACCCGTTGAAATGCCGCTGATGCCTGTTGAAATACCGCCGAGGCTCTTAACAATGGTCTCCAGCATTTTATAAAGGCCCTTGACGCCCGATGAAATGGTTCTAAATTTCCTTTCAATGAGGACAACGGCAACGAGGAGGACAACAGCTATGGCCGCCACCACAACAAGCATCGCAACATTGATTCCGGACTTAGAGTCGTCATGATAATAGTTGTAACTGTATGGATCCGAACCACGCAGAAAAGGAGATGGTGGCGGTAGAACAAAAGGCTGAGGCGGTGCAAATTGTTCATTACAACAATTTAAATCAGGACCAGGCTGAGGAGGAGTAGGAGGAGGAGGAGGGAGGGCAAGAGGAAGAGGACTAGCAGTGATCTGTTGTCGATTACAACCATGATACTTTACAAGACTGAAAGTAGCTAAGACTACCAACCACACAATGCCATGACACATCCTTGCTAATTAGAATGAGCGCCTTTCTAAATTCTTCTACTTTTGCAGGTTTTCTCATATAATGGGTGATGTAAAACTTATTATAGATAATCTCTTCTTTCTCTCCAGGATTTGAGTCATTGGTGGGCTCGCAGGCCACGTTGTTGCTGAGCTCACAGCCTGTTTTAGTATGATTAAAATGGAGTGACCGAGTCAGACCACGTTTTGAATTGATCAGCTTCATTATTAGGAGAATCATTTGTAGGTGATCCAGCAAGGCTAAATGTTACAACAATCAACATCATTATCAGGAAAATTCCAGACAGATGAGAAATCCCCCAATTCGCTCAGTCTTTGAATTAGTGTCTTCTCAAATATGCAGCCCGGTGCTTTTTGCATTGTCGACGTTGATCCTTAGGGGAAATTGGATATATTCTCTTGCAAAGCGAGAATTAGCTGTATTCTCTTGTAGTTTCTCTTGAATTCTCTCTTTACAAGATAATCTCTCAATTCTACTATTTTGATTTTCACTCATCTATCTATATTAAAAAGTGTGTAGGATCTATAATCATAATTGATTTTGGATTAGATATCGATTTCTAGATATTAGAGTGATAGTGTCTGATATAATTTTTCTTTTCTTTTTAATCTTAAATTTTCAAAGTTTCGAAACTTATATTTACTATTATTTTTTTCAAAAAACCATTATACTCTTCTTTTACATTTTCATATGATCTATAGAATAAAAATAGTTTTAAAATAAAAAAAACTAGTATATGTAATAATCTGATTTATATATATTGTTCTTGTGAGATCTAGGTGATTACATTTTTTTTATTATTGTGGTTGTATTTCAACTATTTCATAGTGTTTGAGAGACTCAAGAAAAATAAGATTGGTTTTTATTTCACCAAAATTAGAGATCAAAGGATCCAATTGCAAATAAAGACTTTCAAAGTAGTTCAACAAGATAAGAATTATTTCAAATATTTTTTGTTCCAAATAAATCTTGGAATTGCATTCAAAACAACTAAAAACCATAAGTGTCAAATTATTGAAATAAGAGTTAGGATCCCATTAGATAAAAAAATTCCTTCCTAGGATGTATTGATTGTCCCACCACTAAGGTGGTGACCTCTACAACACCACTCTAGTGCTAGCCTCCTACTGGTTCTTACAATTAGATATAGTGGTGACAATAGTTAGACCATTGACCACCATTATAGGGAATACTCTTGTGAATATTCCAACTAAAACAACTATTTCTGAACAAGGTAGTTTTGTGATGGAGATTAAGATTTTCCTAACTAGTAAGGACAATTCAATTTTAGATAGTGGTTTGAGACAATTTCAATTATAATTTTGAAAACCTAAAAAAATTAAGAGAATATTTTTATGAGCTTTGGCATATTTTGATGATGGCATCATCGTAATGTCTTGCTAACATCAATAACCTCTAAAATTCAACCCCCTTCACAATTACTTTTTTTTAAAATTTTGTAGTCTAAATTTGAATACTAATACCTTAAGCAAACCAAGTCATTTTTCATTTTTTTTATTTGAGGTAGAATTTCATGTTCTATGTAGTGGTAGTGTTATTTTTCAACTTTGGAGAACAATTTGAGACAATTCTAATAGTAATTTTGGAAACCTAATAATTAAAGAAATATTTTGATAAAATTTAGCATATTCTAAGGATGAGATTATTATGACACCATGTTAACATAGTAGCTTATTTTCTTACCATTACAATTTTTTATTTTAAAATATAACTTTGAAAGCTAATAAATTGAACATACTAAATCCTTTTTAGTGTAATTTTTTAATTATTTTAGATATAATTCCATGCTCTATGTAATGCTAATTTTATTTTGATGCTCTATTTTTTAAAAATTAAATATTCTTTTAAAATTAATTAGATAGTACTTATTTTTACACCTTTCAAGTATCGTAACTTGAATAAAAAAAACTCCCTTTTAAGTCTATTTTTTTAGGGTTCATACTTTTCAATGTACTTTGTATTGGTTCTCTCAAATCAATGTATTATAATAGAACTATATTTTCAATACTTTGACTATTTTTGCATCATATAAGAGTCTAAAATTTAATATTTACATTATAAATTTGGAAAAGCATAATGTTCCACACATTGCCATTTTTTGGGGTGGGGGTGTTTTAGAACTTATAAAGAAGGGGTGTCACATGTGTTATTTTAAACTTCTTTTCTAAATAATAATCTATTTTTCTACACTATTAGATTAATATTCATTTCTTGTTCTAATATCATGAAAATATTATTAGAAATATAAGATACCAATCTATCTTAAAAGAAAGGAATAGACAAGGTTAAAATGAAACTTGAGATAGAACCAACTGTGGATGTAAAAAATACAAAATAATTTAATAAATTTCATGTCTTTGGACTTACTATTTCAAATTTAATATTTTTTTAATCCAAATGAGATCTAAACCACATTGGAAAGTATGTTGGGTAACCAAGATGAATTAATGGATCATCAATTAGAGAATAAACTCAAAGGGTTAAGTCTAAGTAATTTTGACACCATTCAAAACTTTATCATGATGTTAAAATCCTATATATTGTAGTTAAAATGGCATGTAATAGAAAAGAAAGAAAGAAAAACTAATCTTAAGGGTAATAGTACAAAGTTGTGTCACACTTTTTACCAACTTATCAACACAATTGAATTTAAGTATTTCTAGATAAAAATAACTTTTGGTCAAATATATGATCTAGCTAGATTGATTGTAGCTAAGTTAGATATGTCCACAAAATTTCCAAATAAAAATTTTCACTATATGCATATGTTGCACCACTTTGAGGCCAATTTATTAAAAAAATTAAAAATTTCAAAAAACTTGATGTTTCAACAACTCCTACTCATGTAAATTTATAAAAAATAAATCCATGCACTAAATTTTTAACTTTTAAATACACAAAAAACTATTGAAGGAAAACAAAAATTACTGTATAAAGAGTGGTATCTTGTTTAACTTCATCTTTCCATATTTTATTAGCAACTAAATTATAGTGCCAATTTTCTAAAGAAACATATTCAAATAATATTTTATTTAAAAAGTACAAACATAAAATACACCTAAAAAATAAACATTTTATTATTTTACATAATTTCAAATTTAAAACATATGTGCCACCTTTTAGAGATTCAAATTAAAAAGCTTGGATTAGTGTTGATTGAGTCCTTTATAAAATTATGACACAATTTTGTACTTTTACCCTTAATTATTATCTCGAAGCTTATTCTTAACCACTTTATCTTTTTTTATATATTTCATGCCATAAAATGTGCTCTAGGTTCCACCTACAAAATTACTTCTCTAGATGAGTTTGTTGTGGAAATCACTAAGGAGAAAGATAAATTGGTTTGCATGATTATAAATAAACCCTCCAAGTCATGCATGCATTAGATATAAATCAAGGAAAAAATAATATAAAGGTTTAATAAAACAAGATGAGAAATAAAAAACTAAGAAGAATATAAGAAAGGTAAATACCTACTACTTTGAAAATGTAGCTAATCAAACCCATTTTTCAATTGGTGAACCTCAGAATGATAATATCAAGTGTTCCTGCTATGAAATCACTATACAAGATGAACACAAGTGTTTAAGGAAGTAGAAAGATCACCCAACTCATGTTCCAAAAGAGAGTAACATCAAGGTGCTTGACTTCATCTAAGTAAGGGGAGATAAAAGGGGAAGGCCCTTGTTGTAGCTACTTTAGAACCCTATACATGGATTAATAGATTAGGTGTGTTCTATAATACCCAAAACATTCTACCAAAACAAAAATAAGGACATGACACAAATTTCAAATTTTGACCACATACACTAGATTAACTAATAAAATCTTGTTTCTAAAACTCAAACTTTATTAAAAACATAACATCATTTGGGAATTGAATTGTAAATTAAGTTAGACATTAGAATATTTAAATGAATCATGGATAGACTTGAAATGGCTACATAGACATAACATGAAATTAAACCATTATGATAGGATCATTAAATTCCACCATATTAAAAAAAGAATAAAGACTATCATCTATTACCATAGTTTTCATGGTTCAACTTGTGACATGTTAGTAGTCTACATGGTTCCCATAACCTATTTTTAAAAGGACCTTAATATTTTATCATAACTATCTTCTACAATCTCCCATGCTCCCCATTACCATCTACATTGGGTATGACACGAAGCTACCTCTAAAGGTAGCAACACCTTGTTCTTTTCAACCAAGACTGAATAGAGGTGAACCTAGAATGGTCATTAAAGTCTTCTTGCCTCTTAATTTCCAACATTACACCTATATTCATCTACAACAATTTCTAGATTCCAAAATTTCATTTTAACTTCTTGTGCAACAAAAAATAGGCTCATCTAGGTGGTAGACCAAAGATTAAAAGGAAACACCCTTGCATTTAATACAAAATTATATTCTCTTGAATAATTGAAGTAGGAGGATAAACACACATTCCCCCCCTTAAAAAAAATAAAATGCATAAACAAATTACCCAAAACAGATTTAAAATCTGCAATACAAACTTCTTATTTGTCCATTCAAATCACCAACAAGAAACGTAAATACTTCCAAAATCTGAAAATACAATTATTGCAGCCTCCATGGCTGATAAATATGCATAAAAAACTGAAAATAAAATTATCTACAATAGCAAGATCATTTAAGAATCATGCTTCAGAAATTCTTTGCTCAAATCATGCATCCTTTCTCAACATCTCTAGCTTTTAACCTGCAACATTCAACAAAAACTCTGTAGAATTGGAATATAAATTTCCATCAAATATGCTGCTGTAAATAAGTTCTTACACCTGCAACCAAATGAGTTACTTCAACCCTCAAACAAGAACTATCCTCAACTCTTCATTCTTTCTCCAAAATCTCAAAATTTCCCCTTCAATTTCTCCATGAAAACCCTCAAACAAGCTTCCTTAACACCCAATTTTGGCCTCCTTCAAAAAGCCACGACCCAAAAATGAAAAAGGAATTAAAATCCCTTTATAATATGCATTAAATATATAGAAAAATTAGCTTCCAAATCCATTCCTCAATATGCTAAAACTGGCAGTCCAACTAGTCTTCCCACTCCTCACAAATAGGCCCTGAATTAGAAAAATCTTTCAAACACAACTTGGCAGCCTCAAATTTGAATGATGGATTAAATTCATATTTAGAATCATTATTTATCCAACAACCTTACAAATCCACTCCCAAATTTTTTTTCCAAGAATAACAAACTTGCAAGATTCCCACTCCTAGAAAATAGGGACACAATTAGAAAAGAAACTGCCAACTCAACTTGGGAACTCAAGATCTCCATTATTAAATTTTTTGAAGATTTAATTGAGTTTTAAAAATTTGTAACTTCCCCAAAAATCCATTCCAAGATTTATTTTTTAAAGCTAAGTTCAACACTGCCACCTAGACTATCTCCACTCCAAAAATTAAAATAAAAGACCAATTATTTATTACAATTTTTGACCTAATATTTTAATTTATTACTCCAACTAAATAATTATCAAAAATTAGGAAAATACAAAATTAAAATATTTATTTTTGTTTGATGTTGATTTCCTATGCACCCGGATGCTCTTGCATTAGACACCCTAGCTAGCAAGAAATGTTTCATGAGTTGCACTCATAAACTTTTGTAGAACCTATGCTTGTTTTTGATCCACCTGATTTCTTTATCTACTGGAATCTTCTAGAAGTTTACAACATTATACCCTTTCATCTTTGCTCCTCTACCTTTCATGTATTTCAAAACTTTTAATCTAACCTCCCACCAATATATTCCATCAAAATTAACAATCAAACATATACCTCCACCTTCAACAAAACAAATGTACTTCATTACCTCTTTTGTTGTTTTACCTTTTCCCTCCTCCTTTACCATGTCTTCTTGCTGAAATTTCACTATTTGAACACCTTCTATAAGACATGACATCGTTGCAATAATGTTAGTTCCATTAACAAGAGAATCCTTTTCTACTTTCCCTGACAATGAATCATAGTCACAAATCAAAACATATTCATTTACTCTTTTCTCTAACAAAGATTTATTAGAGAACTCTTCATTTACCTTCACTCTACACTCTTCAAATTCAACTTTCTCAAATTGATCTATTGCTGCAACAAATTTTTCATCAAAGAAATCATCAAAATATATTTTTTCCTCACATTCTATTGCAACCTTCATCTCACCTGAGATCAACTCATCCCATTCTTTTTCAACTGCTGCCATCCACATCAATAAATCATCCCCTTCACTTTCTTTTATGTCCTTCAAAGGAAACTCTTCTGTTGCAACTTCATTATACTCGCATTCATCTTCATAACAACATTTATCAAAATTAAATTTTACCTCAGTATCTTCCATTGCTACAACTTTTTCTTCCCTTGCAATAATTTGATCCCATTCTCTTTCAATCTGAATGAGTAAATCATCCTTCTCAACTTCATAGGTCTTCTTTAAAGAACTCTCTTCTACTACTGCAATCACGGTAGTCTCATCCTCTATGTCTTCCAATAAACATCCCTCTTCAGGTTCATCAATCTCTTCGTGCTCATACTCTTCTTCTTCCTCAGTGTCGCATGCATGACACTCTGCTACTTCTTCTTTCTTTCTTGCAGTCAAAACATCATTAGAAAGATAAAACTTATCTTCAACTCTTCTCTCCTCTTTTTACCTCCTTTCAATCTCATCCCTCAATTCATTTAATTGTTGTTGCAACCTTATCATTTCTCTTTCTTTGAATCTCCTTTTTATTACCTCTGGTCTGGGAATCCTTAGAATCCATCTAATGATAATGTCCTTTCTCCTTTCCATTTTCTAGGCTTCTCAAATCCTAAACAACACAAATTTTGAAAACCCTCAGGTTCTTCACATGTAAATTGCCTCACATTCGGCGATCTATTTACAAAATCTTCACTCTCAAGATTTGTTGGTTTCAACCCACACTCACAGGTCCTGCTGCAACTGCCTCACATTCGACACTTTGATACAGACTTAGGAACTTCTGCTCTAATACCACTGAAGTAGGAGGATAAACACACATTTCCCCCCTTAAAACAAATCAAATGCATAAACAAATTACCCAGAACAGATTTAAAATCTGCAATACAAACTTCTTATTTGTTCATTCAAATCACCAACAAGCAACATAAATACTTCCAAAATCTGAAAATACAATTATTGCAGCCTCCATGGCTGATAAATATGCATAAAAAACTGAAAATAAAATGATCTACAATAGCAATATCATTTAAGAATCATGCTTTAGAAATTCTTTTTTCAAATCATGCATCCTTTCTCAACATCTCTAGCTTGTAACCTGCAACATTCAAAAAAAACTTTGTAGAATTGGAATATAAATTTTCATCAAATATGCTGCTATAAATAAATCCTTACAACTGCAACCTAATTATTTACTTCAAACCTCAAACCAGAACTATGCTCAACTCTTCATTCTTTCTCCAAAATCTCAAAATTTCCCCTTCAATTTCTCCATGAAAACCCTCAAACAAGCTTCCTTAACCCCCAATTTTGGC
This sequence comes from Sequoia sempervirens, assembly GCA_007258455.2. NCBI lineage: Eukaryota > Viridiplantae > Streptophyta > Pinopsida > Cupressales > Cupressaceae > Sequoia > Sequoia sempervirens. The sequence goes on from VDFB02026320.1 coordinate 151,881,493, forward strand.
CTCCAAAAAGCCCTGACCCCAACATGAAAAAGGAATTAAAATCCCTTTAGAATATGCATTAAATATCTAGAAAAATCAGTTTCCAAATCCATTCCTCAATATGCTAAAATTGGCAGTCCAACTAGTCTTCCCACTCCTCACAAATAGGCCCTGAATTAGAAAAATATTTCAAACACAACTTGGCAGCCCCAAATTTGAATGATGGATTAAATTCATATTTAGAATCATTATTTCTCCAACAACCTTACAAATCCACTCCCAACAATTTTTTCCAAGAATAACAAACATGCAAGATTCCCACTCCTAGAAAATAGGGACCCAATTATAAAAGAAATTGCCAACTCAACTTGGGAACTCAAGATCTCCATTATTAAAATTTATGAAGATTTAATTGAGTTTTAAAAATTTGTAACTTCCACAAAAATCCATTCCAAGATTTCCTTTTTAAAGCTCAAGTTCAACACTGCCACCTAGACTATCTCCACTCCAAAAATTAAAATAAAAGACCAATTATTTATTACAATTTTTGGCCTCATATTTTAATTTATTACTCCAACTAAATAATTATGAAACCTTAGGAAAATACAAAATTAAAATATTTATTTTTGTTTGATGTTGATTTCCTATGCACTCGGATGCTCCTGCATCAATATGAAAGGTAGATCCTCTTAAATTGGAATACTATTCTTCTCAGGTGCTCCCCTTGATAAATCTACAAACTCTCCATGATATCTTATGTAGAAGTGTAGAAATATGGGACCTAGACTCCCCATATGAAAAACAACCTATCATGCACATCATGACACTACATAGAACATAAACTTAACTAACCTTATTTTCCATGACTCAAGTTTAGTTAGGAATTTAGTTATTAATTAAACTAACATATGTTATACTCCTTTGAGGGAACTAATTGGAGTGTGTAAATGTATGTGACATTTAAATTAATTATTTTATTTTAGAGGATTATAATCAATGCATTATATGCATTTACACACAAGAAAATAGATACATATTAAGGAAAATAGATAAGGAAAGTTAATTAAATTTGAATTAAATTATTTAAATTAGTTTAGGATGAGTATAAAATTTCTAGGTTAATCTTGTGACTACAAACTAGTCCCAAAATATAAAAATATCTAAATCATGTATTAGAAAATATGTGTATGTGGATAAGTATATGAATGATAAATAATTGGATACGGTTAATATTTCTATGCATCAATAGACTCCCTTCAAAATAGGTACAAAAATAAATGGGAAATCATGTAGGTATAGAAATTTCCCCATTACATTTTCCCTCATTTTGTGATGCAGGAGCATCCATGGTCAAAGGGCTATCCTCATCAACCAAAAAGAAAGTTTTAAATTTTTAAGGTTTTCTTTAGTTATGCAAAAGGTAAATAAATTGCAATGTTGGGGCCAAAATACTTTATTAAATAATTGGTCTTTATTTAAATATTGCATTTATGGAGAGAGAAAAAGTGTGGGAGGTAATTTGGAGTTTGAAATTCAAAATTAGAAATTTTGGCATGGGATTTTGGAGACTTTCTATTGCATTTAAAATATTATTTTTGAGATTCCAAAAATCCCTAAAAAATAGGGATGGAGAGAGTGGCCATCTAAGATAAGAAAAGTAATTTCTAAAACAATTAAATTTAATTGTTTAAATTTCAAGGAGAGGCATGAAGAGTGGGGACATAAAATCATTACCCCTAAAAATTAGGGATTGGAGAAGTGGATGAAAAAACTAATATTTTTTGTCTTCTTTCTTTTCTTGAGAGCCAAAGAGAGGGGGAAAGAAAGTTGAAAAAAATCCTATTAATATTATTTAATTTTTTGAGCTGTAGTTGAGATTCTAGAGAATTCTAAAAAAAACAATAAAAAAAAGGAATTTGAAGGCAGTTTTTGGAGAGATAGGTTGGAGAAAAAGAAGAAGAAGAAGCTTTCCTCTAGAGGAAAGTTTGGAAATGATTTTGCAGGTTTGAAGAAGCATTTGCAGCAGCAATTGGATTGGAGAATCCATGGGTTGTTGTAGTAGAGTTTTCCATTGAAGGTTGTAGATTGTAGGAGCAAAATCCTATAAAAGAAGATTGATTGGAGTTATTTTTGTATTTTTTATTTGCTGCATCTTATCAATTTTATATCAAATTTGTAGTGGAATTAATTAGCCTATTTGACTGCAAGTGAGTGTGTTTTCAACTGTGCTCAATTATTGCTTTGTTATTGTAACAATTCAAGAGTTGTTGAATGAGGAGTTTCAGACATTTCTAGTAGGTTTGATTTAATTTCTAGCATTTATTTTGTTGCATTAATAAGTTTTAAGAGTTGTGTTTCAAGTTGGGTTTTTTAATACTTCATCAATGGTATTAGAGCAAGAATTCCCGAGTCTGCAGCAGAGCACCGAATGTGAGGCAGTTGTAGCAGGACCTGTGAGTGTGGGTCGAAGCAAGAAGATCTTGAGAGTGCAGAGTATGCACCAAGACCTAAGAGTGAAGATTTTTGTAAACAGATCGCCGAATGTGAGGCAGTTTACACATGAAGAACCCGAGGGTTTTGAAAAAGTTGTGAGAAGCCTGGAAAATGGAAAGGAGAAAGGGCATTATCATTAGATGGATTCTAAGGATTCCCAAACTAGAGGTAATCAAAAGGAGACTCGGAGAAAGAGAAATGATAAGGTTGCAACAAAAAATAAATGAATTGAGGGATGAGATTGAAAGGAAGAAACAAGAGGATAGAAGAGTTGAAGATAAGTTTTATCTATCTAATGATGTTTTGACTGCAGGAAAGAAGATTGAAAGGAGGAAACAAGAGGAGAGAAGAGTAGAAGATAATTTTTATCTTTCTAATGATGTTTTGACAGCAGGAAAGAAAGAAGCAGCAGAGTGTCATGCATGCGACACTGAGGAAGAAGGAGAGTATGAGAATGAAGAGATTGATGAACCTAAAGAGGGATGCCTATTGGAAGACATGGAGGATGAGACTACAGTGATTGCAATAGTGGAAGAGAGTTCTTTAAAGAACAACTGTGAAGTTGAGAAGGATGATTTACTCATTCAGATTGAAAGAGAATGGGATCAAATTATGGAAAGGGAAGAAAAAGTTGCAGCAGTGGAAGATACAGAGGTAAAATATATTTTTGATAAATTTTTTTGTGAAGATGAATGTGATTATGATGAAGCTGCAGCTAAAGAGTGTCCTTTGAAGGAAATAGAAGAAAGTAAAGGAGGTGATTTATTGATGCAAATGGCAGCAATTGAAAGAGAGTGGGATGAGCTAATCTCAGGTGAGACGAAGGCTTAGGTAAATGTGAAGTAAAATCAAATTTTGGTGTTTACTTTGAAGACAATAAGAATGTAGAAATAGAGGATTTTATTGCAGCAATAGATCAATTTGATGAAATTAAATTGGGGAAGTGTAAAGTGAAGGTAAATGTAAATTTTTTCTGGTAAATCTTTGTTAGAGGACAATGTACATGAAGATGTTTTTATTTGTGAGGATGATTCCTTGTTAGGAAGAAAGCAGAATGAGTCTCTTGATAATGGTACTAATGCTACTTTGAGTAAAAGAAATCAGATTTCAACAATGTTTTGTTTTACAGAAGGCATTGAAATGAAGAAATTTCATGAAGAAGACATGGTGGAAAGAGTGGGAGAAATTAAACCAGCAATAGAGGGTAGAGGAGTAAAGATGAAAGAGGATAATGTTGTGAAGTTGCAAAAATTGGTGAACAAAGAAATAACAGTGGACAAAGAAGAGAGGTGGATCTAGGACAAGCACAGGCTCTATAAATATTTCTGAGTGCAGCTCATGAAATATTTCTTTTCTACCATGGGTGTCTGATGCAGGAGCATCCATGGTCAAAGGGCTATCCTCATCAACCAAAAAGAAAGTATTAAATTTTTAAGGTTTTCTTTAATTATGCAATAGGTAAATAAATTGCAATGTTGGGGCCAAAATACTTTATTAAATAATTGGTCTTTATTTAAATATTGCATTTCTGGAGAGAGAAAAAGTGTGGGAGGTAATTTGGAGTTTGAAATTCAAAATTTGAAATTTTGGCATGGGATTTTGGAGACTTTCTATTGCATTTAAAATATTATTTTTGAGATTCCAAAAATCCCTAAAAAATAGGGATGGAGAGAGTGGGCACCTAAGATAAGAAAAGTAATTTAAAAAAAAATTAAATTTAATTGTTTAAATTTCAAGAAGAGGCATGAAGAGTGGGGACATAAAATCATTACCCCTAAAAATTAGGGATTGGAGAAGTGGATGACAAAACTAATTTTTTTGTCTTCTTTCTTTTCTTGAGAGTCAAAGAGAGGGGAAAAGAAAGTTGAAAAAAATACTATTTTTGAGGGGGTTGTTGTAAGTGGATTTTAAGTGAGTTTTAATTATTATTTTGAGGTCTAATTTTGTAGCTATAGGAGATGGCGTACATGTGGTGGAGAGAAAAAAAAAAAAATAAAAATTCTGAGCTATAGTTGAGATTCTAGAGAATTCTAAAAAAACAATAAGAAAAAGGAATTTGAAGGTAGTTTTTGGAGAGACAGATTGGAGAAAAAGAAGAAGAATAAGAAGCTTTCATTTAGAGGAAAGTTTGGACATGGTTTTTCAGGTTTGAAGAAGCATTTGCAGCAGCAATTGGATTGGAGAATCCATGGGTTGTTGTAGTAGAGTTTTCCATTGAAGGTTGCAGATTGTAGGAACAAAATCCTGTAAAAGAAGATTGACTGAAGGAGTTATTTTTGTATTTGTTATTTGCTGCATCTTATCAATTTTATATTAGATTTGTAGTGGAATTAATTAGCCTATTTGGCTGCAAGTGATTGTGTTTTCAACTGTGCTCAATTATTGCTTTGTTATTGTAACAATTCAAGAGATGTTGAATGAGGAGTTTTAGACATTTCTAGCAGATTTGATTTAATTTCTAGCATTTATTTTGTTGCATGAATAAGTTTAAAGAGTTGTGTTTCAAGTTGGGTTTTTTAATACTTCATCATTTTGAGGTTTATTTAAATCTTGGAATGATCATGCATTTCAAATTAATGAGTACTCATAAACATGGATTTAAAGTAAATATATAGTCACTTAGAGGATGCTGCTATGGTTTTCATATAAAGTAATGTTCTCTATAATTATATGATCTTGTGTGTTCAGATTTTATTTATGTCTTCTCTATAGATGATTTTTTATTTATTTGTAAGAACTTATAAACATTTCCATATATAATCATAGATTTTTTACTGACATTATCTATCCTCCCTAAAAATTGGTTATATCCATAGAATATATTATTAAATTGATAGAATATGGATAAATGACACATGAAAAAAATATGCAATCAAAGCATGCAAGAATATAATTATGAATATATCTAATACTCAAAAGATAGGGAAATAGTACATGTAAGTAAATGTAATCTAAGAATGTAGTAATATAATGATGTAATTATATAACCATTGAATCATATAAAAATGAAAGTATAACAATTAAATCTACCATAAACTATATGAAATCTATGCCATGGGGTACAATGTTACCACATACTATAAAATAATTACATATGTTGTAGGGAGTTTACCGAGTGGCCTTACATGTTTCACCACGTGGATTCATCATAAGATAATTTTACTTTTGTAGAGCCATTTTCTATGCCTACCATATTAATGTTAAAGAAACTCTTGTAGAGTGCCTATGAGAGGTTCTATTGATGAGGGAAAACAAAAATTTTAGGATGTTCTCTATGTACTACCATTTTCAAGTAATGTCATTTTTTAATATTAGAAACAATTCCTCTTGCAAGTGAATTAATTTCATAATAGACTCAGTGGTAATAAATGAAATGTAATTCCATTCCATAATTATTGTGGGATAGTAGATCACTAATATAGAATAAAATTTTCTCATTTCATTCTTGACTATTCTTTGACTATAATATTCAATCACTTAGATGAGGTGATTCATTTATGGCATCAACAATTAATAGGTCATAACATTGAAGGAACTATGCTGGCTTCTTTTCATGCAAGGGAAGAAATGAATTACTAGATCATTGATAGTGGATTCTCAAATCATATGACATGTGATAAGATTATTTTTTTTAAACTTCAAATGTACATGATGGTCTTGTTAAGTTTGTTGATAATACATCTACTAATATCTATTGAAAAGGTTCAATTAGATTTGATGAAAAGTATAATATGAATGATGTTTTCTATGTCAAGGGTATTCAACATAATCTTCTAAGTGTAGGATAGATGTTTAGAAAAGGATATAATATTTTGTTTTAGGATGGTGGTTGTGAAATTAGAAAAGGAAGCTTCGACACTCTAGTTGCCACTGGAACAAGGACAAAAGGTAATGTTTATCAAATCAAAGGTAGTGGTGTTAAATTATTTATATGTCTCAAATAAATGAAATTTGTCTATGAAATAGAAGAATGGGTCACATCAATTTTGATAGCCTAGTGAGGATCAATTATATTGATTTTGTGAAAAATTTTCCAAAGATTATGAAGCCTATCAATGCAATGTGCAAGGAATATCAGTTTGGAAAGCAAATAAAGAAGAAGTTCAAGAAAAAGGAATATTATACTATACGTACTTTGGAGTTGGTGAATATCAACCTATGTGGACTTACTAGAATAAGAAGCTCATATGGTGATAGGTACTTCATGCTATTGATTGATGATTATTCTATAATGAATTGGGTGAAATTTCTTTAAGAAAAATTAGAATATTTAGATAAGTTCAAAGAATTCAAGTTTATGGTTGAAAATGAAACAAACATAAAAATAAAGTGCTTAAGGTCTGACATAAGTTGTGAGTTCACCTCCAATGAGTTTAACAACTTTTTTGAAGATCATGGAATAAAGAGGCATTTGTAGGCTCCTATTTGTAGGCTCCTAGAACTCCTCAAAAGAATGGAGTTGTGGAGTGCAAGAATAGAATAGTTCAAGAAGCTAGTAGGAAAATGATGAAAGAAGAGAATCTACTAGGTGTGTATTGGAGAGAAGCTATTCATACTGCATTCTATATTCTTAATAGAGGTCAAGCAAGAGTGAAAAATTCAAAGACTCCCTATGAGTTATGGTATGGTAGACCTCCTGCTGTAAAGTATTTCAGAGTTTTTGGAAGAAAATACTATATCAAAAGAGATGAAGAAAACTTAGGAAAGTTTGATGCAATATCTAATGAATGAATCTTCCTTGGATACTCAACAAGAAGAAAAGCTTATCGATGCTACAATAAAAGGCTAAAGAATATTGTTGAAAGTGTAAGTGTTAAGGTGGATGAAGAACCACTATAGAGTTTAGTACTAATAGAAGAATATGAATCTAATGATTATTCTTTTAGTGAAGAAGAAAAATATGAAGAGAAGGAAAAATAGATGATATTTGAAGAGGAAGACACTCTAGAAAAGATCCCTAGGACTCCTAAGTATGTGCAAAAGAATCATTGTGAAATAAAATCATTGGAGACAAGAGAAAAGGTGTAGTGACTAGGAAGAAAGTAGCTATGGTAGAGGAACAAGTAAATTTATGTTTACTTTTAGAGGTGGAACCTAAAATAGTGACTAAGGCATGTAAATATGAGAATTGAATCAAGGCTATGAAAGCGGAATTGGAATAGATTGAGAAGAATCATACATAGGAATTGGTCCCAAGACCAAAAAATAAGAATTTTACAGGAACTAAGTTGTTTTTTAGGAACAAACTAAATGAGGATGGAAAAGTTGTCAGAAAAAAGGATAGACTTGTGTGTAAGGTCTACTAACAAGTAAAAGGAATATATTTTGAGGAGACATTTTCTCTTATTGTAAGGATGGAATCCATTCAATTTTTTTTAGCTTTTGCAGCACATAAATACTTAAAAGTATATTAGATGGATGTGGGTGTTGTCATAATAGTGGTTTACAATTCCTGAGAGGAACGAATTTTAGCTGAAATCACATATTTTTAGAAAATATAATGATTTAAGCCTTAAAAAGTTCCATTTTAAGGATTCAAATTGAAGAGGGTTTGATCATATCACCTTAGATCAAACCCCCTTGGATAGAACCTCACTAGTTTTAAACCATACCTATAAATGTATCTCCTTTACACCTATCAAAATGTTGATAAAAAATCACTTTTGATTTATATTTTGGGGGATCAAATGGAATTTATTTAGAATTTATTTCAAATGATTATGGTATTCCTCAGAATGAGCTATCCAATTAATATAATTTTAATATGTTTTGGTTTTGTTATGTATTTGTTTTTTAAGTTTTATTTAACATAGGTTTTTCATCGAAAATGAATTTCTTTGTTCTTCACATGTGGAAAAATAGAAGATTATAAAAAGAAAAAATTGAAAAATATGAATGCACCAGATATTAAAGTCCTTGATCCAACAAAAAATAAAAATAAAAATTTGACATACACAAAAAAAGTTACGCGTTATACAGTCGTGCTATGTCTAAATTGTAATTCGTTTGACTTTGAAACTTGATTAAGGAAAAAATATTTAATAAAAAACTATCTAACCAAGTGGAAGCACTGGATATCAAAGTTACAAATCTAAATTTCAAAGAATTAGAATATTATCCTTCATGGAAAAAAAAGTTATGCGTTATATGGTGTGCGTCACTTTTTAAAAATGTTATTTTCTGAAAAAAATCTATTTTGGTGGGAGATGGAAAAATAAGTGCAATTTGATTACAAAAATTTTGATAAAAATATTTTTAGAATCTACAAACAAAATTTGATGAGACTCTAGTTTGCACCATCTTCAAATTCCTCACAGTTTAGCTGCTATAGGTGCCCGAATGTGAAGATTTAGTTAAAATTAATAATTTCAGTGTCCAATTTGGCCAAAAATTGTAAACCACTATTATGGGATCACCCATGTAAATTCTCTACTCTTGAATGGTGAGTTGGAAAAAGAGATATAAATTGAACAAATTGAAGGATTTCAATTTTAAAAAGAGGATGATTTGGTCTACATATTGAAGAAAGCATTGTACATAGACTCAAACAAGCCCCTAGAGTTTGGTATGCAAAACTAGATAGGTATTTTTTGTAGCAAGGATTCAGAAAAGGTATTGTAAATAAAAATCTATATTTCAAAGTTGAAGGAGAAATAATTTTTATTGTGGTAGTGTATGTGGATGAAATTATTTTTGGAGGAAATGAAGACATATGTAAGAAGCTTTCAAAGGAAATAAAAGAAGAGTTTGAGATGTTAATCTATGGGGAGATGAATTTCTTCCTTGGATTACAAATCAATTAATCAAAAAAAGGTACTTTCATTTGACAATCAAAACATGTCAAGAAAATGTTGAAGAAGTTTGGAATCGACGATTCTAAACTAGTTTGTACTCCTATGGTTATTTTTTGCAAATTGAGGAAGGCTGATGAATTTACTAAGGTTGAACAAAGAAAATATAGATCAATGATTGGTGGATTGCTATATCTAACTTTTACTAGATTGGATATCATGCACTTAGTCTATCTTGTGACTAGATTACAATAAGATCCCAAAGAATCTCATGTTGCAACTATGAAGAGGATATTTAGATACAAGTGACGGGCACTAAATGAACTATGTATTGTGGCATCCTAGCGATATCGGTTTCTCCTTGAGTGCATATACAAGTGTAGATTGGATAGGTTATATAGATGAAAAAAAAAGTACAAGTAGTGGTGCTTTCTTTCTTGGAAGCAGACTATTTTCTTAGTTGATTTTTTTTTTAAACTACAGGAATTGGGTAGCACAACCCCCTATAAACTGCAGTGCACCTTGTCAAATTTTTAACGTGACCGGCGGCACTGGCGCGACACGCCCTCCAGTACCACAGGGGTGGGGGAGACTAGACCTCGTGACCAACCTCCTGCAACAGGAAAGATTTAGCCAACCAAGCTAGGGCCCCAACCCCTATTTTCTTAGTTGATTAATAAGAAGGATTCAATGTCATTATCTATGTAGAATCAAAGTATATTATGGTAGCATCATGCTACACATAGGTGTTATGGATGAAGAAAACATTGAAAGATATCAGTGTATCATATGATGAACATATTTCTATATTGTGTGACAATACAAGTGCAATCAATATTTCAAAGAACTCAGTAATGCATTTAAGAAAAAAACATATCTTTATCCAGTATCACTTCTTAAGGGATAAAGTTACTGAAAATGAGGAGAAGCTAGAATATGTGCCTAAAAAGGATCAAGTTGCAGATATATTTACAAAGGCTCTTCCAAAAGACACTTTTTATTATCTCTATTAGAAGTTAAGGGTTATTTCCCCTCCTTTCAATTAGATGCACATAAGTTGGTGCATCTTTCTAGGAAGCATTTCAAGATACATTCTTGGTCCTAGGATGATGTTGAAGGATAAATCTCAGGGCGAGTAGGTAGTAGTGTTATTGGTGTAGTCAAATGAAGCATACTTTGTGTCACTAAGGGGGAGAGTGTAGTGAAGAGAGACTATAGTTGCTTTTTGGTGTATGCATATGTCAAAGAGGGAGAGAAAGAAAAATATGTAGAGGATGTATGAAAGGTTCTAGTGTTGTCCTTTGAATGTTGTCAAAGGAGGAGAGAAAGAGAGATCAATGTAGGAAAGAGTGTTGGATTAGTTTATGGCCCTTTGTTATTGATTTCAAAGGGGGATAGAGAAAATTTTGAGAAATAGAAGGAACTTGAATTGATGGCAAAGTGGGAGAAAGTTGGAGAATGAGATAGAGTTGTTTGAGAGAGAGTTAGTTGAATATGGTTTGAAGAACACATGAGGAGAGAGTGTTCAAGAGCAAGAGAATGAGAGTACATGAATATTTTCCCTAGTCAAGGGGAGTACTGCTTGTTGTAGAGTTGTTGTTGGTTGCTTTTCTTATTGATGGTTTTTTAGAGAGCTGGTGTTGCCATCTATGACAAAGGGGGAGATTGTCGCATGTATGTTTTTGGTGTTTTCATTGATGTCAATAGTTGCTAGTCTTGGTCATTGATGTCAAATGTATGGAGATTATGCTTTGGAGTTGTTGGAAGGATGCATGTATTGTCATAGTTAGGGAGATAGTTGTCAAGTGCTTATATAGATGTGTTGTGATTTGATAATAAGGCGTTGTGGCATTTTCATCAATATTTTAATTGATGTCTTGATGGACAAGAGTTGCAGCTACAATAAGTTCACTTGGTTCCCAATTGATTTTGAGAAAATTTGAATAAAAGAGTGTGCAATATGACAAAAGATGTATTAAGTGTTGTACTCCACATTTCTTTAGTTTTGAAGATATTCTTGTGCAGTTTGGATACGATGATAAAATGTGTTTAGAGGTTCTATATCCATAGTTTTAGGTTCTAAATATTTTTGCAGTGTAAGTTGTGTTTGAAAATTTATTTATCTGTGTAGAAGTTTGTCTAAGGGAAATGAGATTGTTCCAAATTTTTCTATAGTAAGGTTTCTTGTCTTGAAGATTTGGGAAAAAGCTTATATTTTTTTGTAACTTCCTTTCCTTGAGGTTTTAAGTGTTGAGGTGTTCCACAAGGTTGGTTAGTGAGTTGTGTTCTGTAGCAGTGTGTCTAGTTGCATAAAATAATAGTGTTCTCAATTTTAGGTGGTTGTGACAAAGTTGTAGAATATTTTGATGATACTGGAATATTTTTGGATGTTGTGTGGATGCTATGAATATTTTTTGTATGGTTCGCATGTCCTAGAGAAGTGTCTATGTGGTCACTTGTAGTTTTAGTTCAAGTTTGGAAAACCTAGCATGTTAGTGCTATTTATAGAGGTATGTCATGGATTGTGATTATGTTGAGTAACATAGTGATGTGGATTTGGGTCTTAGTTAACCCCTGGTGTGGTTTTCCTTCACTTTGTTTCACCATGGAGGTGTTTGGTGGGTATGTGCAGGATCATGATGGGCCAAAAAGTGGGAATATGATGGGTATGTGGCTGACAACTAACTTTTTACCTAAAATTGATGAAATGAAAAGGGTTTTTAAAGGAGATTCTCAAATTTCCACTTATATAAATTATGCTTTACTTTGAATTTAATAAGTAGTTCTTATTTATTTTCTATTCAAATTATAACTAAAGTCCTGATTGATAGGCTGATTGAAAAACATCTATAGCTTTCAAATGGTATCACATTTTTTGAATCCAAAACATGCATCACATTCTATGCTTCACATGATATAGGATTAAAAAAATAAAAATTGAATTTCATGCATTTTTGACCAAGTTAAGGTGGTCAAACATACTTTTTTTATTTTTTCTAAAAATTTGTAATAAAGAATTCATAATTAATTATTTATTTGGAATTTTAAAAAAAAAAATATGCATCACATCAAGGCATGAGTCCTCTACTTATTTCTAAAATATTATAAAATATTATTATCATTTTATTGTGGTTAAGGTGGTGGAAAAACACCTACTTATTTTTCCTTGAAATTTAAGTACCACTACATTGAAATTCAAATTTTCACCAAATAGATTTAAAAAAACCTAGTAGTTTAGAAACTACATTCAATTTGCTACAAATTCTATTCTTACATATTTTTGAAATAATATAGATAACTTATTCAAATTTTTACGTCAAGTTTCCTAACTCTGATTTTTTTGAATTTTTTGCCACTTAAGGGCCTATTTTTTCCATGATGATCCTGCACATACCCTGGTGCTAACCTATTTTGGTGTTGTGTGTTTTAGGTGCATATGTTTCATTGAGGCTGACCTAATTGAGATTGTTTAGGTCAAGGATGGTATAAATGTAAGGTGAATTGTTGGAGATGTGTGTGAATCTAGGGTAAGTGCAATAAGTTCAGTCCACATTTAGGGGAAGTGTCTTTTTTCAGCTTTAAAATAGGCATACATTCATTTCTAGAATAGGTACCCATTTTATAGTGGGCACTCATTCCAAATAGTTTGAAATGACAATGTCTAGTTTTGAAATATGTAGTTTTTTTATGATCATATTAGTTTCTCTATTTTTTAATTAATTTATGATGAAATGGGCCCATAAACATGAATTTTTAGGTTTTCATATTTTTTAATAACTTTTTAGTTTGTCAATTTTTTTGGTAAAAAATACATTGTATCAATCTATATACAATTCTCCACACAATGAAAAAAAGAAAATTCAAAATATGATAATTCTAGGTCAAGTTATGGTGTTCATACACAAGGATTTTAAAAACTAGCTATTAGGTCTTGTAGGTGGAGCCCAAAATCACCATTTATAGGATCAACCTTCACAAAAAAAATGAGAGATGATAAATTACATAATAGTGTAGTCTTTTAAAGGTAAGAAAATAGGTGATGGGTGTAAAAACTACCCACATGGGAAAAAACCACCTAATTAATTAAATGTACTATTAAACTATAATGCAAGCCTAAGTAAAATTAAATAGTAAATGGAATTTACTCTAACATCCCCCTTAAGTGAAACTTAGGGATAATGGAAATGAAAATATGAAGATGTAGATATGAAGATGTAGTATGGGTCCTGACTACACAAGCATATTAGGTACCCATTTATAATGCAAACCAAAAAATCTCTCACATCCGAAGAAAAGGAGAAAAATCTTGTGGGAAAAAAAGTCCCTCTCCAAAAGAGAGAAAATAAAAACAAGATGCATGGATGGAGGACTCAATCAAACCCCCAAGGAATACATACACCATGTATATACAATCAAAAACCCCCATAAGAGGGAAAAAGAGAGACTATATAGCCCCCCACATTGTGTAATAACCTACAAAAGTGGTAAGTGCTTGAAGAAAAAAACATATTCCAGTGTTGACAAAAACCTTGTATCCCTTTCGGATGAAAGAAAACCAAATACAAATGCATGTATGCTTCTCATCTTGGATCTAGGAATTGAAAGAAAGAAGCATTAAAGATGATGTCCCTAAAATTTTCTCATGTGTCACCAAAACATTGGAAGATGATGCCATGAACTAATTAGGAAATGCCTGATCATAATAGAAGGTGACAAACAAGGTACCATTGGAAACTAAATAGTTGCACAACTATCATCAAATAAGAGGGATATACCCTCAAATGTGTCTTCCAAATCAGAAATGTGAGATTCCACGAACAAGGAACAAATCTCTAACAAATAGGAGTCTTAATCAAGAAGAAAGTGAGATATTGGTTGTGATGAATCACTAGACATGCTCAATGAATCATCAATATAAGATGAATGGTCCGGTAGAATAGCAATGATAGGAATCTCAATCAATGACTCTATACAATGAATCACTGAAGGTGAAGGTACATCAAATGTCCCTGATAGAGAAGAAGGAGAATCATATGAACCCTCATCATCCTCATCTAAAGATTCAAAGTATTCCAAAACTTCAAACTCCTTCATAGTAGCATGATCATAGGGTATCATATCTAAAAAATGAAGAGGCACAAGACAATCTAAAACAAGATCATCTAGGAATGGCTAAGTATCAAGATCTCCATGTATTTCCCATATTTTAGTCCAAATAATATATGGACACTCAAAATTATCAATAGCATCCAAAGTGGCATCATCAGTATGCATTGCAATAACTCCTAAGACACGATCCCTTTTGCAATTGCATGCAAATTTCTTACTATCACTACTAGGAAGGGGAATAAGATGATACAAGTGTGACAACAAATGAAGCCATCAAAGATGGTTTATGATACCATCTATCCATTGTTTATAGTTTCCCTTTTACAACATAATCACATCAAGATGCAATGAAAACCCCATAATCAACTATGATAAATCTCCAAAAATACAAAGATAGTAACCTTCAACAACAATTAGAAACTCCCAAAATACTATAAATGAAGTGAAACCAATATTGACTAGCTCAGTGGATTAAAAGAACCACCAAACAAAAAAGTATGATATAAATTCCTCAACCACTGCAAAGATGACGAAAATACTTTTCTGTTGATATATGGTTTGCGGAAATTGTCCTCTATTTACAAACAATATGCAAAAATGAAAAAAAAGTCCTATAGAGGCACTTTGGAAGCACAAGCAAGTGCCTAGGCCCACCATGTGACCATCTTCATCTTTAATAAGAAAAAAAATGGGCCCAACTAATCAGGCCTTACTAAGCCGCCAACAAACCAAGTTTAGTCTAAGCACAATCACCAAGCACCAAACACCACACATAAGAGACCACTTCACAATTTGTGAGACTTTCTCACAACAATTGAAGTGAAACAAAAGATTTAAATGGCTAAAATAATCCACATGCAACCAATGTGGGATATATATATCTATAGTCAAGTTAAAAAATTAATGATTTTTTTCACCCCTAGATAATAAGGAAACCCTAGACAAATATTTCTAGAAAAACTTTATAAAATATAAAGTTTGATACCAAATTGTCCTCTGGTGAAGAAAAAATGTGCCTCCATAGAAATTAAATGGTTTGAATCATCACACCATGTCCACTTCTAGGTAACGAGCTTCATACATTTGACACTCTAAATTTTGTACAGTCACCATCGCTAGACTTCAACCCCTACCTCCAATCAAATAAATTCACACCCAACAATGAAGAAGGATACATGTGCTTGAAGTAGAAAATGTACTACCTCCAAAAATTCTTAGACAAAAAAAATCATGCTATGAGTGTAAGGGTGCGGGTCTCCAAAAAAAAAATGAGCCTTCTTAAAAGAAATCATACTCTTGAAGAAACTATTGCCTCCAAAAAATGTAGATGCCCAAAAAATACTTCAAATGCCTTTTTTTGCCAATGCTAGAGGAAATTCACCTGTGTCTCTCTCAAGGAACAACCACATCTCTCTCAAGGAAATCGAGCTTCAAAATGGCTGCTAAAGCGGCATCAATAGGTAATTCACAGCCACAAATGGAGATACATGCCCTCTTTACCAATCAAATGCCTCCAAAAGAATTGAATTCATGCCTACAAAGAGAAATTGTCGTCCAAAATAAGGATCCCACCTCATGGAAATGATGTTAAATCAGCCTTCAAGAATTTGAAATGCCCCTCCTTAGAGTATAAAAATATGCTCTTTCAAACACTAGAATGAAACACCTCCCTCAAGGATGGAAATTGGAGCCTCTTTTGAGAATTTTTTCCTTCAACAATCATAAAAAAATTCCTCCACTTGCAAATCAAGTCTCATAGAAATTATGGTTACCACAGTAGGCAGAAATCATGCTTGGCAAAGAAATTTCAATAACAGCAAATGCAAAGACCTTTCATGAGGAAAATTGAAAATGAGGCATCTTTGAAATTAAAAAAAATTCAAATGCCAAAATAAATGATCTCATAGACCTCTAATGAAAACTCTTAGAAAGGATTCACAGATGGGTGGATCTGATACCATGTAGGTGGAACCCAAGATCACCATTTGTAGGATCAACCTTCATAGAAAAAGAGAGATGATAAATTACATAATAGTATTGCCTTTTATAGGCAAGAAAAATAGGTGACAAGTGTAAAAACTACCCACACGGGAAAAAGGTACTCGATTAATTAAATGCACTATTAAACTATAATGCAAGTCTAAGTAAACTTAAGTTGTAAATGTAATTTACTCTAATACAGCCAATAAAAAATTAATAAATAAAGAAATATTTAGAAAAAAATTATAAAAAAATATCCTCATTAATGTTCACTATAATACACATGTTTCACCAAAAGGAATTAGAAAAATAATTTTAGTTAGGTCAAATTATGGTGTCCATACACGTGCATGGTATGGTCCTAAAAAGTGACTTTTGAAAAGTGGTTTTTATAAATGCATATTAAAAATTATTTTGTATTATCTCAGTATTAGAATAAATGACATATTTGAAAACTAGACTCAAAATACTAAATTTCATATTACTGAAATTTTTTAATATACAATGTGTAAGTGCTTCAAATTTTTAGTCTAACTATGAAAATTTCTCAAAATCTAGAAAAACACTTCCACTTTTTGAACATTTTGTGGACCCAAATTCTTGCACATACATCTAAAGAAGGTGTTTGAAAGATGCAAATTTGATTAAGTGTGGTGATTTGAGTGTGAACTTAATACCTATGTGTGGCATAGAAAATTGGACACTCTTGAGAAAAGAGAAAATTTCATGCTTAATTTGGACCTACTTTTGAGTACCCCTGCATTATTCCTTCAAAACAACATTTATAGGCTCCTAAGACCCATTATTTTTTTATCTAAAGGCCCATTTCACTTGAAAATCATATAAATTCTAAAAAAAAACACTTAATTCATTCATATACTGAAAAAATACCTCCAAAAACCATTAGTGTGACCCATTCATCACCTTGGGTGAATGAGTCCCCTTTGGTGGGACCCATTCTCCAAGGGTGGTGAATGAGTCCCTTTTGGGGAAAAATTCAATTTTGAGTAGGAAATTCATCAATTTAATTTAATTTTTTGTGGACGTTGGCCTCTTAGGTCTAAATAATGAGAAAATTAGGTATTGATGCCTATAAATACACATTTTAGGTCATTTTTCACATTTCCTAGTCTTGTTTAGAAAGCAAATTCAAAAGTCCAGTATCAAGAGTCTTCCACAAGAAGTTTCATTAGCATTTCTACAACAAAGTTGAAGCTTTTGGACAACAAGATAGGAATTTTTCAGATCTTCAAGCTCACTTCTCATTGAAGATCCAACATTACAAAGAGCTGATGATGGATGCCTATGGAGAATCATGGAGAAATCTAGATTGAGGATATGCAATTAGCCATCAAATCACAACTAAAGACTTATTTTCAAAGTGATTCCATCTTCTATTTTCTCTCTATCTCCAGATTTAAGGTTTGCATAAAATTTACATGTCATTTACATTCGCTTGTAATGTTGTAGGGTTTATCGGATTGAAGTCTTTCATCATTCAAATCACATTTGTTCATCTTATTGTAGCACATTAGAATAGGGTTTGAAACTTGAATTTGTAGAAAACTAAAAAAAGGACTAATTTTCCATAGATGGTGAATGAGTCCCACTAGAGGTATGTATAAGAGATGAATGCATATTCAATACCCATTTGACAAAAACTAGTTTCTGGGCAGAAACCCTGACTTGGGACTAATTCGCCCAGGGTGGCGAATGAGTCCTAGTTAGCCAAAAAGTCAACATTTCTAGTTTTTCAAAGTATTTTCTAGTCTCCATCAGGTTTACAAGTGCACACATTATGTGTTATAGCTTTCTATTTGGTTCTATTTGCATTTTTATTTATCTTTTTAAGTATTTTGCAAACATTGCTGTGTTTTCAAACACTCCATATTTCATTAGGTTTTGCATACATAATCTATCAATTTTATCATTTTGTTGCATCTAGATAATTTGATTTAGGCATATTTAAATTATGATTACATTAGTTTGAGTGAACCAACACAGTTTTTGGCCTGCCTCTCTCCTTTTAGGTGAAAAACCCTAAGAGAGCAAGAGAAGTACATAGCCCCCAAAAATTGTTGGTTCACTATGACTCCAAAGCAATGAGTAGAAGGTTATGAATTTGTAGTGTGCTAGTATTTACTAGAAGTAGTGAGCTGAAGGTTACATATGGCATAATTTTTTAGTGGTGGATTTCTCTTATTGCCTTGAAATAGTGAATCTCTTTCTAATAGTATTCTTTTATATTCTTTCTTCTTGGAAATGAGCCACTCGACAGTGAGAATTTCTTCTTTTTCTAGGGAGTGAGCCTAATTGTATTTTTTGTTTCAATTCATCTATATGTGAGCTAATCCTTATTGTGGTTTTTCCCTTGGGTTTTCCATGTAAATCTAGTGTTCTTCTGTGTTTCGATGTGTTTGCATTACTATTTCATATGTTTACATTCTACTAATGCATAATAAGGGTTTAATGGTTGATAAGGGTTTGAAAAGATATTGAGGGTTTGAATATTTTAAAGTATAGAATTGATTCACCCCCCCCACTTAGTTTTCCTATGCATTTAATAGAAAGTGGTGAAGAAATTACTCTTGTACTTAAGAAAGTATGCCCATATATCAAATACTTGGATCTTAGATAAAGAGTGATAAAGGATATAAGGTCACTATGTACCAACTTTAGTAAGGTGGAAGCAGAAGTGGCCTTGCCCTTGGGAAAGGGTTCTTGATGATGTTTTCCAAGAATATAGCCTTTAAAGATGTCTTATATGCATGAAACCTTAGGAAGACTAAGTACTATCTCGTTTGTACTCAAGTTATACAAATACTCAGTTGATATGACCAAAATAGTTATGCTATATTTTACTCAAGGAATCTATATGGGTAATGTGTGATTAACCAATCAATAAATAAAAATCATAGAGACTATATAATATAGACTCATGATCAACTCTATTTAAAAAATTAATTGTGTTTAGATGATAGTGATCATGAATGACATCATTAGGAAAAATCTCAATTATCTTACCCTCTAGTGTGAAAAATTTGGTCAACATAGAGAATATTAGAAAAGATCTTAGGAACATGGAGAATATCCTTAATGGTATAATTAATCCCAAAACAAAATTCTATGAACTATTTCCCATTATAATATGAGAAGTGCTATAATTAGAAAGGGACTCAAGTAGACAAGATGAATGAGTCATGTGATGTGAGGTTCCTAAGTCTATAATCTAATTATTTATTGAATAAGAAGCTTGTTCTAAAAGTTCATGACCCTTACCTATGTGACTGGAACAAGAATTAAGGAGTGAAATAGTGTTTTTTCACATGGCCTCTTCTATTGACTTGAGTCTCTTGTAATTTTTGGTAATTGCATGTCCCTCGTAGCCACAAAAATTAAAATGATCTCTTGATTTCTTCTTCATCTTTTAGGAAGACTCACCAATCTTAGATGGCTTTCTATTTTTAAGTGTAGATTGATATCTTTTACCTAACTCTAGCTTAGGCTTGGAGGATGTCTCACCTTTTGATGTAGATTCTTTCTTATATTTCTATGTGTTCTTGTCTATTCTTACTTATTTTCTTAGATGATCGGGTGACCACTACATGAGTCTTATGACTAGAACTTAACTCCAACTATATTCAATTTTCCTATTCCCATGTGAAGTGATCACAAAATATCTTAAATGAGGGAAAGGTGAATGTAACTCCCAATTCATCCATAGTGGTTATGGAAATGGAAAATGTATCCCTCTACATTATTCATGCTTTCTCGAGCCTTCCTTGTTAAATTAAGCTTAATGTTGCCTTGATTTAGTGTTGTAATGTGTTTAACACATTCACATTAGGTCTTGGGCCCTTGTAAACTAAATGGACTTAGTTGTACCTTATTTAATATATTGTAAAGTGTATCCTAGAACTTTCACACTAATTTAGGTTTTTCATTATTAATTAAGATTTTTTATGCCTTATTTGGCCTTATTTTGCATCCATAAGCCTTAATTAATGCATCTTTTCAAGGATAATACCAATATCAACCAACATCTAATCATGATTCAGGTGTTTTTGGATTATATGTCCCAAATTTTGTGATATAGGACTCATACACCACCTTGGGCATATGGGTCCCACCCAAGTTTTGGGGCCCCAATCCTGATTTCACACAAACCTAAGTATTTATTGAAAAACTATGTCCCATAGCGTAGCCTAATGGGACTTGTATGCCACTTCTATCATAGGAGTCTTGTGTGGCTTAAACAAGTATAAATAAAAGGCTATTTCACTCATTTTTCACCTAACAAGCAATCAAGTGACCTAACAAGCAATCAAGTGACCTAATAGGTAACCAAGTCACCTAGCAAGCTGAATAAGCATCCTTATAGAAAATTTGAGTTTACAAGAGAATTCAAGAGTCGATTATCAAGTCTTTTGGAGAATTATTCAAGTATCAAGCATCATGTCAAAGTCATCATGCATCATTTTTTTTTTTGAGCTAACATTTGTGATGTAGGGTTTCATGATTCAAGAAAGCATTCAATTCAAGATCCATATCATTCAAGAAAGAGTCAAGATCTATATCCATGTTAGAGTTATTTCATACATGTTCACACCTTTATTCCTAGGGTTTGGTGAGTTGCAACATATGATTTTTTTCATTCATCACTCCTTTCTATTTGATTTCATTACAAGGTTTGATTACCAAAATGGAGTTTGACCAAGGTAAACGCCTTTCCACTAAAAATAATAATTTTTCCCTCTTTGTAGTGTGTGATTTGTAAATCCAAGTTCAAGACACTCTAAGGAGCAAGATTGGAGAAAACTTTTCAAGTGTGCAAAGTTGTTAAATTAGTCACCTTGTTTTCAAGACCATTGAAGGACACCTGCAAAGCATAATTTAGTAGTTTAGATCTAGAAACTAAGTTGAGCAGATAGAGAAGAGATTAAAGAGTAGATTTAGATCTCGATCCTCTAAAAATAAAAGTAATATTTATACACCACTTTTTGTGTATGAGTCCTAGTACAGTTAATTTTCTAGCTTTCAAGACTTCTAGACCTATCACTACAAGATTTCTATTCTAGCCTAGAAACCCTAATCTGGGACTAAATTTCCCAGCCTGGTTTATGAATCCTAGTGTGCATTAAACTTACCATTTTCATAAATTCAGGTATTTATCCAAGATTCTATAGGTTTCTAGGTGCACATCTCTAATTTCTTAGTTTCCTATTCTATTTTTGCATAGATTTCTAGATCATTTATTATAGTCTTGCAGATCATTAAGTTTCATAATTAGATTTTGCATGTTACTATTCTTTCCAAGCCCTATCTTGGTGGTGAACCCTTCTTTAGTCATTAATCATACCCTAGGACAACCTTTATCAGATCTCTTTCCTTCATTCCATCCTTGGATTGAGATTTCTAGGGTTTCCTTGAGTGAAACAAGAGTGCGAATTAGGAACCCTATCTCCTCAAAGATAGAAATCTGTATATTTTCATTGTTTTAGTGGTATATAAAGTAGAAATGGAAAAATAAAAAGGTCCTCAAAGCTTATAAAGGATAAAAATCATATGCCTTGTCATTTTTATGCCTTCCACAACCATATAAGGGTATGTGTAGGATCATGATGGGCCAAAAAGTGGCAATATGATGGGTATGTGGCTGATGACTTTTTTTAACCCAAAATTGATAAATTGAAAAGGGGTTTAAAGGAGATTCTCATCTTTCCACCAATATAAATTATGCTTTACTTTGAATTAAATAATAAGTAATTATTATTCATTTTCTATTCAAATTATGACTAAAGTCCTAATTGATAGATTAATTGAAAAAAATCTATAGCTTTCAAACGATATCACATTTTTTGAATCCAAAAAATGCGTCACATTCTATGCTTCACATACTGTCAGATTAAAAAAGAAAAATCAAATTTCATGAAGTTTTGACCAAGTTAAGGTGGTTAGACATACAATTTTTTAATATTTTTTAAAAGTTGTAATAAAAAATTCATAATTAATTATTTACTTGGAAAAAAATTACAAAAAAATATTCATCACATTGAGACATGATCCCTCTACTTATATCTAAAATCTTATAA
Organism: Sequoia sempervirens; assembly: GCA_007258455.2. Lineage (NCBI taxonomy): Eukaryota > Viridiplantae > Streptophyta > Pinopsida > Cupressales > Cupressaceae > Sequoia > Sequoia sempervirens. The sequence continues at coordinate 151,903,937 of VDFB02026320.1, forward strand.
AAAAATATTATCATTTTATTGTGGTTATGGTGGTCAGACAAACACCTACTTCTTATTTTTTCCATGACATTTAAGTACTACTGGATTGAAATTTCAGATTTTCACCAAATAGAACTTTTTCTTAAAACAAACCTAGTAGTTTAGAAACAAATTTCAATTTTCTAAAGATTCTATTTTTACATTTTTTAAAATAATATACATAACTTATTCAAATTTTTACATCAAGTTTCCTAACTCTAATTTTTCTAATTTTTTTGCCACTTAAGGACCTGTTCTTTCCATGATGATCTTGCACATACCCATAAAATAAATTTCAATGAATTAATTTTTACTAGAAATTTCTTAAAAAATGGAAATGAATTAGGTTCCAATTTAGTCAACTTTACCTCAATTTGTAATTCCCAAAACTCATTTACTATACATAAATAATCCTTGCACATATCTTAAATCTATTGAGAGTCTTGGAATGGGTTGTCTAAAAACATGAAGTGCAATAAGAACCATTGCTTAATACATCTTTTTTAATGAAAATATAGATCATATTCTTGATTAAAATTATACACAATATAATACAAGGTAAACCATAATCCCTTGGACATGAGAAATATGTTCATCTAATGTTTCAAGGTGTGATAATTGTGCAATATAAGTTGTTCAATAGAAGAGGTACCATCATGTGTATGTTTGATTTTGAGATTTGCAAAGTTACTAAATGCTAGTTTTGAGTGCCTTTTAATTCTTATAGGTAGTACAAGATACAAATTTACTCCCCACAACAAGAAAAACCAAAACCTTTTGTAAATTTGAAAACTATAAATTGAGAAATAAAAAAATTCACTTTATAAATTTAATAATCCTTTTATACCTAGTAAATTCAATATAGAAAGATAGGTTTATTTACTATTCAAAGCATTGAACTAGCTTTATAGCATTGTAATAATTGTGAAAGAGGGAGACTCGGGCCAAAATTTATGAGTGTGGAAGAAAAATGGTAGATCTAACTTCAACACAAAATTATAATTAACAAGTATAAGAATATAGAAAATATACTAGTACCAATATAATGTTGTTATAACTAGATTTCTAATGATATATTATTTGTAAAAATCTAAGTCTCTATGCCCAAGATATACACAATTTTTAAAAATAGGTCAAAAGGGAATAAATAAAATTTAGGTGGATAAAAATTTATCCCTTGGTCGTGTTGTGGATTAGGTGTGGTGAATAGCTACTTCAAATTTAGTCCTTGGGCATACACATGAGTTGTGGTCGGGTTTAAGAATTATGAAAAGCCGCAATGGTAGTGCAATGGTGATGAACATGTGATAACAATATATAGGTGGCTATCAAGTGGTGGTTAAGAAATTATAAAAAAAAACTAGGTAGATTATAGAAGAACTAGTTTTTCACTAGTAAAACGTGCAACTCAATGGAGTAATGAAAGTGTAATATAAAAATTATATAGGATGATGAAAAATTATGTAGAAACAAAAAAGAAATGTTGTTGTAGAGCCTATAACTAGTGTATAGTAGTGTACACCTATACCTACACATAATTCTATATAGATTCCATAAAAATGTATATCTTTTTTACATTTATTTAAATGGTATCCAAAAAATAACTAAATATTTTCTAGTTCAAGAATTTCAAATAAATAAATATGTTATCTTAGAAATTGTGGGCATTTTGAGTGCAATAGCAAGGTCTATTTTTATCTAAGGTGCACTATTTGAATGCTCAAGGTTGAATCTCTCAAAGAAATGATAAAGAATTACAAATCTAGAGCTTTGACACCATATTGAAGTTGATTATGTAACCTCACAATTTTCAAAAGTCACTTGCAATCAAACACCTATTAATTTTTATTTTTTTTGTAAAAGCTTGATAATTCTATTGTTCCTAGTCAATAAATGAGTAATATAATGTATAATGTATTTAATGAATTATATTTGATAAATAATAAAGAAACCCTCAATAGAACTCTAGAAAAAAATTACATGACCCAAGTAAGTTTAAGTATGCTAGTGTGAAAAGGGACATAATAATTAGGAAATCACCTTTTTAATCTAGCATCTTTAATATGTTATTGAACAACCTTGAAAATATTAAAATGAAATACTTATTTTAGAGCCCTAGAAGTGAATTTGGTTGAAAAGTTATAATTTCATAGTAACTTCTTCAAATCCTCTTCCTATGAGCTCAAATAAAAAATATAGTAGCTTAAGTGTGTCCTTGATCAACCTTCCAAAAACAAGTTTTTTTAATTGAGAAAGATATGCAATTTATGAGAAAAAACTCTTAAATTAGAAAAATTAGTGTGTTTCTTTCTTTTGGAATGCCAAGATCATGCTCTAATACCACATTTATTAAAATATCTGCCATAAAAAATTGATTTTAATATTTGATAATACTCAAAGGTAATATCCATTTTTAAAGGAGAAAAAATTAAAATGTCTCCAAGAAGAACAAAAATTATAATATAATAATCATAGACTAACAACTAGCTTCTTTATACATACATATATATGCCTTGAATGCACCCTAGTTGACATTAGTACATATTTAAGAGTATATTAGTGCTGGTATACATTAATTAAGAGTAATGATAGTCATAGGCTAACTATTCTTATCCTAATGAATGCTATAGGATTAAGAGCATTGAAAATGATATTAAAATGGCATGAAAAATAATCTAAGGTCAATAGCTAACCTAAATCACACATTGCACCTTTGACATTTGGGGGACACAAAAAAGACCAAAAGAAAGTTCTATTTGGTTATTTTCCTCAAGGAAGAGCTAGAAATAGTTGATTAGGGTTTTGGTCCCTTTTTAATTTATGAATTATGGATTGAATGATGTGATGTGTTTGAATGATGATGCAAACTAGGAAAAAAAATACAATTACAATAAACTATCATAAATTCAAAGAAGTACAAAGCTGAAATATGCAAACAAACACTAGGAGAGTAGAGTGTAAGACATAAGGAACCTAGTATCAAAATTTGGAGTAGAAATAATTGGACAAGGGTGAGGGAAACCCCTATTTGATAATAGTGATTTAAATCATATTGTTAGAACTTGTAGAGGAACATCAAAGTCTATAAACTTTCTTCCATGTCAATGTCAACTTCTAAAGATTGTCACTTAGTGAATAATCAATATTGCCCTAATTTGATGAAATTTTTTTGCATACTTGATCTAAGGTTTGATGTGTTGAGTTATTCAATATTCTTTAATCCACTTCAAACTTGTAACCTACACGAAAGAAAAGAGAGGAAGTGTAGTGTCGTATAGGGTATTTCCCTAAGTCAAACCCCATTTTGGTGTTTCCACCACCTCAAACAACTATGGTTATTTTTTATAGAGTGCTTACCCTAGGTTGAGTAGAGGAAAATGATAAAAATTGAATGGTAAATCACTATGCTATAACTTACCACCTATATTTGCATTCTTTGTTGGATTGAGGTCAATTAAATCATCTCATACAAGGAGAATTTAATAGTTTTTAAAAGATCCTACGAAAGGGTTAGTGCTCGTAACAATGGAAAATATAAAACATGAAGTATCCTACTATTCATGGATTTGATTATGTATTGCAAACAATATCTAAGTTACTAATAAGGTGATGTTAAAATGTTGCGTATTCTACTCTTGAATTTCCTTGATTTCCATTTTGAATTGCTTGATTGATCAAAATTTCATTAGGTATTTCAATAAAGAAAATGAATTATATTTATATGTATTTTAACATTTTAACATTTATCATTTTGATAAGCTAACAAATGATTTTGAATTTGCAAACATATTGAGGAAAATAATATAATATTAAATTTTCAAAAAAAGGGTAAACAAGGGTGAGGGTTCCCTAGTCTAGACCTATTTTAATTTTTAGGTGGTTGTGAAATACATAATTAGTTTAATTTCCCAAAATTCATTCAATCTCTTGAAGATGACAATAAAATATATCATTATTAAGCATAATTACCCTCAAACACTTAGGGGAGAGCCAAACATAATGTGAAATTGTCAAGGGTGACAATTTGCATTGCTATAGATATATAAGATAAATATATAAATTACATACATGTGTATAAGTATTTCCATTTTTTAGGTAAAAAAAATGTTTTTAATTTTTTTTTTCATTCCTTATATTAATATATAACTATTGTGTAGGTTTTTACCAAAAAAACTCAAGGTTTGAGGGATTGGTCTCCAAAATCATATTGTGTGTTACTTATGTTACAAGCTAATACAAACCAAATAAGAAAACCTTAAACAAATACAAACACCTAAACCACCATTAAGTAAAATACTTGTAACATATTCACACACTACACAAACTCCCCAATGCACTTCATCCCTATAATTTTTTTTAAGCATAAAATGAATGTAGAGATTTCAAAGTAATATTAAGGATAAATACAAATTTATATCAATCATATTAAGTTTGTCTATTTTCTAAACTAAATTGTAAAGCTATAATTTAAGGAAATTCACCATTAAAATTAATACTCTGGTCCTATCATACGTATGAAGGAAATAATATAAATTAATTAATAATATAATATTGATAATGACATATTCTTGTATTAATTTTGGTTCATTTTCTAATTTCTATCTATTTACATTTATTCTTACAAACATTTATTTTTACACATTTGATTCAACCTTATTTTTATTTACAACTATTTCTATACATTCAATCTATTATCAAGACACATTTCAAATTGGTTCTCTAAAAATGTTCATGCATTAAAGATCAATTTGCATTAATCAAGGTTCAACATGAGCCATTTAGATTTCAACCACAATAGTTTGGATTAGTGTAGAGTCGAAGATGGTGACCTCATCAAAGACATCAATTTTAATACTTTGATCAATTGATTCTACACATTTTCAACTTCTATATTTCATTATTAGTTTGAGAGAAAAGCCCCTCTATCTCTTGCATTTATTTTCATAGACATATTATTAGTTTATTATCATTCCCAACTCATAACTCAATCAAGGTTATTTTGAGTATGATCTTTTGCATCTTTCTAATCAACCTAGATTTAAATGTTATGAGAAAATTTTGATCACATTTTTAGTAAACTTAGCATTCTTATAACCCCCTATGGCTTTTTTGTCCCATCGTAAATTGTCACCCTTGAAAATTTTACCTTATGTTTGACCCCCCGTTAAATTATTGGACCTAATTGAGCATTTAATTTTCTAAATTATGCATTCTATGACCTATTTTTTATAATTTTTGAGGAATTACAACTGCAAATCAATTGCATTTGTTTAAGACCTTTCCTCGACACCTAAACTCCTAGAAAATAGGGTGTGAGTGTCCCTCTATTTTGGCTCAAAATTCAAATATGTTAGTGTCAATTTAATATTTGCAATTCAATTGTCTAAAGTCGGTTATCAAGATTTAATTTTTGGGAAATTGAATAAATATCTATAAATACCTAGTTATTACATCATTTCAAATCTAACAACAAGAGAGATCTATCAAGAAGTGAACATCAAGAGCAATTACTATCATTGACAACAAGTTAAGAGCAACATTTTCAGAGCTTTTTGCAACAATTCAAGATCCTATCATCATGTTTAATTCTATGTGAGTTTATATGTGTTCATGTTATCAATGTTTTGTGAAGGCTAACTCTTTTACAGGTCTCCAAAGCATTCAAGCATTCAAGAAAATAAAGAAAGCAAGATCAAGACCTTGAAGTGATGTGCATGGCTTCAATTCTTCAAGGAAGCCATTGAAAGGTTGTGAGTAGCAACACTTTGTGATTTCATTATTCCTTCCTATTCATTATCCAGTTGTCATTGAAATTGTTGTTGTGGAAGTGGAAACACTTACACGAGGTTTGACTGAGGTAAGACCCTAAAATGGTCCAATATTTATTCTCTTTGTGAATGTGAAGATCCTAGGTTTGAATGGTATTGAAAGGATTTTGAAGAAAAATTATTCATTGTTGCATTTATTGTCATAACACTTGTCAAGTCATGAAAACTCGGTTATATAAATACCCAAAAGTGTTCCGACAGATCCAAAGTCAAAATTTTAAAGCTTAGATTTGACATCAGAGAACCTAAAAAATAAATCTAGAAAAGAATACAAGGACACTCATGCCTTGGGCATCGTTGTCCTTCATTTTCTACCCCAAATTGGAATCACAAGTGCACAATGCCTTGTTCTACTCATTTTTATTGTCCAAATTTTTTTGTGAACTTTTGTACCTTTTGTATTTTCATCATAACAATAAATTACATTGTTAACATAGTTATATTATTTCATTTCAACATTAGGACATTTCTAGATTTGGTTAAGGTTTTGTTGACTCGCCTATCGAGCTATAAATCAATCTCATACCTTGTCTAAATCCATCAAACCTTCATTCCATCCTTGCATTTTAAATTCATCACATCTCTCCCCATCATAAATCTAGAGTTTGATGAAAGGTGTTTGCATACTTTATCTAGGGTTTAATCTTTTTTTATCCACTTCAAAACTATAACCTATGATCTAAAGGCAAGAGAGGAAGGGTAGTGTCATATAGGGCTTGCCTATGTCAAATCCCATTTTGGTGTTTCCACCTCAACAAAAAACTATGATGATGTTTGATAAAGAGTTCTAAATCCTAGGTTGGGTAGAGGAAAATGGATAAAAATTGAATGATAAATCACTATGTTGAAACTTACCACCTAGATCTATATTCTTTGTCAGGTCGAGGTCAATTAACTCATCTCACACAAGGATACTTTGATAGTTTCTTGAAGATCCTACAAAAGGGTTAGTTCTCATAATAATGTCAAACATAAAATATGAAGTATCTTACTATGCATGGATTTGATTATTCATTCTAAAAAATATCTTGACTAATGAGGTGATGTAAAAATATTGCTTATTCTACTCTCAAATTGACTTGATTTCCTTTTTGAATTGCTTGATTGATCAAAATTTCATTAGGTGTTACAATGGAGAAAAGGACTCATATTTATATATATTTCAACATTTTTTACATTTATTAAATTGATAAGCTAACAAATTATTTTTAATTTGCAAACATATTGAGGTAAACAATATAATATTTTTTTTAAAAAAAAAAAGGTAGACAAAGGCAAGGGTTCCCTAGTCTAGACCTATTTTAATTTTTAAGTGTTCATGAAATAAACAATTAATTTAATTTCCCAAAATTAATTCAATCTCTTGAAGACAACAATAAGCCACCACTTGTAGTAGAGTTGGATGGGGCATGGGTTTTGCATCCCTCAAGGTCACAAGTTCGACTCTGCTTCATAGTGCGAAAGGCAAGGGTGAATAATATTACTTGTTCCTCATCTACTAACCTCGGGTATAGGAATGGGCTTTACCTCTAACCTCCATGAGATTAGATAAATTTTGAAGTGACAACTTGTAGCAGAGTTGGCTAGGGCTTGGGGTTTGCATCCCTTGAGGTCATAGGTTTGACTTCACTTCGTAGTGGGAAAGGAAATGGTTAGTAATATTAGTTGTTCTTGCTTTGTTGACCTAGGGTATAGGAATCAGATTTAACTCTAAAATCCATGAGGTTAGATAAATTTTAAAGGATAGTACCATTTTGAGAGGGTTTTTTGAAATGAGGGACCACACGAAATAGAGTAAAATTGATTTGATGTTGGCTTTTTGTGCTCCCCATTTGTGGGTCTGAAGCAAGTTTTTGTGCTCCCCAATATTAGGTTTGAAGCAATCCATATTTTATTTTTGTTCACTTTATTGGTGCTGCTCCACAAGTAGCAATTTATTGAGAAAAAAAAACCATTATTCAATGTTAGCAATCCATGTTTGATTATCCTGTATCTATTGGCTTACCAAACTATCAGAATAATTAGATAACTTTAAAATAATTTAAAATTTCATTGCACATTGCAACCCAATACCCGGTACACACTATTCACCTTTACCCATGAAATTTCCTAGACTTTGGTTTTATTGGACTTCCATCTTACCATACTCCATCTTATAGAACTCCATCTTATCAGACTCCAAACATCAAACCGAAACATTCTATTCAAAATTTCTTTAACTTTTTCCTTTTCAATAATTTCTGGTTCTTGGTACCCGATACCTGGAACACTTACATTTTGAAGTACTTCTTTGATTAAATATTTCTCTTTGCTTCACTTCTTGTGATCTTTCAACTTTATAGCTCTTACCATAAGATTTATTTTTCACTTGGGTCCCCAAGTCTTTCAATCTTTGGGTGTGTTATGAGACCACACAATAGGACTGATTCACTCAGATTGGCGAATGAGTCCCAATACATCAAAAGATTATATTTTCCATTGTTTCAAACCCCCTTCCAACCATCTCCAAATTTCTAGGTGCACATTTTCCTTCCTTTAGTTTTCTATTTTGTTTCATTTACACTTCTAGGTCATTTAGTGAAGTTTTTCATTGAATTAGGGTTTTGCATTACATCTTACATTTCAAAATACATTATATTTTTCTTTCCAAGTTCTTACTTGGTAGTGAACCCATTATTAGTTTACATTCAGCCCCTAGGACAGCCCTATTGCAGGATCTCTTTCTCCTTTTCATTGAGATGTATAGGGTTATCCTTGGGTGGAATAGCTTGGAAGTGGGTGTTCTGTATGTCCTAAACCATATGATAGAACTCATCACCATTTAAAGATGTTCTAGATGATAACCATGATTGTCTTTCGTATGTATTAAAAATATTAGATGATGATTGGGATTAATTAGATTCTACACCCTCTTTTATGGAATAGTACAAAATCTCAAAATTTAAACCTAAGAGTTGCATGTTTTATCTTATTCTACATCAACAAATTCAAAAACATCAACACATTATGGTGATGGGGATTTTTGACTTATATCCCTCATCATTGGAAGTTTCCTAATTTTAAAATCTTAAAAATATTTTATCTTCTCACAAAGGAACCAATTCTTCTCACAAGCATGTAGATACAATTTCTTCATCTAAGTTGGAAGAATATTATGGGCTTCAATACAAAATTCTTTCTAAAAATGGATAAATGGAAACATAGAAAAAAATGATAAGTATCAAGTGAAGTCTATACAATACTCTTTCGAATAGGGTCTAGGTTTCCAAACTTCAGCCCCATTTCATCAAATTCAATATCATCTATTGTGTTTATTACATCTTGTGGTAAGAGAGCAATATTTTCTTCACAAGAGAAAGGAATGTCTCCTACTATTAAGTAAGAACATATTTTTTTCAAATATTCTCAAAGCCTACTTGATTAATCTTCCTTTGAATTTATTTTTGTTTTTATTTTTTTATAAAAGTGGCTCATTTTGTGCATATGATTGAGTGAATTTTCATTCTACCAATGAATTTTAGGCCTTGATAAATAAAAAACAACTTAGTGATTGTGGTTCCCTCCAATGTGTTGATGCATCTAATCAATCTAAACAATAATGATGTCTTCTATGGTGTTACTCCTCACTATGTGGCATTTGTAGTTTTATGTGTTTTCCCATTGTCATTCATGGTGGTACAATCTTAAGTGCAACCATAATTTTCATGGTAGAAAAATGATAGTCTCTTGTGTGGTTTTCCTTGTCTCTACAGTCAAGGGTCAAGGTTAATTTTGGAGGTGTATATTCTTTCCAAGGATCCCCTCTTCTACTTTTCTTCCTTAAAATAAAAAAATAGAAAGTTTGTTGACATATTAATTGGGGGAATATCCCCTATCTACTTCATAGATGTCTTTTGAGATTTGACTTATTGACATCCCTCTTTGGTGGTGATGTTCTTTATAGTTCCCCTTGAGGTGTGATTATCAATTCATCCCCTATGATGTTAAGCATTTATTCATCCCCTATGATGTTAAGAATTTATTTGTTCCCTAAAATTATAAAAAACTTTAAATTTTTCTTTAGTAGAGGGTCAATTTCCCCTCTTCCCATTTTATCCTTTTGGTTGAAAACATATTTTTAAAGTTAATTTTTGCCTATTTCACTTTTTTTTCAAGGTTTTTCAATAGTTTTTTAAGGTTTCTTATTTGGCCTATCTTTCCCTCCTCTTCAATGGAATAGTACAAATTATTTATTTTATCTTTGACTATAGATCTTGGCTCTACCCAACCATACTAGGAATCTCAAATTACATACCTCTTTTTTGAGGGCTTATTCATTCTCCTAAAGTGTGATGAAAACTTTCATCAAATAATCCTTGCTACCTCAGGTATTCTAATGTGTGTGTGGATGGGTATTTCATTGAAGGATCCATCAAAATATTTGGAGCTTCAATTGACTCTAACAAAAACCTACCTACAAGACAACCAAGGGAGAAAGGAGCTGGAAGATCCATCAAGTGATTGCAGGCATAACCATTTACATAGCATTCACACCACATAGTGAACCCAAACCCTTAATTATGTCACAAATAACAATTTTATAAAGAAGGGAATATTTTTGTTACTATTGATCTATCCTCTAGTAGATTCACTGCTAGGAGTGGTAGGAAGATCTTCTATTCACAACCTTCGCATACTTGATTTTCCTCTGAAATCTCCATATATTAATGTTTTTATATTGAGTTGGATGAAGAAATCTATATACGTGAAAGGAGACTGCATCTCACATCTAAGTCATTGCGTTCAAGGTAGAGGTGAATTATATTCTTAAACTTGGTCAATCATGCCTCCACACATGAAGAATTAGATTTTGTAGTAGAAAAAAATTCCTTCTTCAAGACCAAGGCCTCCACCATCCTTGGTAGCGTGAAAAAGTATTCCATAACTACTCATGACCTTAGTGATCATTATTATGTAGCAAGGGTGGCTAGAAAATACCATCTCACTACATGTGGACAACAAAATCCCTACTAATGGCATGAAATTTTAATGGCCTTCCAACCATGTGAGCCTCCATGTAGGCTCCATTGTCCCAAATCTCCCTATTTTTCTTAGGCTTAACATATTCCCTATGATTTTTCAAATATGGATGAGGCTTCTAGAAGACTTTCACATAGTCTCAACTTTGTCTCCAACACTTCCCTTTGAGCTTAGGCTTCGACATGGCCACATCACCATCCAAGGCATGGTCAACCCTCCACCAACTCCCCAAGACTTAACACAAAAAAACTAGGTGGTTAATTCTAAGAGTGTATTTAATATTTTTTACTATATGATTAGTTTTCTATCTAATTACCTTGCAAAAACTTGAAAACATGGAGCTAGATATTGAAGTGTGGATATTCAATGAAAAATATTTCCATGATGAATACTTTGGTGTTGAGATGATTTGGGAATTGTGTTGTTTTGATATATATTTTTTTACATCTGAAGTTGATGTATTATTTTAAGAAAAATTTTGACAGGGCATAATTTACACCTTGGTTATAAAAAATTTCCAAAATTTTGTGATGCATAGTAGAATTTTGTAAGGAATTCAAATTTAATTGAATTATTTATATTTAGATAGCCCATTTTGTAAAAAAATACCATGCATTATAAATGTATGATTTAGCATCCAATATTTACACAAGTTATACTTTCTTGCACATCATTTTGGTGGGCCTTTATTTTAGTACTAATCATTCTTGGGAGGTATCTAAATCAAGGGGAGAAATCTAGGTGTTCTTTTCTTTTAAGTTTTTTGATTCATATGATTGCATCCCTCACACTAAATCCTTTCTATTTTCGTATTTTTTATAATCCTCTTAATAAATGAAAATTCAATCGTTGATATTGTGGAAATAAAAGGCACCCAAAAAAATATTGCATTCATCATCAAATTGATGAAAAGATGAATCTTATTCTTGATCATGGTATTTCCTTACCTGATCATCTTATTCTAGCACCTTAAAAAGCACCGCCCACTCTCACTCAAACATCTTGTGAGACATGGTCATCATTTGTGGATGAATAATGTATTAAAATGTATTACATTGATGAATTATCTCACATATCACTTGTTGCTACATGTAAATATAATGTTGAATCATCCATGAGTTCCAATGATTCTTTACACAAAGACATTACTATTATCATTCTAGATTAACCATATTGGGATGCATATCTACCATATGTATAATCTATGTTTGTAGAATCCCACCTTGCAGATTTGGATGACACTATTGAGGACATTCATCTTCTCTATGATGTTAGGTTCAATGAAGTTTCATTACCATTTCCATACTTTGATCTTTCTCTTGCCTCATCTACATCAGCTTCTACAATGGCATATTATGAAAATATTCATGAGTTGACCCAATGACCTATCCAACTCAATCATAATCTATATTGACATCATTGTTGAATCCACAAGACAATTGAGAGGGGGGTGAATTAGTTATACATTAAAACATCAAAACCCTCATTAATATTCATATCTGTATTAGTCCTTAAACCCTTAACAACCATTGAACACTTATCATGCATTAGCAGAAGATAAACATGCGATGTAGTAATGAAACACATCCAACCACATTAGAACACTAGATTTACATGAAAAACCCAAGAATGGAAAAACCATGATGAGGATTATCTCACAATATAAAGTAATTGCAACACCAAATATAATAGGCTCATTGTTAGAGGGCTCACTGCCCAAAAGAAAAGGGCTCATTACCAATAGCTCATGCAACCACATTAGAAAGAAGAAGAAAGAAGATTCTTACAATAATAAATCCATCTTAGAGCAACAAAAGGATCCACCACTTCTTCACAAGTACATTCACACACACTCTGTAGATTGTAGAAACCCTTTTCTCACTACTTCAAGTAGTCTTAGAAATCAAAGCTCACACTACATTTCACAGTTTCACACTTCACATGTCTCTAAACCTTTTTTACTACCATCTTCAAAAATAAAATAATCACACATATATACCATCTTCGACCTTGAAAATAATTCACAAGGTATGCATTTCAAATGTACAAATTTAAATTAGGTCAGCACCAAAACATTCCCATAGTGGAAAGGAATGAAGGTGGACCACAACACATGTTAACTTGGACCTCAATCCACTCATACATGCCACACCACACTTCCACAAACACCAAAGAATATCTACAATTAGTGTAACCACCCAAGGTCAGTCAATCCTGTGTTAACACCATTAAAAAATTAAGCACACATCCCTTTGATCCAAAGATGACTCGCAGATCACTCTCAAAACTTAAACATCATCTGGAATATTCCATAAACACCCTAAAATCCAAAAAATTCCTTTGCAGTAACATTCACTTGAAGAACATACTCATCCTATGTACACCTAGTTAACCTTCCACACACTACAACACGTAAATCCAACCTTGTGAAACACCAAAACATAAAAAAAATGGTTTGAAGATAAATATGAGAAAAATAAGCACATGCTAAAATTCATAAGACCATAAACCTATTAGTGTTAAGTTTTAACTTTGGGATAATTATTTAGGTAGTTTTCCTGTATCAGGTAGTATTTCATCCCTTTCATTTTTCATTTTCACAGTTCGCACATTGGTGAATATAACTTTCTTTGCACAATGATCCAAAACATGGAACTCTAGATATAACACCTGTAATAAACATATCCAATCCACATAGACAAATCTTCACTCATGAAGAAATGCAGAACAAAACTAGATCACTACTATACTGAACACCTCTCAACCATATCATTTTTACTTTTCTTCAAATTTTGTCAAAATTTCTTAGAAACCACGCATCACAAACACAAAATCATTACCTAGGACACTTCTACAACATCTCAACAACACAAGAGGCTAAACATCACCAACACATTCTCATGGAAGCAACACTAGAGGTTGACACCAGTGATACTACTGATGATAACATAATGCAACCAATCAAAGCATCTCCACAGTCTTCCAACAATCTATCCATAGACTTGTTGACATAAATTCAACAACTAAGAACTATTGGCATCAATTTCAATGCACAAGCTACCCATACTTACAAAAATCATCTGCAACACTATTAGATTCATAATGGTCTAATTATCATCATACATCCATGTTCCCTATTCTTGAATCTTATATGGCACCTTATCAATGCTATCATTTGTCATATGTTAGCATTGGCTGGGAGATCTTTGAGCATCATTCAAAGGAACATTGGAATCATTCCAGTCTTTGGCATGTGCATAATTTAGAGGTATTCATCTTACTTCCTGCATATTGCTTTTAGGAATGAGAAATAATCTTGCACACATTTGTGGTATTGTTTCTTCCCAATGGAAAAAATATTGTTCAACGTTCATGGATGAACTTCAACATCCAATGTTGAGCATCTTCTAGCACTATAGGCATCATTCTAAGTGGAGGAAACACATTTTTCTTCTCCTATTAATTTTGGGAGGAAACATTTTCTCACATGGAGAACTCATTACTTCACACTTTCAAGAGGGGTCACATAGACCTTATCACTTTTCTGTCTTATGGAGGGAACATTCATTGTAAATTGTTCTAGAAGTAGTCCTTGGGGGGTTATAATGAGTCCTCCATCTATTGATCACTTACCCTCTTCACTTGCACATTTCATTTCATTACATTTGTATTGTTTCTCTTTTAGATAGGATTATTTTTTTTCATTGGGTTTTCTCCTTTATTTCACTTTATGATAAATTTGTACATGAGTAGTTAACTTGGCCTAGTAGTTGAGAATCACCATCTTGCATACATTACTCCCTAAGCTGCACTTCAAGGGGGGTGTTAGTGTAAATAAATTCATTATTTATCTAGTTAGCTAATTACCCTTGTAGGATTGACCTATTCACATTTAACTTAAGCTTACATAGGTTATTCTATACTTTTTTCTCACTCATGTAGTTAAGAAATGTGTCCTCATCATTTGAGACACCTATTGCATGCATACTTTCCATTTGCCCACATACTTGTCAAGTGAGCTCACAAGTGTTGTACCTTTGGAATGTTAGTCAATTATTTAGTCCTACCTTCTTACATCCTCATCCTTGCATATATATGAAGGATTTGTCATTGTGTTTTACACACTCTTTATATTATATAACAGACATACTATTGTGATCACCATTTCACTTGTGGAAGGTTATCAATTCACAATTTTTGATCTTTGCATTCTACAATACTAAACAACACTAATGTTAAAATTAAATTTTAAGGAAATTCACCATTGAAATTCAACTACTTCTATGTAAAGAATTGTAATTAGAGGGTTGTTATTGTAAATTTTGTAAGCGAGAGCGGTTAGTAGTAATGCAAGATAACTTTGAGACCATGCAATGGTTACATGGAATTTTTTAGGACCTCCAATGTGATATGGACTCTTATCTTCAATATTAAATTATTTTGAACTTTTTTACAAACTTTCTCAATTCATGTTAAAATACAAAGCATTTATTGTACTCACATTTTACGTTTGTCATAAAATAAACAGATAATAGGAACTACTCTAATGCATATATATTCCTCTCCAATATTTTTTTAATATTGAATTAAAGTGTTACAAGAATGAAGATACCAATAGATAACTACAAAAATACAACGGCTGAACATTAAACAATACTTACGTAAATAAATTTTAAAACTACAAATACTATACCGAACTGCTGATCCCTCTCCCCTACTTATATTTTAGAACTGAAATCAGGTCGGAGGATACATCGAAAAGAATAATTGGTTCTGAGATCGAATAGAAAAGCATAGAAAAAATATCAGTTCGACCAATCACATCTAGTTCGACCATCTTCCAGATGTGGTTGAAAGACAACTGTGTACGAGGTTTAATCAAATGTATAGTATAAACTATAAACTGAGTCAAATAGCAGGTCGCTTGTGGACCGCAAAAGAACCACTTTAAGAGAAATCTTTTGTCTTGAATAGACTTATGTTTGTGTTCTCCTTCAGAGGAATATTTTGTCTAGTCATTGATAGCCACAGAATAAGAAGAGCGCATTGAGCGCCTGGTTTTTCGGGCACAACCAACAAAATAAGAGAAGTCCATTGACAACAATGTTTCAATTGCAGTTTGGTGGCATTTCAATTTTAAGAGATAAAAAGAAGACAAATATCAATGATTATAAAACAAATCATGAGATAAACTTAATATATGAAAGAGGAGATTATAAGCCAATTAGGAAAAAATATAAGAATAGGACAATTTGTGTAAAAAAATTGAGTGAACAGTTTTCATGAAAATTTATTTGAAATGTCAAGTTTATATTCAATGTTTAATTATTACCAATCAATATCAATATTATTAATATAAAGAAGGGGTAAATTTTTTATTAAAATAAGAAGAGGTACAAAGCAATCAATATCACTAAAGGTCAATTTGCATTGCTTGAGGTTGAATATAAGACACTTAAATTTGAACCATAAATTTTTAGATTAGTGTAGAGTCAATCATGGTCACCTCATCAAAGGAATCATTTTTATACCATGACAAATTGATTCTACATATTTTCAACATTTACATTTTTTCATTGATTTGAGACATATTCCCTTTTATCTCTTGCATATGATTTCATAGACATATTTTCAATTTATTATCATTCCCAACTCATAACTCAATAAAGGCTATTTGAGCTTCATTTTTTGCATCATTTTAATCACCCTAGATTTAAATCTTATGGTATTTTTCATCCTCTATTTTTGGTAAATTTGACATTCCTAGACCTCCTATGATTTTAGCTTCATTGTGTTAACTTATTTCTCCAACTTTACCTCCTATGTTTTGGTGTATGATTTCAAAATTGTAGTTTATATTGGATGGTGTAAAGAAACCTTAGTGGAGGATTAGACTGGGGTGGTGAATGATATATTAGTGAAGCTCAATAATAAATAATTAAATTAATTTGTGAACACACAAGAGTTGCTTCTAGTCCCATATCTTGTAGCACAAAATATCATATATTCATTATAATATTTTACAATATATAAATATTATTCTATCAACATATTAGTGTCATTCATACATTGATCTTTGCATAATTCTCATAGGTCTACTATAATCTCTCATTATGTTTTTGTTAAAAAGGTGCAGGACAACTAAGAGAGGGTGGCATGAATCAGTTGTCACACAGATTCAAATTCAAAACTTCAACACTTATCAATCCCACAACCACACTATTCTGTTATTAAGGATGAACATAAAATGGAAATAATAGAAAGTAAAATCAACATAATGAACACCATATTTTTACGTGGAAAACCCAATGAGGGAAAAACCATGGTAAGGATTAACTCACAATATAAAGAGATTATAAAACCAAATACAAAGGATCATTGCCTAGAAGAGGACTCACTATCCAAATCCAAAGGATCACTGTCTGTAGAAAGGTCTCACTGTCCAACAAGGAGGCTCACTGCTTACTGATACAAAAGAGAATAAAATATCCACCACAACAATTAGCATACATCCATATCCTTGATCAAAAGATTGCAAAAATCTTCAACTCACTTCCTTTATGAATCTAACACAATGAAGTATTGCTGCCTCAACTCACTTTCACACACTTCTGCTCTTTTGATTTGTGGCTTACTTCGTCACTTTGCATCTACATGCAAATCTTCATAATTTGACTTGCATTTATAGCATCTTCAACCTTAGAACCTTTCTCCAAGGCCGGCCACATAAAATTCATTTCATAAATTCAAATTAGGTCAAAAACTCAAATTCTCATGGTGGAAAATAATGAGAGTGAACCAATAAAAATATTTAACCAAGACCAAAAATAATGTCTCAGATCAACCACATGCTTCCTTGATTAAATCTAATTCTTTGAATGAAGTGTAAACACCAGGTCAGCCAAACCTAATGAAAACACAAATGAACATTGATGTACATGCTTCCCAACAAGAAGATAACATGTAGATGAGGCAAAATGCTTCATTATGCATGATAACACATCTAAAATTCCTTCAAATACATCTACAACAAGTGCAATGATCTTCGAACATCAAACTCCCTCCATCAATCCATCCAGATTATGCAAACACATACAACTCAAAAACTTGACTTTCAAATCACCAAACCACATGTACATCTTTTCCAAAACCAAGAGAACACCAATATAAGACGTATTTTAGATCCACAAGATATGAAATAGAGCAACAGAGGGATGCATAGTAGAAACATTTCTCCCAGACTATAGAAGACCAACTCTGCTAGAATAGTCTACGCACCAGTGAATGCAACTTTCACATCCTATCAAACAAAAAACTTCAACTTAGGAGTATCACCACTAGATCACCATTAGAAAACCTTTAGATCCACACAAGAATAGGATAGACACAAAATAAATCAAGGGGACATACCAAAGCACATTCTAAACACATTTATCATTCTAAATTCTCTCTTTATTAATTTTCTCAAAAGAACTTGGAAACTCATCATTTCAGCACATCTACATCATGAAGACAACTCCATGTACTCAAAACATCTCAAAAGAATCTCAACTATACATGTAAATTATTCAACATATTGAACTGTGTTGACATCAATGAAAACACCACCAAACTTGCTCATACTTGCAACAATCTTCCCCTTTGTCATTGATGGTAACACATGATGTGGAAAACCATAAAAGACAACATGCTACATAATATTTAGGGAGAACACCTTCTCTTCCTTTGCAAATAGTTTTCACATGAATTTCTCTCCCCCTTTGACATCAATGGAAAATATCAAAAACCCTTATCACTCCCTCTTAGGAGTGCACCCATTCAACTCATACTGCAACAATGAAAACCTTTTCTAACCCCCCTACGAAGTAGACCCATTCATCATTCAGATAAATGAAGAATTTGTGAATTCACTAGATTGATGCACCTTTATGTGTACCTAGTTCAGAGGGCCAATGACCCCCAACCTCTCCCTAATAAGTTCAAAAGTATCCTTCGGAAGAGCCTGAGTAAATATATCTGCAATTTGTTCCTTTGTTGTCACATACTCTAATTCACCATTTAGAAATGTTGACTTGACATCCATCTGATACACTTGGAAATCCTTGTGGGTAGAAAATGATAAAAAACATTCTAATAGCTTCCATTCTATCCAAAGGGGTGAATGTTTCTTCAAAGTCTATGCCTTTAACTTATGAGTATCCCTTGCATACAAGTCTTGCCTTATTTCTTAGAACTTCACCATTTTCATTTAGCTTATTCTGGAACACCCATTTTGAACCAATTGCATTCTTATTCATGGGTCTTGGAACTAATTCCCATGTCTAAGTCTTTTCTATTTCTTGCAACTCTTCTTTCATAGCTTTCATCCAACTCTCATCTTCACATGATTCACTCATAGACTTAGGTTCAATTTTAGAGAGTAAACTTAGATTTACCTCAACTGCTACTTTACTTCTTGTCTTCACACCTTCACTCTTGTCTCTGATTATTTGATCTCCTAGATGATTCTTCTACACATACTTAGGAGTCTTAATAGTAGGTTCTAGTTCATTTTCTTCTTCTTCTTCTTCTTCTTCTTCTTCTTCTTCTTCTTCCTTCTCCTTATTCTCTTTAGGTACTTGTCCATAGATAGGATCATCAAGTTCAACTTCACTTATCTTAATAGGATTGTGCAAGTCTTCATCAACTTTCACATTAGCACTTTCAACAATCTTCCCCAATATTTTATTGAAGCATCTATATGCTTTTTTGGTAGTAGATTCCCCAAGAAAAATTCCTTCATCACATCTAGCATCAAACTTCCCAAGATTTTCATCATCTCTTTTAATGTAACATCTACTTCCAAATACCTTGAAGTACTTCATAGTAGGATTCTTACCAGTCCATAACTCAAAAGGAGTTTTTGTGTTGTTGCCTCTAATTTGAACTCTATTAAGAACATAATCTGTAGTGTGTATTGCCTCCCTCCAGTATACATTGGGTACATTTTATTCTTTCATCATGGTTCTTGTAGCTTCCTGTACCATCTGATTTTTCCTATCAACTACCCCATTCTATTGAGGGGTTCTCATAACAACAAACTATCTCCTTATGCAATGCTATTCACAAAATGTATTAAACTCAATAGAAGTGAATTCTCCACTTCTATCATATCTAAAACATTTTATTTTCAAATTTACTTAATTTTCCACTCTTTCTTTGAACAATTTAAACCTATCCAAAGCCCAAGTCTTATCTCTAAGAAAAGCAACCCATGTCACTAGAGAATAATCATCAATAAGGAGCATAAAATACCTATCACCATTTAGGCTTCATATTCTAGTCAGACTACAGAGGTCAATATGAATTAATTCCAACATTTTGGTGCTAGATTTCTCTTTTCCCTTAAAGTTGCATCTTGTCTGTTTCCCCAAATGACAACTTCTACAAATAGTATTAGTAGGCTTTGTGATTCTAGGCAGAACCCAAACAACATCTCTTGAACTGCTTTTGACTATATTAT
The DNA here is from genome assembly GCA_007258455.2 of Sequoia sempervirens. Taxonomy (NCBI): domain Eukaryota; kingdom Viridiplantae; phylum Streptophyta; class Pinopsida; order Cupressales; family Cupressaceae; genus Sequoia; species Sequoia sempervirens. Next base: position 151,924,304 of record VDFB02026320.1, read on the forward strand.
CAAAGTTTACATGTCCCATTCTTTGGTGCCATAACCAACTTTCACTAACTAGAGATACAAGGAATTGAACATTAACTCCCTCAAGCTAATAGATGTTTCCATGAGTTTTCCTTCCAATAGCAACCATATCTTTGGATCATTTTCTAATTCCATAGGTATTATTTTAAAACAAAATTTTAAAACCATTGCTACACATATGTCCAACACTCAAAAGGTTATGCCTCAAACCCTTTACATAGTATACATCTATTCAATAGAAAAGTGGCCCCTTGTCATTTTCATGGCCTTTTAGGTCTTTTTTCATGGTGTTGGATCTATGTTTCTCTAATTCTATGTTGTATCATGGCTTGAACATGCTTATTTAGGTACTTAAACTCAAAGAATGACATCTTGTGAAGGTGTTGTGAAGTGTTGTAAGGAATTGCTTCACTTTTCTAGACTCTATTTAATACAATTCACCTAAAAATCACCTTTTTACACATTAAAAAGTCCTATATTGAAGTCTTGTAAAGTCTTATAACAAGTGTTCATGCTTTTCTAGGAAAAATCTCCTTATTTACACCTTTCTCATGCTTTATTTTATCTCCTTATTCCCTCATATGCTTAATTAAGTGTATTTTTGCATATTAGCCCGACAAACAACATTAAACATAACATTATTCCCGAAACATGGTTTTAGGTCCTAGATGGGACCCATTCACCATGGGTGGTGAATGCGTCCCCCTTGGCCCCAAATTAAAAATATTTCAAAATTCTTTTCAAGATTTTATTAAAAGTCACTTGATGTCGGCCTGTGATGAGGTATGAATGGATAGTAACACACAAGAATTATATAAATAAGTATTTTTCACCTCATTTTACATCTCCTAAGTCATTCAAGCAACCCTCCAATAATCTTCTACAACCTCCTAATACATTCAAGCATTCTACATCATCAATTGAAGCAACTATTGAGGCACTTTGAAGCAACCATTGACATTACTTCAAGCTTACAAGATCAAGGAATTGTTGAGTTAATAGCATTTTCATGTTGTTAGTTTATATTTCCTTTGCATTTCATTTATTTCTATTGGGTTTGATTACCAAAGTGGGGTTTGACCAAGGCAAACCACTATTTTCTAACCATCCAACATTGTTCCCCTTTGCATGTTTCTTTACAACCTTTTATATATATATTTGACAGGTTTAAAGGTGTTGAAAAGTGGAAATCAAGTCAACTAGGCTCTTCAAGTCAACATATCACTATTTCATGCTTATTGAGTGTTTTCTATCCATTTCCTACAAAACTGACTCTGGCAATCTAACATTTAGACATTCCCAAATCTAGTGTTCTAGAGTTGTCTAATTTTCTATAAATATAGGAGTGGATTGATTCAACACCCTTGGAGCATGAGTCCCACCTAAATTTTGAATTTTTTTATTTTGTTAGATCTTGGATCCCGACTATCAAAAATTATTTCCCAACACTTTTTCATTAGTAAGAGTAGTAATTCACCACCTTGGATGAATGAGTCCCATTATGAAAAACCAATAAAATTCATCAACATTCCAAACACTCTAGAAAACTCATATTTCATCTAGGTGCACTCTGATTTCATCCTTCTCTTTATGTTTTGCATATTTCTTTCATTTTCTTCATTTTTTGCTTATCACAATGTTTTTTCAAACATAATTTAACTTGCACTTTTGCATTCATTTTAGATAATTTTAATTAGTCAATTGTATTTACTTAAGATCATTTACATCATATCACATTGCATACATCCTAATTTGAGTGTCACAGAAGCATTTTGGGACCTAAATCTCTCTCTTTCTAGGTGAAAAATCTTAGTAAGAGAGCAACCATTCTTGGTTCCCAAAATCTATGTCACAACATCATTAGTGTTGTGTACTCCATCAAAATTAATTGTACCTTTCCCACAAATCTTAGCTCCTGAATCATCACCAAACATGACCAAACCACCATCATACTTTTCAAGTTTAGTGAACTTACTTTAATCTTTGGTCATGTGATTTGAACAATCACTGTGAATCACCTAGTAGCCTTAATCCTATCTTGCATGAAAGGAGGTGACCAAAGTACCTTCCATCTTATTCGTTTTGTTCTCCAAGGAATTCTTCCTTGCACATTTCCTTGGGTTAGTAGACACAAATTTATTCTCCAAAGCTAAAAAAGAGCATTCACTATCATTTGTTGCAAGGTGTTACCCTTGGTCTTCCTTGCAACACTAAGCACTTGGGTTTGTGGCATGGTCTAAGTGCCTCATGTAGTTCTTAACCAAAGATTTTATGAGGCATTGCAAGTTCAATCTTTTGGTGCAATGACAAGTCCAACAATTGGTATCAAAGCTAGTCATAGGTTCAAACCCCATGCTTGTGCTGGGGGGGATTGTTGCAAGGTGTGACCCTTGGTCTTCCTTGTAGCACTAAGTGCTTGGGTTTGTGACATGGTCTAACCACCTCATGTGGTTCTTAACTGAAGCTTGTATTGGCCATTGATAGGTCAACCTTTTGGTGCAATGGAAAGTCCAACATCATCACCCTCATAATCAAATTCATCATCATAGATTTTGGCTTCTTCTTTAACATAATACAAATTCTTGTTTTTCTTATCCTTTCTATCCTTATCTTTATAATCCTTGTTTTTCTTATGTATAACTCTATTCGAACATCCTGAAGCATAATGAACAATATTACTACAACTGAAATATTTAAAGGGAAAAATACCTTTATACTTTCTAGTACCTTTCTTCAGCTTTTTGGCCAAACCCTCTTCCAACTAATCAAAACCATTACTCTCTAGATCATCTTCAATTTTCATTGGCTTAAATTATGATTTTTTCTTTTCTTCTTTCCCGCCTTCTTTCTTGAACTTTTTCATCTCAAATGCTGGCAAGGTGCAGAAATAAATGTTCTTTAGTATACTTCTTAGGATCATGCATTTCTTCAATAACTAAGATCTTATCACTATAGCAATTTGGTAAGGTGATCAGGATCTTCTCAATAATATTTTCAATGGTCAGCTTACCCCCTTGATTATTAACTTCATTTGCTATCATTTCAACCCCGTAGAAATAGCTTGTGAACTCTTCACCTTCTTCCATTTTTAGATTCTTATATCTATCTTTCTCATTCTCCTCATAAGAAAAAACCTCATTTGTAGTAGAAGGACCACTTGCCAGAGCAACATACTTCTTCTCAACAACATTCTAGGTCTTGTAACCAAGAGAAACAATATATCTTCTCATATACACTTTTCAATCACTATAATCAGATCCATCAAACATAGGGATCTCCAACTTATGTACCATCAGATCTTCCTTAAGCTGTTAAGCTCTACACCAAGGAACCAAATATCATATACCAATTGTTAAAAATGCATAGGAAAATGAAGAGGGGGGATTAATGAATTGTCACACAAATTGAAGTTCAAATCTTCAACACTTATCAATCCCAGAACCACACTATTCTATCATTAAGTATGAACATGAAATGTAGATAATAGAATGTAAAATCGACACAATGAACACCATATTTTTACGTGGAAAACCCAATGATGGAAAAACCATGGTGAGGATTAACTCACAATATAAAGAGATTATAAAACCAAATATAGAGGTTCACTACCAAGGGCTCACTTCCTAGAAGAGGATTCACTATCCAAACACAAAGACTCACTTCCTACAAAAAGGACTCATTGTCCAACAAGGAGGCTCACTGTCTACTGATACAAAAGAGAGAAAAAGATCCACCACAACAATTAACACACATCTACAGCCTTGATTAAAACATTGCAAGAACCTTCAACTCACTGCCTTGAACAATCTAACATAATGATGTACTACTGCCTCAACTCACTTTCACACACTTCTACTCTTTTGATTTGTGGCTTACTTCATCACTTTACATCTGCATCCAAATATTCACAATCCAACTTGCATTTATACCATCTTCACCTTAGCAACTTTCTCCAAGGTCGACCACATAAACTTCATTTCATAAATTCAAATTAGGTTGGCAACTCAACATTCTCATGGTGGAAAAGAATGAGAGTGGAGCAATAAAAATACTTAACCAAGACCAAAAATAATGTCTCAGATCAACCATACACTTCCTTGATTTAATTCTTTGAATGAAGTGTAAACACCAAGTCAGCCAAACCTAATGAAAACACAAATGAACATTCATGTAGGGTATGTGGAGAATCATCATGGGCCAAAAAGTGGCAATATGATGGGTATTTTTAGTGTATGTGGCTGATGACTTTTTCTTACCCAAAATTGATGAAACAAAAAGGGATTTCAAAGGTGATTCTCAGCTTTCCACTAATATAAATTATGCTTTACTTTGAATTTAATAAATAATTATTATGCATTTTCTATTTGAATTACAGCGAAAGTCCTAATTGATCGATTGATTGAAAAAAATCTATAGCTTTCAAATGGTATCACATTTTTTGAATCCAAAACATGTGTCACATTCTATGCTTTTCCTACTATAGGATTAAAAAAAAAACCAATATAAGACACCAATATCAAACATATTCTAGATCTACAAGATATGAAATAGAACAACGAAGGGTTGCCGAACAAAAAAATTTCTCCCAGTCCATAGAAGACCAACTTTGCCAAAACAGTCTACACACCGATGAACACAACTTTCACATCCCATCAAACTAGAAACTTCAACTCAGGAGGTATCACCACTAGATCACCATTAGAAAACTTTCAAATTGGCACAAGTATAGGATTAACATAGAAGAAATGTGGGGCACATATCAGAGCACCTTTTGAACACATTCATCACTGTTACTTCTCTCTTTATTAATTTTCTCAAAATTACTTGGAAACTCATAATTTTAGCACATATACAACATTATAAAGATAGCTCCATGTACGCACAATATCTCAAAAGCATCTCAACTATACATGTACAATTTGAACCATACTGAACTATGTTGACATCAATGACAACATTAATGATAACACCACCAAACTTGCTCATACATGCGACAATTTCCTATTTCATTCCCTTATCTTTGTTAGCTCTCTCCTATGTCTTCTATCTACCTTACTCTATCTTAATTTATCTCTTCTCATTCTCTCTCAAGTATTTTATTCCTATAGTACATATATGTATATTATTAGATTTACAAATATATTCCTTTTTATGCTCCTTAATTTATATATCCTTCTATATGTATCATGGGTTAGTTGCAAGTGTTGCATTATAATTTTTGATGTATTCATGGATGGATGATCCAAAGAGGACTGTCCAACCATGTAGCATAGAGTTCAACACAATAGAAATAACACAAGAAATACTTGAAAAATAATGATTATCATTAATACAATAACTTGCAGTTTTACATGCATCATATGCCACAAATGTCGAATGACTAGGGCTCATAGGCCTACCATAGGGTATTACAAGATATTATAATTAGCATATTACCCTATTACACTCAACAACCCAAAAGCTCGTATTTAACTATCTAACTATCTAACTCTTAACTAATAAACTAACTTAGACTTGAAAGAACTAACTTCCACTAGATTACAAATGATCTTAAATATGAATCTCTAGCTCCAATTATGATCTGTGTCAACTTCAATAGCTTACAACCCCAATGTAAGATCAAATGTGTAGGTTGATTTTTGAACATGAGAAGATAACCCATAATATGTTGCAAATATCTAAAAAAGTTCCGTCATACCTAAATTTCTATCAATGATTTTTTATTAATTTTCAGAAATTGCAAAAATGCTTTACACATCTAGCTAGGACCAGATAGGCCCTAAATGCTTTGAAAAAGAATTAATAGTGAAATTATAAGAGAAATAAATTTCTGCAAACAAATATGAATCACCTAAAATTAGGATATTCTGAAGATGGCCTCATGTGGAAGATATATCCTACTATGTGAGCTGATAAATTATAATGTTATAGATTATGGAAGAAATTCTTGAGACAACTATAGAACGAATTATAAAGAAAGAAATGTTTTTTTGGTTATTACAAGATTACGTTACAAACAAGGATGATCTTGCATCAAACACCCAAGGTTGGAAGAAAAGTGAGTCCCTCATTTCCAAGAGCTAGAGGAAAAAAAAAGTGGTCCACCTTAGCCTAAGAAATACGTTAGGAATCCTCCATTGGACCACCTTTCCACTTTACGAAGTACTACTTGTATTGCTTATTCATAGTTATCCTTCTATTTCAGGTGTCCAAGATCTACTCAATCTTCTCTGATGGTTGATGTGGTAACTAATCCTCCAATTCCCCTTCTTTGTTACTCCCACTTGACTATCCTTCATGATACTCATAGATGTCTACAACATTTAAAATAGGTGATATACAAAGAGCCAAGCTAGTAACTCCACTTCATATTTATTTCCAAAATCAACCTTTCTAATGATCTTACATGTTCCAATCTTCCTCATCTTTAGCTTATTGTATGTTACTACTCTTGAGACCTTTCCTTCTTGAGATATACTATAAGTTATCTCCAACAAAAAATTCCTTGTCTCCCTTTCTCATCTTCCTTCTCCTTGTGCTTATTGTTTATTCCCTTCAAGTTTTTTTAGACCTAAATATGTACTATGTCCATGAATGCTAAAAATTATTCTACTTTTGCACTCCTATCCTCCATACTGATGTCTCTAAGCTTCACAAATGCTTTGGGATGTACCCTTGTCACAATCTCAAATGGTATCTTCCCTCCGCTTTGGTTTACTAAATTGTTGTATGTAAAATATGCTTGTAGTAGAACTATGTCCTATTCTCTTACCTTATCTCTAACCAAACATATTAATAATTTATCCAAACTCCTATTTAGTACCTCTATTTATCCAACTATTTGTGGGTGATATGTTGAATTGAATTTTAGGCATGTCTTCATCTTCTTCCATAATTTCCTCCAAAAGTATCCAATGAACTTGGAATCCTTGTCTAAAACTATTCTCTTTGGTAGTCCATGTAATCTCACAATCTCCTTGAAAAATAAGTCAGCAACATGCATAACATCATTAGTCTTCTTGCAAGGAAAAAAATGTGTCATCTTACAAAATTGGTCCACTAGCACCATTATAGAATCATATCCTCTTTGTTTTCTTGGTAATCCTAATATGAAATCCATGCTTATATCTTCCCAAGGTATCTTTGATGTTATCAAAGGTTTGTACAATCTATTACTCTAATTGTTCTCTTTTACTAATTGATAGATTTTTCAATTTTGAACATACTTCCCAATATCCTTAGATATCTCTGGAAAAAAATAATGCTCACTCACCAAAGATATTATTTTATCTACCCCAAAATGTCCTTCTAGTCCTTCAATATGCTTCTCCTTAATCAAATTATCCCTTAATGAACTCCTTGGAATACACAAATGATTTCCCTTGAACAACATATCTTCTTGAATGAAATAATCTAACCATTGAATCCTATCTATCACTACTGGTTCCTTACATGCCTTCCATGCTTTAGTAAAATATGGATCATCCTCATACATGTGTTTTAGTCCTTCAAAACCTAGCACTTCTATCTTCATTGTTGTCAAAAAATTCCTTCTTTGGATTAATGCATCTACAACTTTATTTGACTTACCACTTCTATGCTTCAACAAAAAATTCTAACTCTAAAAGAACTCAATCCATCTCATATGTCTCTATTTCAACTTACCCCAACTATTCAAATAGTACAAGTCTTGATGATTAGCGTACAACACAAACTCCTTAGGCCACATATAATGTCTCCACTTTTTCAAGGATTGAATTATGGCATAGAACTCTCGGTCATAAACTAAATATCTCCTTCTGGAATCATTCAATTTCTCACTAAAATAATCCATGGGTCTTCCTTTTATTAATATGGATTCTATTACATTTCCATGTCCATCACAATCAACTTGAAATACTTGATCAAAATTAGGTAATTCCAACACTAGTTTCTCTATCACCTTTTGCTTCAATAGTTCAAAAATTATTTTTTCTTTAGATGTCCACTTAAAGTCTTTCCTATCTCCTCTCATTGTTTCTATCATGGGTGTGAAAATGCTACTAAATCTCCTTATAAATTTCCAGTAGATTTTTTTTTCCATGAAACAATATTACCTCCCCAATGTTCACTGGTGTAGGTCACTCAACAATTTCTCTAACCTTCTCAAGATCCATCTTCAATCCTTCGACAGAATGAAAAAACACAAGTACAAAAAAAATTTCTTCATAAATTTACACTTCTTGATGTTTGTCAACTTCTCCTCCCTCAATCTCTATAATACTTGTCTAATGTGCCACAAATGTTTTTCTCTTGTCTTATTGGAAATTAGAATATCATCCATATAAATAATAACAAAATTACGCAAGAATTGCTTCATTACTTTGTTCATCAACCTCATGAAAGTGCTAGGTGAATTAGTCAATCCAAAAGGCATCACAAACCACTCATAAAAATAATCATTATTCTTAAATGTAGTCTTCCATTTATCTCATTCTCTAATTCTCATTTGATGATATCCACTCTTTAGGTCAATCTTTGTGAAAAAAAATTTCTCCACTCAAATAGTCCATAATATCATCCATCATTGGTAATGGGAATCTATACTTGACTACAATTAAATTGATTTATCTTTAGTCTACACACATCCTCAACTCTCCATCTTTCTTTGGTGCAAGTACAACAGGTACCATGTATGGGATTAAGCTTTCTTTAATCAATCCATTCTTCAATAATTCTTGAATTTTTTGGTTCAACTTTGCATCTTATATAGGTTTCATCCTATATGTTGCTTTGTTAGGAAATTTTTTTCTAGGTGTTAGGTCTATATGATGACTTCTAATCCATACTAGTGTTAATCCATCTGATGCATTCTTTGATATGATATCTTGATATTCTTTCAATAGTTTTCTACTTATATTTGTGGTGGATCTTCATATTTTTCAATAGAATTATTTATCTTGTAATTATTGGAATTCTTTGGAATCAATGCAAAGCACATTTTATCATGCCTCAATCCTTCTAGAAACTTCCTTGCATTTATTAAACATAGTCTATCCATGCCATAAACTTCACTTTTTTCCTCCTCTCCCAAGGGTATCAATATATGCCTCTTACCATTTGAAGTCATAGTATAGGTATTCTTCCTTCTATCATGCATTTCTTTCATTTCATTTTTACATGGTATTCCTAACAATAAATTTCATGCATTCATGGGTATAATATCACACAACACTTCATCATTATTTGATCCTATATGAAATTTCACCAAACATTGCTCTCTTACCAATATCTTATGTTCATCTTGAATCCATGCTATCTTGTAGGGCTTTGGATGTTTCAACCTCTTCAAATTCAACTTGGTTACAATCTCCTATGAAACTAAATTTTATGGGTACTACCACTATCAATGATAAGTTTACATACCTTTCCTCCATATTTACACATTGTTGTGAACAAATTCTTCCTATGTGATAGTTCCTCAATCACTTCTTCATGTATCAAAGCTCTTCTCATTAGTAATGACTTATCTTTCTCTTGTTTACCAACTAAACTAGGAGTTCCAATAGGATCTTCATCCTCATAAGTTGTCCTCTTGTATTCTCATTCCTCTTGTCATTAATTTCCTAATGACATTCAAATGCTCAATATCATTTGCCTCCACACTTGAAACAAGTTCCTCTGAATGGTCTCTTCTTAGATATTCTTTCATGTCTCTTATATCCATCATTAAAGTAGGAATCATGACTTCCTCTATCATTATAATAAAAATTTATATCGTCTCTTCCTCTGTGGTATGAATTATTGTCCTTCTCTTCACTACAATAGGGTTTCCCATCCTTATTTTTCTCTATGTATGGTCTTCTCTCTTTGGATCATGTTTCACCTCTTTGAGATCTTCATCTTGTTCAACATTTCCTCTACCTTTAGTGAAAATTGGTATGATTCATCAACTATTGTCATCTTCACCAGGCTCAACTCTATTTGGATGTTTGTTCATAGTCCATTGATGTAACACACAACCTTCTCCTTGCTTACTTTACTATTTCTAGCTCTAATGATCATCTTGTAAAATTATTTAGTACACTCCTTCATAGACTTCTCTTTTTTCCTAATATTCTACAACCTTTTAAAACTTCAAGCTCATAATCAATTTGTCTTATAAATTAATTCAACTTTTTCACCATCCTATCCCACTTTGTGATTTTCTCATTTTCCCTTCTATTCTATCTAATTGAACTTATTTCCACCAAATGGAAACATGTATTTCAACTATTTTTTTACAAATATCATGTTTTCTACATCTTCAATTTATTCATACTTAAAGTATTCTTCCATATCATTGATATACTCAATCAATTCCCTAGGGTTTAAATTTACTGCGTAGTTTTAAATTTTCAATTGCAAGTCTCTTATGAATATTGGAAATAGATTTTAACATCTTTACCTAATCTGAATCTTCTTCTTCTAGGTTGTTTTCATTTTCATTTTAGCAAGATCTAATTCATCATCACTTTTAGCTTCATGTCTAGGATTTAGAACTCTCCTTCTATCTTATTTTATAATATCCAACTAGAATCTCATTACCCTCATCATTTCCAACATCTTATCCATTCTTCCAACAACATTTTCCATAACATACACTCTTTTTGGAGGGATATCTTCCCCTTGGATTTGGTGGAACTGTCTCGATTTGATGATCTATCTACAAGGTATCAATTGCCTCACAAGTGATGCTTGATTGAAAACACTTTCAAGCTACCTTAGGTCAATGATTTTTTCACAAGGAATTCATTCTCTCCTAAAGTAGTTGTAAAATTTCTTTTATACCACTTGATGTAGTCATAGATGGAGGGTCCAAAGAGGACTATCCAACCATGCAGCCTATAGTTCAACACAATGGAAATAACACAAGAAATGATCAAAAAATAAGGATTATCATTGATACAACAACTTACAGTCTTACATGCATTGTATGCCACAAGTATAGAATGAATATGGCTCATAAGCCTACCATGGCGCATTATAGGATATTACAATTGGTGTATTGCCTTATTACGCCCCACAACCTAGAAGGTTGAATCTAACTATCTAACTTCTAACTAATGAACTAAATAATAGAATGAACTAACTTCCAGTGGATTAAAAATTATATTAAATATGAATCTCTACCTCTAATTGTGTTGTATATCTTCAAGAAAGTTCCCTTGGACATAAAATTCATTGAGTTTTGTATTGTTAAACTCCACATGTTCCAGAAATAGTTTGTGCATCCATCCTAGACTAGATAGGCCCTTAATGGACTAATAAAGAATTGCTAGTAAAATTAAGAGAGCAATAATTTTTTGTAAACAAATAAAAATCCTCTAAAATAAAGATAGTTTAAAGATGGCATTGTTTAAAAGATATATCCTACTCCTTGAGCTAAAAAATGATAATGTGGTAAAATGGGGAAGAAACTACTAAGATAGCTACAAACTGAACTTTTAAAAAAGAAATGTTGTTTTTGGTTGATACAATATTTCATTACAACTAGGGATTCTCATGCATCAATGTGTTTACCTTATGGTAAATTTAACTTGTTTTATATTAGTTTAGACTTTTCTATATGTTACCATCTTTTGGTACCTTTGTGGGTTTCCACCATTGGCATCATTTTTTCTTTCCTTTTAATATTTCATCTTAATGGGAGTGGACTATATCTATTTTCCTAACATAATACCTAAATTAAACCCATTTATTTCTCTTAAAACATGTTGGCTCTATCTGGCTAGTCTACTTGTAAAAAATTATCTTCCAAACCATATCATAGTTTACAAAAAAATTATCTTCTTTTAATGTAGAATGTTCTTGTAGATTCCTCTCAACTATACATATATATTCTCCCATTATAGAAGGGTTTACTATAAAAAAATGAATATGACCTTGATGTTAAATAGTGTACATTCTCCAATGGTGATAGACTCTATCAATTATTTATCATAGACTAAGGGACTTCTTATGTGTACTAGTCATAAATTGAGTAATTGTCTTAATTGTTTGATTGGAGCCATACATCTCTTTCTTTAATCCTAAACCTATTGTTATTGATTGTGGAAATTATATATTTAATGCTAACATCTACATTGTTCATTGCATCATAGGGTGTAGAAGACTATATTGTATAATTTTTATTATTATATGTCTAAATTTATGTTAAGTTTTAGTTTCCTAGCTGTAAAAAAATTCATACAGTTTTTTAAACATTATTATAGGTTCTCTACATGTTTATCACTACTATTTGTAAATTTTTTTTTGAAGTGCTATATCTCTTTCTTATTTCTTCTATCTCTTTTCCTACTCTAGTATAATTTATTATCTATTGTTTCCACTTTTTCACATTTTGGTTTTTGAATTCTATGAGAATATCACTTTTTACTTCATGAAAATATTAATCTAATATTAAAATGGTATGATTTTTATTTCTAGTATATTTGTATGCATTACACTTAGTAAGTCCTCTAAGGATCTAGCTATATATGCATTTTTTAATAAATTCCCCTCAACATTATTGTGTAATATATCTACCTAAAATTATTGGTAGAGAATATGCATGAAATTTATAGTTGTTAATATAAAGTATAAGGTGTAAAAAAAGATGGAAAGAGAGTCACCACAAGTTGCAATTAATTTTTTTGGGAAATAAATTGCTTAATTATAATTTCTATATGCTATTATGGTGGAGACAATAGCAGAAAAATTAATGTTGTTGGAGAGCATTCTATTCTTTTTATTTCCCCTTTCTCTTTTATAGTTCCTCTTCTCTCCTTGGTATCTCTTTCTATTTTTTCTCAATTCCTTGATTTATTCTTCTTCTTATGTAGTGTCCATAATATAAATCTTTAACTATTTCTTCCATGTCATAATCTAGTTTCTTATTAATTTTTATAAATATTATTTTCTAATTTTTCTTCTCCCTTCATAACCTAAGATTGCTAACACTATTTCTCAAAGGATTATTTATTATGTCTTTTAAATATGTTTCTTATTATATTTTCCTTTATATTATTATTATAATAAATTTCTGAAGGAGTCCTTTAAAAAATTTCTAAAAAAGAGAGGGCTTCCTAAAATATATTTTATGATTAATTTATCAATTACAAATTTATGTGGAATAGAAACCAATTGGTGCATCTATTTTCTCAACAAGGCCATTCCTTGTTTGAATAGTGATTTTTATATTATCTAATCACTCATGAGTTCATCTTTCTTATCCAAGTTTTAATATTTTTACACTAGAATTTATTCATTTACTTTCATCCATTTTTCCTCCTTTTACCCCTTTTATTGCACTCAAGGGAACTTCAATTATTTTCTTCATTTTTATTTTATAAACTGTATGAATTTATTTTTCATTACCTTTGGTTGTAATCAAGATAATTATCCTTCTACTCTTTCTAGTCTCATTGATAGGAGGGCCTCAATTATTTCTCCAATTGAATTTTTTCCCCTCATCTTAATTGAACACTTTGCAATGTTGTTGATTTTTTTATGATGTGGTCAATTGTAGGGAATTTTTCTCAAGCTCATTATCATCTATTCTCCCATGAGTTTTATAATCCATAATTTCAAATGAAAAGGAGCCAGTTTAAATTTGTTTTATCAAAATTTATTCAAATATTTTGATTACTCTTGGTAGTCTTTGATCCTTTAAAAAAATTCATTTCTAATTAATGCAATTTATCTTTAACTTTCTCTATTTTTCCTTGATACTTCTTCTCCATTTTCTTTTTCACATATTCATTATATGTTCTAGATTTATTTCATTTGGTTCTTTCAAGAGTGTAAATAATTCTTTTATGATATTCTCTTCTAACTAGTATTTATGCTCATGTAGTATGTGGATCTACTATGTCTACTTAATAAAAAATAATATCTACTAAGTTATCGTGATTTAATTTTAGTATTTTCTCACTATATATAAATATATGTATTATTTATTTTACATATTTATGGGAGAGTGGCCTAAAGTGGAGCACCCTAACTTTCCGTTTCTCAAAATCCTATGTGGAAATTTCAAATCACTCCCAATTTTGTACAATAGTTTATTTGGAAACTCATGTGCTTCTATATTTATTTTTAGGGTCACATCATCAAATATGATGCCACATCAACATGTTTTTTGTTGAGGTATCGAAAAAGGCCCAAAAAAAAAGTGAAACCTATAGTGATGCACTAAGTCATGTTTTATTGGTGTGTTGATGTCACATCACATGATTTGTCACTTTTCATACTTTATGGATAGAATGTGTTTTACAATTGGATATTAAGATTATCCACTATAGGGCCCACTGAGGACTACTTCTATCCCCACTATTGGACCCTGCTCCATTATGTAGCCCTCTCCCCTAGTTCAAATCATTTGAGAAAACTCTAGTAGACTTACTAAGAAAAGGTCACTTATTTTAAAATATATTTTTTCTTCTTTTTTGATATTCTATTATTCTCTCATTTTCCCATATGAAGTAAATATCAAGGCAAGTTATTATAGATATACTTGAATTGACAATTTATTCATTATATCTACTCTATGTTATTTTATATCTAATCTCATAGCATCATTGGTAGATAATTTCATAGGTGGTGATAATGGTAGTAGAAATTTCTGTAGACACCTAAAAATGGTCTGGAGAATGTAATTGATTAAATACGACTTATTTGATTAATTTATCCTAAATTCATCTACTTGGTAAATAAATAGAAATATTTGTTTATATTAAGTTCATTATTAATTCTTCTATTTTCTCTCTTAATTAAATAAACAAAATTAAAAACTTTGTTTTATTTAATTATTATCATTATTACTTCTTTTTTACTTCTATCATAAATTAAATACACAACTTAAATAATTTGTTACCTCATCACATTTCTTCTTAATTAAATAAAGATATTCAAAAATCTTTTATTTAATTATCATTTTCCTTTTGTTTTAATAAACAAACTCTATAGTTTGATTTATTAAATTATTTATTCCCCTTTTGCTAAATTTAAATAAAATAAAATAATTTAAATTTATGCATAAATTATCTACCACTATTCACTCACCAATAAAATTAAATTTTCAAAATTTAATTAATTGCACTGTCATTCACGGGAAGAGCTTCAGGGACAAACCTGCAGGAAGTTCTCTCAACCACCTTCCACCCACCTTCCCTCTCTTCTTGCCTGGCATTTTCATGGGGGGAAACAATCCTCCATGATCAGCTACATCCTCTCATCCCATGCCATTCAATTCTCCAGATTGAATCACAGCCCCTTATCCCGTATCCCTGTGCAAATGTGTTGTCGTGAAAGCTATAAATACAGCTCTTTGGCTACAGGAAATGGATCCCAACTTATGCAATCTTACTCTGCAGGTTTTCCAAAGCTTCCAGCATTCATCCAACATCTCGAGCATTCAACATTCAATCAACATCCATCCAGCATCTCAATTATGGCAGTTTACAGTAGTTTCTTTCTTAGAAGCTTTGCTGTAGAATCATTTTAGTTGCACATTTAATCATATAGGAATAGAATAGCTTAATTCCCATTCTGTAAGTGTCATTTTCAATAGTCTAATTAGCTTCTAAA
Organism: Sequoia sempervirens; assembly: GCA_007258455.2. Classification (NCBI taxonomy): domain Eukaryota; kingdom Viridiplantae; phylum Streptophyta; class Pinopsida; order Cupressales; family Cupressaceae; genus Sequoia; species Sequoia sempervirens. Next base: position 151,939,910 of record VDFB02026320.1, read on the forward strand.
TTTGAGAGCAAAGTAGATTAGAGAAATCTTTAGAGTTAGAGAGCAATAGGATAAATTTCTAAAAATTTCTAGTTTAAATTAGTTTAAATTTCTTAAATCTTAGATGCATTGTTTTATTTAGAGGTGTAGATGCATGTTTAGATGGTTTAACTCATTCCTACGCTTACAAATTGGTGCCCATGCCCCATATTTTGATTAATTTTTGAGAAAAGTGTTCTACAGGTATCAGTGTGCTAGTTTTCGCGGAACCGTGACTTCTTACAGCATGCCGAGTTTCTGTTACAATGTGCCAGGTTTCTATTATAGTGCATTGAATTACTGTTCTAGCATGCCGTTTCACTGTTTCAGCGCGTCGTGTCACTATTTCAGCGCGCTGCTTCACTGTCCTTAAAATCACTTTCTTTTTATCTGGATCCGACACCTCCGCGGCCAGATTTTGTTTTTGTCTAAATTTGGATAAAATTTATCAATCCTAGGATAGAAATGGATAAAATTTGTCAATCCTAGGATAGCAAATGGATAAAAAATGATCAATCCTAGGATAGAAACTTCATCACTTCTTGTGGAATTAAAATTGAACATCATGCTTTTTATGGAGCAATATCTCCATATAGATTAGATCCTTTGTCTTTTGGGTTTTAAAAAGAACAACTTCTTTGCTGTGATTGGGTGATAGGTTTATGCTCTCCCCTTTACTGGGTGCATCAGAATACCAGACTCACTTTTCTTTATGCATTTTAAATATTTTTAAAAACCTTTAGATAGGCCTGCCGTAGTGGGAAAAAGTACTCACCCTACGGGAACGACCTGAGTGGGGATAGCCAAAAGCCATGGTATTCCAACCCACTTAAAAATTTATGTGAATTTGGGGAAACCCTCTTTAAATGGAAGTGTGCAGGATAACCATCCCCAAAATATTTGTTCTAAAGATTGGGAGGTTTCTCGAGGGAGTTTATCCATTTACCGCTCTGAACGAAAATCCTATCTAAGAACCTAGAAATAGAAGCATGCTTGTCAGTTTCTAAACATTGTAATACTCAGCGGTGCAGGGGCGGGGAAGAATCTACCCTCAAGAACTCACCATATAATTGCCAAGGACTGTTTGCTCAGGGGATCCGGTATCCATTTCCGTCACTCTGAGTACGCACCTGGAAAAGACAAAAACACGGGCGCCCTCTAGGGGGTGACATGGATGTGTGAGTCAACGCAATTCCAAGCTGTGGGCCATTCGAGTATATAACGATGACCTTTTGTCTCTAAGAGTGAGTCTATCTAAAGTGTCTTATCTGTTATAAACCAGTGAAAATAAAAAATAATCATGCTTGATTCTTAAGAACATACACTATCTATTTAGATTCTAGGATTTTTAAAAGTCAACCATTCTATTCTTGCTTGTGTTTTCTCTCATTAAATTCAGATAAGATCATCACAAAAATCTTCAAAATCAAAACACTTGTGGAATTCTCATGATTTCAGATTGGGTATCCACCAAGTTTGTTAAGAAATATCTTTTCAAATGAATCAGAAAACCAAAGAAAACACTTGCATACAAACAACTTCTGAGAAAGCAATGATTTCTATATCAAAGCAGGAAAGTTCTACTCCAACATAGGATGTTATTCATAGGTATCATGCTTTCTTTAGAGGTTATACAAACGACTATGCTGTAGCTCCCTTAGATTCACAAGCATTTTATCAAAGACTCTTAGGAAACACCACAATCACAGTCAAAGAATTCATCCAGAATACATCCCACAACCAGCCATACAATACGATACCAGACCAAGTGAGTTTCATAGAATAAGATAGTTCTGTCTTAGCACCTCATGGTTCTATTTTAGCACTTTGGGTCTCTGTCCCAGCGTGCCTAGTCTCTATTTTAGAGCTTTGAGTCTTTGTTCTAGCACTTCAGGTCTCTGTTTTAGCGCTTTGGGTCTCTGTTCCAGTGTGTAGGGTCTCTATTTTAGCACTTTGGGTCTCTGTTCCAGCGCGTACGGTCTCTATTCTAGTGCTTTGGGTCTCTGTTCTAGCACGAAGGGTCTCTGTTTTAGCACTTTGGGTCTCTGTTCCAGTGCGTCACTTCTCTGTTTTAGCACGTCATGTCTCTGTTTTAGTGCTCCAAAAAGTCAGAAAAACAAAGAGTTGGTAAGACAGTTGGTCAGTTTTCCCATATCGATAACAAGGTTTTCATTAGTCCAAAACATTTTTTTTTCAAAGTCCAAAACACTTGGGTCATACAAAAGGAAAACTTTACCATTACACCTAGATCTTGAAACATCTTGCAAAGTGTCCTTATCACCAAATCTGAGATTTTCTGTCAAATTTTTCCTATCAAGGATTTTTATCATCCTTCCATCATGAAACTAGACATGACTAAATCAGATTTTAAATCAAAAACCTCGACACTTATCCAATCAAAAATCCAAGATCAAAGTCTAGAGTAAAAAGTTTGTATGCCTATTTTTACACGATCAGTATATCAAAGACAACAACAAGAACAAAATGAAAGAATAGCATCCATGGCTAAAGAAAACCCTTGGGGATGATATAGTAACACTGATCCTCTCACTAATTCACATGAGAAAGAAATAACTGCAGAGGAAATCGAGAAAGTTCAACAAGACCCTCATTTCCATAAATTTATGGAAAAGATGCTAGAGCAAGATATGGAAAAGTATCTTCTATTATTAGCTAACAAAGGTGCTAAGCTTCCTAAAGACTTTGATGTCAATCAACTCAAGGAAACGACCACACCCCAGACAACTAGTATGGAAAACCCAAATCAAATAGATGCTTTGACAAAACAAATCCAACAATTACAATTGCAATTTCAAAATATCCAACAAGGGCCAACAAAAAGATATTCCTTACAAGACATTTGCCCTTATCCATTCGATCCAAGCATTAACATGATACCATTTCCATGGTATTGTGAATACCCAACGTACAACAAATATAATGGGAGAACTAATCCATTTGATCACGTACGGGAATTTCGAGCCATGAGCATAGAGTTCGCACACGAGGACTCTTACTTACTATGATTATTTCTAAGAAGCTTAGGAAACACTTGCATGGAGTGGTTTTCTAAATTAGAACCCGAGATCCAATCTTTTGAAGAACTGATCAATAGGTTCATAACGCACTTCTCATTCAACATCCAACATGGGGTGACCTTAAAAGAACTCTACAACACCAAACAAGCAAAGGGCGAAAAGTTTCTTTCCTTTCTCCAACGATGCAGAAGGTTATTTGCTAAATACCCTAGATCTATTTCTGAAGAGGAGAAGATAGAGATGTTCATTGATAACTTAGTGGATGACATGAATTACAGGTTGGACTTACAATGTCCATCTACCTTTGAACAAGTTATCGAAAAAGGGCTCAAAATCGAAGAAGCTCTAATCAAAAGAGGAACAATCAAACACTTCATTGAAGGTTCAAACAATAACAATTCCTCTAACAACAACAACAAAAAGCCAAAATTTTGGCAAAAGAATAAGAATATTGATACCATGATTGATACACACACATCCAAACTAGTATTCACTTTAACGCCAACCCCTACAAACAAAAAAAACAATGGTCTTAATGTAAAACAAAGTAGTGATCAAGGAAATAATCAAAATAGTGGAGAAACAAAGACTCAATCATTCCAACGACCATCCAATAAATGAAAATTCATGCCATTAGGACAATCATTGGAATCAGTCCTCAAAGAACTTTTAGACGAAAAACTCATTCAATTACAAGAGGCTAGAAATTGGGACCCTCAAGTCAAACCATCATGGTGGAATGACTTACATTACTATCACTATCATCAAAATAAAGGCCACATGACTAAAAATTGTTGGCAATTAAAACATGCAGTACAAGACCTCATAGATCAAAAGAAAGTATTTGTAGAGGGACACCAAACAAACAAATATCATACGATGTTCAAAAATCCTCTACCTAATTATCATAAGGGAGAATCCTCTTCCGCAAAAACCAAAGGTAAAAATGTTGGTTATGTTTATGACACAATTATCCTTTGTTTTTCTGCTGCCAAGGAGGATGAAGAGTTATGCAACCAAATCGATCAAAACAATGACATTACATCTACCAATTTGGTACAACATATGGAAAAATCTGAAAACCAAATTAACGTAATCACACTCAATGGGAAACAAGAGTACCAACCGGTTAATGCCACGACAAGGGCACAATCCAAAGTTATATTGAAAGGAGCATCAATATCATCCCCATCTGTGGATCCTCCCTCTAATCAATATAATCTCATCGATAAATTGCAGAAAATACCGGCACAAATATCCATCTTGGAACTTTAAAAGATTTCCCCATCACACAAAGAGGTTCTTGAACAAGCTCTTGTATCAACCACAATACCTAACAATTTGGATGTGTGTCAATTCCAAGCTATGGTGGGACATCTATCTGCACCTCATTGCCTTTCATTTTCTGAACATGATGATGTATCACTCACCCATCCACATAATTTCGCCCTTCATATTGAGGTCCTCATCCATAAACACCAGGTAAAGCATGTCCTGATAGATGGAGGTGCTGGTTTAAATATTTGTACCTTAAAGCTAATTCATGCACTAGGATACTCAGATGAAGCAATTGATACAAGATGAAAAATCACAATCAAAGCATATGATGAAGAAGAAACGTCCTCTAAAGGGTTGATCATATTACCCATTCAAGTGGGACCTATTGTCCAAAAAGTGGTTTTCCAAGTCTTAGATAGGGAACTGACATACAACATACTATTGGGATGCCCTTGGATCCATGATATGCAAGCAGTACCTTCTACTTATCATCAATGCCTGAAATTTCCCGTCAATGGACAGGAGGTAACAATCACAGCAGACTATAATGACACCCAAGCTTGTCATACATTGAAGACATCTCAGGATACATTCATACCTCACAATAGAGAAGTTAGCACATCAGATGGTGAGCAACAATAGAACTTCATATCAAATTTGCTTCCAAAACAACAAAAATCGCAAGAGATAAGGGTGGCACAATCTAACCCTTCAAGTGTTGAAGAATAATTGGCTCCACTCTCACATCAATTCACTAAGGAAGTACAGATAAGTGATGAAGGAATAAGTGAATATGGTGTTGGACACTCATTTCATCTATCACAAATTGTACCCTCCTTACAAACGTATGGACAGCCATCTACAATCACCCAAAATTCAGAACAATCTACAACAGCTTTAGATGGTAGATTTGTAAACACTGGGAACTTAGATGAAGAATCAGAAGATAAGGCCATACTAAATTGGCTTTATAAGGATGAGGAATCTTCCACTTCCACAAGTAATATCATAGAGGCAAATCAATATGGAAAGTGAAAAAATATTTTGGAGAAGATGGGATATTAAGGACAAGGACCTCTTGGGTTAAGGAAACAAGGCATAACAAAACCAATCCATCCTCTTACGCTCCAACATAAGGATAAAACAGGACTAGGATATGCAGCAGAACAAGGATCTCTTGATCGAGGGAAACAAAGTGTAACAGAACCAATCCAAGTCCTCACAATTCAGCAAAATGGCAGAATTGGATTAGAATACATAGAAGAAGCAAGAGCAGAAATCACCAATAAAACTATGGAGCGTATTCTTCAAATAAGAGATAACTCTGAAATGGATTCAAATGAATATGAGTGGGACAACTTATCAGATGTTTCCTATGAAGATATTCAGATCGACATTATAAAAAAGTATACCCCCAAATGTGAGGAGGGTCAAAGCTCGAGTTTTAATCCTATTGTCTTTGAAACATAAAATTTCGATGACTCAAGTGAAGATGAACGGACATCGTTTGAGATAAATGATGTGGAAGAAAATACCTTCGTAGGCCTCGACATAACCACTAACAATCTAGATGACATTTCCGTCTGAGCTTTCACAATCGCTGACCTCAACCCATCTAATGATTCATTGCCTTTACTGTATCCTGAACTTATCGAATGGGAACCCCAACACCCTATTGATCTCCCTATTTTTGATAATGATTCCACCATTATTAACTACTTTTGCTGTGAGGAATCTGATACTTGTTCTACCAATACTTCTTTTAACGATGCTTTTAGGCAGGAGGATGCCAAGCCTTCCAGTTGCAAAAATATGAAATTAAAAAATGGATCTAATGGTGAAAACCATTCTATGGCAGTATTTGATCCTAAAATAGTAAAAACAAAGAACACATCCAATGGTGAAAACCTCATTGAGGCACCAAAGGATGGAAGGTTTGACATCCTCCCACAACATTACCATGAAAGATCATCAGTGTTGATAGAACCCACACAGTCTATTGATATTGGCACAGCAGAGAAAGTAAGAATCCTACACCTAGCAGCATCCATGACATATACAGAAAACCCAAATTTTATCAAATTCTTTGAAGAACGATGCATAAATTTTTCTTGGTCATACTCTGACATGCCAGGCTTGGACATAGATCTCATTATGCATCACTTATCCTTACCAGCTGGCACTAAACCAGTAAAACAGAAGCTGAGAAAAATGCATCCACATGTTGCATTATTAGTAAAAAATGATTTGAAGAAACTACTGGATGCTGGATTTATCAGATCTATTGATTATGCAGAATGGATATCCAACATTGTACCTATTTCAAAGCTAGATCATACCATTAGAATATGTACTAATTTTCGGGACTTAAATAGGGCATGTCCAAAGGATGATTTTCCTTTTCCAAACATAGACATGATTGTAGATCTAACAGCTGGCCATCAAATGCTATCACTCATGGATGGATTTTCAGGATACAATCAAATCAAAATAGCTCCTGAAGACCAAGAAAAGATAGCATTTACATGTCCATGGGGCACCTTTTGTTGGAACCTCATGCCTTTTGGGTTAAAGAATGCAGGAGCTACATACCAACAAGCTATGACAACAATCTTTCATGACATGATGCACACCTTCATGGAGGACTATGTGGACGATATCTTAGCCAAGTCTCACACCAGGGAAGGACATCTAGAGATACTGGCCAAAATATTTGACAGTATGGAAAAATTTAAAGTCAGATTAAATCCTAAGAAATGTGCCTTTGGAGTAACATCAGCAAAACTCCTAGGATACATAGTTTCTACAAAAGGAATTGAAGTAGATCCAGCAAAAGTTAAAGCCATTATGGAGATGCAACCTCCTAAGAATATCAGTACATTAATATCTCTACAAGGCCAACTATAGTCCATCAGTAGATTCATCTCTCAACTAGCAGATCGATGTCATCCATTCAACCATCTTTTGCATAAAAATGTGTCTTTTAAATGGGATGAATAGTGGGAGAGTACTTTCAATCAAATCAAGCATTATTTGATGACACCACCAATCTTGGTGCCACCCAGTGAAGACAAGCCATTATTGCTATATATTGCAACAACAAATATCTCTTTGGGAGCCTTGCTAGCACAAGAGGACAGCGAAGGAAAGGAACAGGCAATATACTATATCAGTAGGACACTCAATGGACATGAAGTAAACTGCACCTTCATTGAAAAATCATGCTTAGTAGTAGTATTTGCAACACAAAAATTGTGACACTATATGCTCACTCACACTATCAAGCTCGTTGCAAAAATTGATCCTCTCAAGTATTTACTGAGCAAAGCAGCTTTAATAGGAAGGTTGGCAAAGTGGGTCATGCTCCTCAGTGAGTTTGACATTCAGTATGTTGAAAGACGAGCGATCAAAGGACAAGTCATCACCAACCAATTAGCAGAAGCTCCATTATCAGACTGTCATCCTATGACCATGGAATTTCTTGATGCAAATATCCTCAACATTACAACACAACCATGGAAACTCTACTTCGATGGATCCTACACATAGCATGGATCAGGGGCATGAATTTTATTTGTCACACCTCTTGGGCACACAATTCCACGATCTTACAGGCTTACCTTCCATTGCACTAACAATGTGGCAGAATATGAAGCTTTGATCCTTGGAATTAAAGTGGCTATTGACTAGAAAATCATAGAATGACAGGTGTATTGGGACTCCTAGTTAATCATCTATCAAGTCAACAATGATTACCAAACTAAGGATGACACACTAATTTTATACAAAAGACTGGTAGATGATCTAAAGAAATACTTCATAGAAATCAAATTTGAGCAAATACCAAGATCAGAGAACAAAGCAGCAGATGCCATGGCCACAATAGCATCTCTTCTACAAATGCCTAAAATGCAAGATCGTTATCGATTTATTGTAGAACAAGTATCAAATCCTGCATACGCAAATCCCAAATCCCAAACCATAAGACTTTTGGATAGTGCCCAATCTTCAATTTATGAAGACATTTATACTTATCTAAAAGATAATATCTTACCGCCAGATCTTTCTCGCAACCAAAAGCGCAACTTCATACGCCAATCTTCCAAACATACCATTATTGCTGACACCCTCTACCGTCGAGGTCTAGATGGTACTCTTTTGCGTTTTTTAGAACATAATGAATCCGCTTCTAGTTTACATGAGGTCCATGAAGGAATTTGTGGTACACATTCAAGTGGATTATCTTTAGCCAAGAAACTCCTTCGTTTGGGGTATTACTGGCCACACATGGAACAAGAATCTTATAAGTTTGTCAAGAGATGTCCAAAATGCCAGATTCATGGCAATCTTATACATACATTGGCATAGGAGCTCCATCCATTCACAACTACATGGCCTTTCTGTCAGTGGGGATTAGATCTGGTAGGGAAAATTAACCCATCTTCATCTAATGGACAAAAGTTCATTATCACAGCAACAAAATATTTTACAAAATGGGTGGAGGTGGTTCCCTTAACCACAATCACTAGGAAGCAAATATCATCTTTCATACTTAATTATCTCATTTGTAGATATGGGATACCCTAGTCAATCATTATAGATAATGACAGGCCTTTCAAGAACCAAGACGTCCAAGAGCTATGTGAAAAGTTCCACATCCAACATTGCTTTTCAACCTCGTATTACCCTCAAGGTAATGGGCAGGCGGAAGATTCCAACAAAACCATCCTAAAGATTCTCAAGAAGACTGTAAATGAGGTAGGGCGTGATTGGCACATTCAGCTTAACCCTGCTCTTTGGGCTTACAGGACTAGCATCAAAACACCAACAGGAGCTATGCCATATGCTCTTGTTTATGGATCATAAGCAATATTACCTATTGAGGTAGAAATTCCATCCCTTCGCATATCACTAAAGGGACTCATTTCAGATGAGGATTATAGGATCTCTAGATTTCAAGAACTAGAACTACTTGATGAACAACGACAACAAGCTGTCAATCATTTGACATCCTATCAACAAAGAATGTGTAGGAATTATAATCATAGGGTTAAGCCTATAGTCTTCCAAATCAGAGACTTGGTCCTACAGGAAAACCCTAGAAATCAAGCAGACAAAGAAAAGAAGGGAAAGTTTGAACCTAACTAGATAGGGCCTTATGTCATCATATCAGTCTATGGATTAGGAGCATACCGGCTGTCTACACCAGAAGGAGACATATTGGAGGAACCCATGAACAGCATTCATTTCAGGCGATTCTACAGTTGAGGATATCTAGTGCACGGTCAATAAAGTTTTCTTGATGAAAACTTGACAAACAGGCATCATGATGATGGAAAAACAAAAAAATATATAAAAAACAAAAATACAAAAGAAAAAGAAAGAGGACACAATAAAAACAAGTGATGAAAACCTGGCAAACAGGTGCTACTTGTGATTTTCACCAGCTCTTCTATCTATTTAGATACAGTTGCCACGATTGTTTCCTTTCAGATCATTTATGTCCATCGTTTGAGACAATCATTATCACTATCCATATCATAACAGAGATATCATGTTTCACCCTAGCTTGGGGGCAACATCCTAGTGTTATTTGGTACAATGGACTTTCAGCTTAAATAGAAAGGCAATCAAACATAACAACACCAAGTGGCGATAGTTGAAAAAATCCAAAAACATCAGAAAATCCATCAAAATTCAAAAACATCAGAAAATCCATCAAAATCCAAAAATATTAGAAAATCCATCAAAATCCAAAAAAATCAGAAAATACATCGCAATCCAAAAACATCAGAAAATCAAAATACAAACACATTGGAAAATCAGAAAATCCAGGCAAAAACATTCATAAAATTGAAAACACAAAAATAGAGTCTACATCAATTAAAAGTGGATTCTGTGTTAGTCAAACTACGTGGTCTCTGCGTGTATAACGTAGGCAAGACTAATCTTTGATCAGTCCCCAAGACCCCTAGGATAGGTCTTTAGGTTACATCATTTGGTTGAACATCTGAGAATATCATGCAAACATCCACACACACACTTCAAAACATCGATGATCTAATCTAAAGAATGATTTGAAAATACATTAAGTAGAATTTGAATTGTTGTTCTTTTTATTTTTTTATCATTTGCTTATCATTTCTTTGGAGCTACTCAATGATGTATTGAACTAGAGAAGCAAGGAAGGAGAATGATACCTTTTCTTTGTTTGCTATTTGCGAGTTAGTCATTATTATTCTGTGAATTGTCACGGGAAGTGCTCTACCAAGTATCATGGATGACATTCCAATTCACTTAAGAAAATGATTAATTCTTGTTTGTTTACGCAAGAAATGCTCAGGTCATCATTGGTCTATCTCATGCCTTGATACTTGTATTAACTTGCAATATCAAAAATCATGAAAGAAATACTCAGGTCATCATTGGTCTATCTCATATCATTGATGCTTGTATTTGCTTTCAACATTTTAAAAGCTCAGTGATGATACAAAGCAAAATAAAAAGATTATTGAAATGACACTTAGGTTTGCATTGATAAAATAAGTTTGCATGGTAAACATAGATTGCATTCATAAAAATACATCTGCAGAGTACTAGTTGCACAAGTTACAAAGATTCATTCACAAATAATGTTATCTTTTCTTATTAAAGATTGAGTATACTTGACACACAAAATTTTCATAATGGCATGCATATAAAATCATTTCTTCATCTCATCATAAATTTCACAATAAAAATCTCATTTCGTGATGTCATATACATGTTATGTTACATCATTCATTTACGTCTCATCACATTGTCATTATCATATAGTTGAAAAATCATCATTCATTGTATACATATAGAAGGCATTTTTGCATTTCATTTATACATCATTACATTTCATTTATACATCATTTTCATTACATTTCATTAGATACATCATACATTGCATCTCATTTATACATCATTTCATTACATACATCATTCATCACATCTCATTTATACATCATTTCATTACATTTCATTAGATACATCATACATCACATCTCATTTATACATCATTTCATTACATTTCATTAGATACATCATTCATCACATCTCATTTATACGTCATTTCATTACATTTCATTAGATACATCATTCATCACATCTCATTTATACATCATTCATCACATCTCATTTATACATCATTTCATTTACATTTCATTAGATACATCATTCATCACATCTCATTTATACATCATTTCTTTACATTTCATTAGATACATCATTCATCACTTCTCATTTATACATCATTTCATTATATTTCAATAGATACATCATTCATTGCATCTCATTTATACATCATTTCATTACATTTCATTAGATACATCATTCATCACATCTCATTTATACATCATTTCATTTACATTTCATTAGATACATCATAAATCACATCTCATTTATACGTCATTTCATTTACATTTCATTAGATACATCATACATTGCATTTCATTCGTACATCATACATTACATCACATTTTATTTATCATACATTGCATCTCATTAGGAAAAGAAATACATCATCAATATCATATCACATCATCATTAATGCATCCATACAAGCTAGTAAAATAAATCATCATAAAACATAGAAATTAAAATGCATCCATCACATCAATCATGTAGAACACATCATAAGATCAATTCATCCATCACATAAATCATGTAAAAAATATCATAGATCAATCGAACCGCTGCACATATATATCTCATCAAATGTCAAGTATACAATGAAGTCTGAAAAGGATGAAAATAACATGTTAAAAATGGCTGTATATGTCTCTCAAAGGGTACACAACTGATATCAAGTGGTACTCGCACTAGAAGGAGTAGGTCTTGCGCCAGTATCACGACCACCACCAGATGTCCCAGGATCTCTCGGATCTCTCAGATCTTTCGAGAGAGGCTGTGTCACACCTCTGCTCACTGTCCTCAAATGAGTCCTCTCTGAGCGAGACTGGGCATAACTGACTCTCTGCTCTGGGGGGCAAAGCTCATGATAGCGGCTCCTATAAAACTCAATCTCAGCACCTACCCGCATGGCCTCTGGCATATAATCTGCCATAGAGGTCCCATCTGCCACTCTCTGCAATCTCTCTACAATAGCATGTGTTGTCTCTACTGCCTGTCTGATAGTGTCTCGCTCTGCAGTCAAGGTTGTGATCTGTGCCTGGGCATTGGTCAACTGTGCTCGTACACCTGCTAGCTAAGCCTGTGTTGTCGTTGCTACTTGTAAGGCCTCATCTCTCTCACCAATCAGAGAGGTAATCTGTGTCTATGTAGTAGATAGCTATGCCTGCATCTGAGCCTGTGTCTATGCTAGTAATCCCTACACCTGTGCTAGCTGTCCCTATAAGGTCTGAACCTGCACCCATAAACCTGCAACCTCTAATCGCTCTGTCGACGAGGAAGCAATAGCCTGCCTCTTATGAGGCGCACTAGTTGATGGATCTATAGTACCTGCTACGCTAGGTCTCCCCCCATCTCCTCCATCATCATCACTGCTCTCCTCGCTGCTCTCACTGTCATCATCATTGCTACTCTCACTGTCATCATCTCTCCCTCGTCTCTAAACAACTTGACCACCCCCTGCTGATGCTGGTGCTACTGCTGTTGGTGCTGGTACTGGCTCATCTGGAATAGTAATATGTGGAGGAGGGTGTAGAGCCAAATACTGTCCATACTCGGGAGTAATGGGTGCCTCGACAATGTCTCGTTGCATATCCCATGCTGATGGTTGTAGAGCATGATAACCCTCAACAAGTGCCCCATAAGGCAAACTAGGACCCCAATCACTAATATCTATTTGTCATTGTCTATAATGCGCTACTCCCTATTGCATACACTGCATAATACCATACTGCCTGTAGACGCGATGAAACAGGAATCGCTCCAGGACCCTGGGGCTCTTCCCGATCAAGTACATTGAATCGGACAAGAACCCCAACTCAATATCATCATCATCCTAGTCATCACAGTCTAAATAGGGATGTCAGGTCACTGCCTCCACATCATCAATAATCTGCCTCCAATAATCTAGCTTACCCATCATATGCTGGGTAGGCCTACCTCTGTACCGAAACACATAAGGTCTCATCGCTGGTCTCGCTAACACCGGCACAGGACGCGTAACAACAATATGCTCCCATGCCCATACCTGAAGAAGGGTAGCTCCTGCCGATAAACTGCTGCCTCTGAGGTACACTATCCAGTGTAAATCATGATAGAGTTGAGCAAGCATGCACATGCCCCAAGCATATCTCGTCCTATGGGCCACCAAACCCTCTAACACCCGACCCCATCCAAGAGATAGACCCTTTGACCTCTTATCAAGACAAAGGAATCCACCAATAAAGCCGGCCAAAACTGAAGGAAGTGGAGCATATGAATCATGCATCTCTACCCATGGAATCCACTCTCCCACAATATGGGGATCCTGAAAGACTCTCTGCATAGCCTCTACCCCACCAACCTTCTCTGAATCATGCACGATAATCTCCCCAACAAAAGGAATGCAAAGAATACGCCATACATCCTCTGGCGTCACAGTCATCTCACTAGTAGGTAAGTGGAAGGTGTTGTGGTCACTATGCCACCCCTCCGCTAAAGCTGTAAGTAGACCCCTATTAAGTCTAATATGGGGCATATCTAGTAATGTCACTAAACCACAATCGGTAATATGTTGTCTCTCATCTAGTGAAAGTCATGGTATCATATCAAAAGGCCAAGGGAACTGCTCTCGCACCTGGATAACATCTAAATGCTCCTGTTATCATACAAAAAGAACATTTTAATTAGAATATCAAACATCAGGAGGCTATCAAATTTTCAAAAATTGTGCTTTACCTATCAAACTATCAATTTATCAAGGAACCCTCATTTATCACTCGGGTTCATTCCTTCAGAAAGTGTAATTATTCCTTGCCTATCATGAGGGTAATTACTATCAATCAATAGATCTCGCTCATCATGAGATCGTTTACCATTTATTTTAGTCACAATCACACTAAAATAGATGGAATCAACAACAAATCGACGAAAATCAAAGTGCACAATTTTTTATCAATCAATTCTTCCAAGCGCTACAAAATCCTATTGAAGCGCTATGAAATCTGCCTAAAGCGCTATTTCTGGTGGCACACTACAAAATCTTATTGGCGCGCTACAGAATTGACCAAACGCGCTAAAACTTCTAATGCGCTACCCTAATCCACGGACGCGCTACAGAACTTGATGAGCGCACTAAAACTATGGCACGCTACAACAGATAATAGATGTGCTAAATCGCATCTGTCGTGTGCTAAAAACATAAAAAATGTGCAAAATTGACAAAAAAATATGGGCACAAATTACAAGGAAGATTTGGGGTATGTACCAAAGGTCCATAGTCGACCGGACGCTGGTGACGTCGCACATGCTCGAGTTGGTGGGTGTGGTAAGGGATCGACATCTTGAGGTTCTAGCACTCTGAGGGTCTCTATCACAAGATTTTCAAAGTCAAATGCACAAATGACTTTTGAAAATCACCTTTTGAGCTTTTTATAGGTTATTTTTGTGAATTTTCATGGGATTTATTTATTTTTCCTTCTGGGGAATTAATTCTTATCTATCACAGAGGCATTTTTGTACAATTTTGTCAGGAGATAAATTGTTTCTTCACCAATTCATCATCAAATCATCATAAAAATTCAAATTTCTTGAAAAATCATAAAAAAAAAAATCAACATCATCAATTTATCTCTCGAGGGGGCATACATCGCTATCATTTCAAAATTCAACATCTGGGGAAAATCAGGGGCATATTTTAAAACTTTTTTCGTCAATACTGGCAGTTGAGGCAAAATCATTCTTTGAAGCAATGCATAAACATATCACTTCAAAGAGGGGCAAAATGTAGACACCTAAAAATGGTCTGGAGAATGTAATTGATTAAATACGACTTATTTGATTAATTTATCCTAAATTCATCTACTTAGTAAATAAATAGAAATATTTATTTATATTAAGTTCATTATTAATTCTTCTATTTTCTCTCTTAATTAAATAAACAAAATTAAAAACTTTGTTTTATTTAATTATTATCATTATTACTTCTTTTTTACTTCTATCATAAATTAAATACACAACTTAAATAATTTGTTACCTCATCACATTTCTTCTTAATTAAATAAAGATATTCCAAAATATTTTATTTAATTATCATTTTCCTTTTGTTTTAATAAACAAACTCTATAGTTTGATTTATTAAATTATTTATTCCCCTTTTGCTAAATTTAAATAAAATAAAATTATTTAAATTTATGCATAAATTATCTACCACTATTCACTCACCAATAAAATTAAATTTTCAAAATTTAATTACTGTCATTCACGGGAAGAGCTTCAGGGACAAACATGTAGGAAGTTCTCTCAACCACCTTCCACCCACCTTCCCTCTCTTCTTTCCTGGTGTTTTCATGGGGGGAAACAATCCTCCATGATCAGCTCCATCCTCTCATCCCATGCCATTCAATTCTCCAAACTGAATCACAGCCCCTTATCCCGTATCCCTGTGCAAATGTGCTGCCGTGAAAGCTATAAATACAGCTCTTTGGCTACAGGAAATGGATCCCAACTTATGCAATCTTACTCTGCAAGTTTTCCAAAGCTTCCAGCATTCATCCAGCATCTCGAGCATTCAACATTCAATCAACATCCATCCAGCATCTCAATTATGGTAGTTTACAGTAGTTTCTTTCTTAGAAGCTTTGTTGTAGAATCATTTTAGTTGCACATTTAATCATATAGGAATAGAATAGCTTAATTCTCATTCTCTAAGTGTCATTTTCAATAGTCTAATTAGCTTCTAAATCTGAGAGCAAAGTAGATTAGAGAAATCTTTAGAGTTAGAGAGCAATAGGATAAATTTCTGAAGATTTCTAGTTTAAATTAGTTTAAATTTCTTAAATCTTAGATGCAATTTCTTATTTAGAGGTGTAGATGCATGTTTAGATGGTTTAACTCATTCCTATGCTTACAATTTCTATTTAATCTTTGTTGGTTAAATAAATTTATACACTATTCCCATTTTTTCATACTATATAATAGGGTGTGTTGGAACCTCATACTTGTCATACTATATCTTCCATAAAAGTCTTTTCAATTTTGTTAATGTGTATATTAAAGGTGCATTTGTCCCTCATTCCACTCTTGTATTGTGTTCATGAGATAAAAAAAGTCACAAGTTAGTAACTTGATCATTTGTGTGGTGGTGTGGTGACATTCCATAGGCTCATAGGTGTATTATGGCAGTTTTCTTCAATGATTTGTAAGTATTCATATTTTTCCATCTTTCTTGTATCCATAGTTAGCTTGTTCATGTTATTATTTTTCTTGTATTTTTTTGGTCCACATGACATGTACGTGCATTTAAGTGTGCAATGTGAAATTTTATCATCATATGGTGAATGCCGAAGTCATTCTTGTTTGATTCTTTCAAAAAATATTTTCATGGATAATTTTCTGTGTGGCTTATGGGAATTACATTATGTTTCATAGCATATACATCAAAATTCTATGATCTCTATATAATTTACCAAGTGATTTATGTGTTATTGGTGTGTGATTTTCCAAGCTCTAGTTTTGTGAGATAGTTGCATATGCTTTTTGGACTTATGTTTGTTAGTGTTGAATTTTAGAGGGTTAGGAATTCTATAAATAGTTCAATCTGTTTTGAAGGAATGATCACTCTTTGGCCTTACCATACTTGATGGAGAAAAAAAAAAAAACCTAGTTAAGAGTCTCCTAAATTTGAGAGTGACCACACTCTCATTTTTTACTTGTGTGCGATTATGTGTTGGAATTTAGTGTGGTTTTCTTTTGTTGTGGGTAACACATATTTTTTACTTGTGTCTCTCCTATTAAATCATATCAATGTGGTTGTTTTCTATGGTTAGTTAGACCTTTGAATTTTATTTTTTGTGATTTTTATCTTAATGTTATGATTCTCATTATATTTTAGATTTGAGTGATCTTATGGGGGTCATGGTTATGGTTTCACATTCCCTTAGGATGGCATGATTATGGAAATATTACTTACAAAAAAAAAAAATTTGTGTGTTATTAGAATTCAACAAGAATTTTTTACTATCTTGTAATTAATGTATTTGATTGTGAAAGAGACAATGTTTGCTTCATATGCTTAATCTATGGAAGAAAATATTGGTTAATGCTTACCTAAAGTGAATTATGTATAATTATTTGATGAGTGCATTCCATATGTGTGAGATGTCTATGAAAATTTGTAAAGGGAATGTTTAATTGTTTATAATAGAACATTTGAGTCAATGACTCATTGCACCATAGAAAATTGGACCCTCTTGAGAAAAGAGACAATTTCACACATAATTTGACCCACTTTTAGGTCCATTTGCATCATTTATCCTTCAAAACAACATTTATAGGCCCCTAAGACCCATTATTTTTTATCTAGAGGCCCATTTAACCTAAGAAATCACCTAAAACCCAACAAACAACATTTAATTCTTTCATATCCTAAAAAAACTACCTTCAAAAATCAGTAGTGGGACCCATTAACCACCTTGGGTGAATCAGTCCCTTTCGAGGAAAAATTCAATTTTGAGTGGGAATTTAATTAATTCAACTTAAATTTCTAGTGAATGTTCACCTTTTAGGTCTAAATAATGGGAAAATTAGATGTTGTTGCTTATCAATAATCATTTTAAGTCATTTTACACATCTTTTAGTCATTTCACAAAGGCAATTTCTAAAGTCAAGTCTTCTACAATAAGTTTCATTAGCAAAGTTGAAGTTTTAGGGAAACGAACTAGAGGTTTTGTAGGTTTTGAAGATCACTCTTTAGGTCAAGATTCAAAATTGAAAAGGGTTGATGATGGATGGCTATGGTGAATCATGGAGAAATATAGGTTGAGGAGATGAAAATATCCATCAAATCACACCGAAAGACTTGGTTTCAAAGTGATTCCATCTCCCATTTTCACTCTATCTTCATATTAAGATTTGCATTTCATTTGCATGTTATTTTATCTCCATTTTTTTATGTGTTTTAAGATTTCTAGGGTTTAGATCTTGCATCATTCAAATCTCACTTGCATCTCTTATTTTTGGACAATAGAATAGGGTTTTGACATACTTTAGATTTTCCTAGTCTTTAACACATATAATGCTAGGGTTTTATGCTAATTTTTCTCCTTTCAAGGTTTAATTACCCAACTATGGGTTTGTACAAGGAAAAACACCCTTTAGAAAAATAATTTTAAGTTTTTTTATAGGAATTTTCTAAGATCCCGATTCGGGTTTTTGTCATAAACTGTCGTACAGGTGTCAAGGTGCAAAATAGAGATTTGAAATCACAAAAAAATGAAAGTGGATTGATTCACCATGCATGGTGAATGAGTCCCTCCTGAGATGAAAATTTGAGTTAGATGTAGATCATGATACTTAGTTGATAGAAAAAAAAATTTATGCAAAAACACCCTGACCTGGGACTAATTCGCCTAGGGTGGCGAATAAGTCCTAGTCAGCTCAAAATTAGATTTTATTAGTTTTCCATATTGCTCTCTAGTCCCTTTCAGCTTCTCAGGTGGACACAATTTGAGTTCCTTCTTTCTATTTTGTTTAATCTGCATTTTCTTTCTTTAATTCATGCTTTATGCATATCACATTGTGTTTTCTAACATTGCATAAATCTTAGGTTTTGCATACATAATCAGTCATCTAGATCATCCAATTGCATTTATATCATTTCATTTAGTCTAAACTACATCATAAATTGCATAATTTGAGTGAACCTCGCTAGATCTTTTGTGGGCTTTATCTCTCTCCTTTTACGTGAAACATCCTAAGAGCGCAAGAGTAGCCAATAAGCCCTACCCAAAAATATACAATTTACTCATGTCACCAAATTTTATTCATTTCATAAGATTCTTATGGGAACTTGGGAGTGTTATTTCACTATACCATTTTAAAAGAAAAAAATGGGTGTAATTGGAAACATGCATGGTAATTGTGAGAAATATTTGATAAATTTAAATAATTCATTAATAAATATTTCATAAATTGAATCTAAAATTCTATGATTTATCATTCTTGCATAGTATCCATATTGGATTTTAAAATAAAGAATGCACTTTAGAAGCATGGTGTTGTGTGGATTAAGGCCGCTAACTATATTATCTTTCCTTGTGAATGATGTAGATGTGATGAGGGCCACACCACCCAAATCCCACAAAAGTCACAACAAAAGATACCAACACAAAACATGTGAGACAAAAAATTGACTTACTTTCAATTATTTTTAGAAAATGCAATTACAGATTCAAAGCTTACATGCTACAACCTCATGGGCTTGATTCATTACAATAAAATCAACAATGAAAAGAAAATTTATACTATTCAGAGCCACAATCTACACTATCAGGGCCACCTTCTACAACCCCCACTTAATGCTTTTTATTTTCCCTAATAACTGCCCTAGAATGTTCTAGAAAGTAAAAATTTCCTCTTTTTGTTTTGGTGCTAAAAGTTCCACCATTTGATTTTTAGCCTAGGAGAAATTTTATGAAATTTACTTTTTAGAGGACCAACTTCACAGGGCCATAACATTTAATCCGAGAGTACAATTTTTTATTATTGCATATCATTGGAAAGCTCTTGAAGAGCTCTACAACACACACACCACCGTAGGTCAGGTCAACCACTTTTGAGCTATTTTGGCGCATCTACAATTTTATATCTGAATTTTAAGTTGCATTGGAGAAATTTCCTAGGACAAAAACTTTAATTTCTCCCAAAATATGCATGGTATTGAGGTGATTCTTTTGCGACTAGAAATTTTTTTCTTCTCTACTCTTTGGGTTAAATTTTCACGTTCATACGAGCTCATTTTGGCTAACTTACTAAAACTAGTAAGTGCTCTTTTTTTCTATTTTTTTATTCCTGATAGTCTTATACCCCTAAAGTGCCATCATGGGACTCAAAATAACTAAAGAAAATAAAGAAAGTATTTTTTTGGGTGATGCAATATTTCCCTACACCGCTGGATGCTTCTGCATCAAGATGGTATAAAGTTAAATTATCAAGTATAAATTTACATTGTGATTAATGCATATCCTATGTGGTTGTGACTTTTTTTGTGTGATGTGATCATATTCTAAAAGGAATCACTCACTTTCTGTGCTAGAGAATGTTTTCTAACTCACTAAGGATATTGAATTCTAGGTGTAGTGTATTTTTTACTCCCTTAATTATGGTTAGTGTTTGTCACATAATTTATGTGATTGACACTTGCAAATTTGACATTTTCTTTAAATTATTGAAAAATTCTCCAATTATGATAATGACTTGGATTTCTTTCTTCATTATTTTTATGAGTATTATATTCACAAAAAAGTCACTTGTTTAAATATTTTGACCCTTAGTCACACTTAAATTATATTTAAGATTGGTCACATTTCAAGATTTATTATGAAAATTAATTATTATTCCTCTTTTGTATTATTTTATTATTACTCAAATGTTTTAATTTTATATTTATACATCATGAAAATGTTGTTCTGTATCATCTCCATGATGGATCTATGGTGAAATTTTTTAGAACTGTGAAATTTTGAAAATTTTACAGTTAATTGCATTCATGAGTTTCCAAAATGAGCCGTCATCATAAGCATAAAATCCCTTCCCCATATTGCCTTTCCTATATTCTGTCATATGATCCATCTAAATCTATCTAGTTTGTGATATTTCATTGTATTTTCCATATCAGCATGACAGAGTGAATGTCTCCCCAACCTGTGTATTTTTCACTAATACTTGTTGCAGGTTATCAGCAGGACATATCTTTTGTTTCAACAACATAAAAGTTGCATATCGGCATAAGAATCATATTCGGGTGAAGGTCATAGTGAAACATTAATGTCTTGTCAAAAGGTATATGAAAAGTTCTATCAACAAATGATTGAGGCCTCGGTATAATTTCATGGCGAGTTCAACATGTTATATCGACTGAAACATGTGGAGGTATTTTGGCCAAGGTAAAGGTGTTCAGAAGAATGTTTTGGAAAAGTTTGAATGGTCTTACTGACCAGTGATTATAGAATGCATATCGGTAAGACTAAAGTATATCGGTGTAGTGTCTTGCCAATAAGATGTAAAGGGTTTTCATCAAAAAGCTATCAAAGAGAAGCTGTGGAGTCCTGTCGATTTAGAAGTTATGCCAATAGAGGTGTGCATCACCAGGAGAAGAAGTCTACAGTGTAAGTCTCAACAAGGTTTGAAAATTATACCAATAGAATATTTCGGGGTGAGTCTCACCAAATGGGGGAATATGGAGGAATGGCTTCGATATAACATTTGGCATTGGTATAAGTCTTTTTGAAAGATCATTGTCTTGCCGATGAATGGATTCATCAGTAAGACTTATTTCATCAGAAAAGGGGTGATTTTATCTCAACGAATGGAAAATGACTTGAAGAATGCATATCGGTAGGACATAATGAAGTCTATATAACATCTCCCTGACCCGAAATTGTCACAGCAACATGAAAGACAAAAGTGATAGTTATCAATATGATTCCAAGTGTCAGTATGATTGCAGAATGTCTTGGCAAAATATTTAATAAATGTTACAAAAGGACTTCACCCCAAATTTGAAAATCTCTCACTGATTAGACGTTTGATGTGATAGTGCTAGTTTCAAATGAGCCTTCATTCATGCTTCATTAATGGCACGACAAGGTATAATAGCAAAGGTTTAATCAATTGTTCAATACTGAATTGATTGTAGAGGAATTGGCAAGGTGAACAGAGAACTGAGACATTTTTTAGTTTGAGGAGCTTGAGCAAAGTACTTTAAGTAATTGTTTCTTACTTGTTCATATTTTTGATTCCATAATTCTGAAAGAATGGAGTATGCTAGTTCTAGAAAAGCTAAAAGTAGGAAAATTGGTGAGAGTAGTCAATCAAAGGGAAAGAAAGAAAAGGTTGATACAGAGCATGAGGGCACTGAACAAAGGTTAAACCAGGACCTTATTGATCAGCTACCTGGCTTAGGGCCTAAAGCCAGAAGGTCTGTACAACTTAGGGCAGAAGTTGATAAGTTAGATGATAAATGCAAATTCATAGGAGATGTTTGGGTTGTCGTAAGAGGATATGAGCTATTCAATTTCCATTATCA
This sequence comes from Sequoia sempervirens, assembly GCA_007258455.2. Taxonomy (NCBI): domain Eukaryota; kingdom Viridiplantae; phylum Streptophyta; class Pinopsida; order Cupressales; family Cupressaceae; genus Sequoia; species Sequoia sempervirens. The sequence goes on from VDFB02026320.1 coordinate 151,962,464, forward strand.
CAGAAGGAAGCACTTTGAACTAGTTTGTAACCCATGGAAGCTAAATGTAGGGAAACTAGTGTGCCCTAATGTATTTGTAAATGCAAAGTTAGTGAAATTGCTTGCAGATCATTATGATCCAAAAAATAAAGCTATATGTGACCCATCTGGAAAACCACAGATATATGTATCAAAAGAAGCAATAGGTGAGGTTTTCAAATTGGAAGGGTTTTGCAATGAGGAGATCAGTTGTGAAGAGTTGGAGAAGAAATTCTCAAGAATGGATACAATCTATAAGGGTTGGATGTTGCCAATTCATAGAATTAAACAGGGCAACAAGCCAGAACCTCTGCAAGATGGTGAGGGGCCTCCTTATCATGTGGATTTGTTTGAGCCATGTATGAAATACACATATTTCTCATTGTGTCAAGTGTTGGGAATGGATACCTTGGAATTCATGTAAATTGTGCCTATGATTTTCACAACAGATATCCAGTATCACAATTCCAGGCCATTTGACTATGCCTCATACATTTCTAGGGGGCTTGATTCAGGACTGATGGCTATCAAGGGTGGATCATCTATTGGTCATCTAAGATACTATTCATTGTTGATGCACTTGGTGCTATATTTTGGATAGGAGTTGGGAGTATGGCCTTTAGAAATGAGAATTTCTCAAATAGGTAAGGATGGTGAAGCATTACCTATTCAGTTGTGGACAACTATTTGGGACAATAGGTTTGCTAATTCTAGTTTCCTCCATTTTGAAGAACATTTTGTAAAAACATTGTATAAGTTGTATTAGTATCCTTGTAATTATTCTTTCACTAATGAGATTAAAAGATTCTTGTGGCCAAAGGATTTCAATGGGCCAATTGATCATAACTGGGGAGATTGGTATTGTTTGGAGGGAGGTACAGTGATGAAAGTATATGGATTTGAAGATGCCCCTTTCATTCTGCCAAGGACAGTTCCAAACAGAGTTGCATATTTGGAAATTGTCAGATAGATGGATTATTGCAGTGTGATGCATTTTAGCTCTTTTGGGAAGCAGGCTTTTATGCCTAGTACATTGTGTTTTGGTGACTTCACTGTGTTGTCTAAGGAAGGATACAATTCAATCCTTGATAGATTGTTGCATTATAATATGAAGAGAGGACCATCTAGAAAGAATTTTGATCTAGAGGGATATATAAATTTTGCCAAGATGAAGATAAATTTTGGATGGTATCAGCATATACCATATCCTTTTGATGATATGATCAGGAATTTGGATGAAGATTAAGGTGAAATGGTGGCTGAGAGATATAACCAAGGGCTTCTAGAGGTAGATATATTGTCTTGTGGAGATGAGGAAATGCCAATGGATAATGTGCCTAAGGGAAAAGCACAAAAGTATCCCGATTGAGAACTTAGCAGTATATTTTCCCAACCAGAGAACATAGTATAGAAAGTGGTGATGTTGATGCAAGGCATATGGAGTACAAACCATTTGTCTCTGATGATGAGTTTATAAATTCCACAGAATTCAAGGCATTCTTGTACAAGCAGAAGGGGAAGGAAATAAGAGAAAATGTTGATGATATTACTTCAGGAAATGAAGAGCAATTACTGGGTCAACTGGGGAAATGTGTGGATGATGAAATGATAAATATGACCCCTGAAAAAAGGAGAAAAATGTTGGAAAATGCTGGTGTCATGGTATTTCTTGGACTTGAATTGAATTCAAATCTTGTTTTTGATAGTTTTTTAAGAGATATCAATGCTACACACAAGCTTGATAAGGAAAAAGTATTAGAGGTGTATGCAAGATCTAAGTACAATACTGATGAAGGATCATTGATGATATGGGATTTGTGCCCACCCCACATGAAATCAGTGGTAATTGACATAGAGAAGGCATTTGGCCATGTTATGAACTTGAAGGTTGGAGAGGCAGATCTTGTGGCCACTGCAGAAATTGGAGTAAATATTGCAAAGTTGAACAAGGCACATATCTAAATGCTGATAAAAGAGAGAGATGTATAGGGCCAATAATGGAAGGATAATGAGAGAGAATGATAGATTGAAGGACCTCGTTGGTGTTTCAATGATTCCAACCAAAATGATCACTGAAGGAGAAAGTTCTTAGGCAAAAGATCACTGGGTAGGATCAAGTGCTTATTCTCAGGGAAAGCATGATGTAATTGCAACAATTGTCAAAAGGAGGTAGAATAATTTGACATCCTGGTTAAGTAAGTTGTGGGGAAAGTATTCTCATACTCTAGCTACATTAAAGGAGCATGCATGGATGGATGGGAAAATTATGGAGAAGTGTCTTGAACTTGCTCAAAGTTATGGTTCTAAGAGTGCAACACTTGAAGCTTCAAATCATATTATCAATCATCATCAGAATTTCTATGCTGAATTACAGGGAAATGAGCAGGGGTTAATGCATAATGCCAAGAAAATAACGATTGATTTTTATAATGACAGAGGGGAATTGAAAGAAGCCACCAGATGGAGAAATGAATGTGAGTCAATGCTGAATGAAGTCATGGAGACAACTTCTATAGAGGATACACCATTTGAGGAAGTGAGCGAGCAGATGAGGAGATGGTCAAGATGGAAATCATGATCCAGAATGTTGTTGGAGATGCGGACATGTATGAGTGCTAGGATTATTTGGATCACCTCGCTAAGACTCACTTGTGGCTAAATGGAGCCTAATTATCTTCTATCTTTTTTTTCTATAAATGTGACATTTCAATTTTTGAAAGGATGTGTCCTTTCATATTCTCAATGTATAAATATCTGTTTTGAAAAAATGGGCATGAGAAGTAGAATAGGATAGAAGACACAATGGAACACAATGTTTCATAGATCTGAGACTCTGATGTATGTTTTAAAGTCATGGAGATATCAATTAGAATCATCTGATTTTCTAGCATATTTCTGGTGTCAGTTTTTTTGTTATACCTATTGAAAGAATTATTTAAGTTGTCTCTAAGATTGATGTTGTCTAGTTATTTAAATTGACATAACGAGTTTATGTTTGGTTTATCAGTACAAATTGGTTGTATCTGTGTGATTGGTTGATAGGTTCTTTCAAGAAAGGATTAAATCCTTTTAATTAATCACAGTAATAAGGGAATTTCATTTAGATCAGTAAGAAGAACTTAATAATCACAGTCTTGCATATTTATACTAGTTATAAATAAAAATATGCCAAATAATTTGAATGTCCTCCATAAATAAGTCACTCATTTAAAATTCCATTTGACTCCGTATACCATATAAGGCACTGGTCTCATCATTTCCATCATTTAGTTTCATTCATATTTTTACATCTGTTAACTAAGCATATTTAGGGATTAGTTTTCAATTTTAGTATACAATTTATACCAAGTTTGATCCACTTTGTCCACTTTTGTTTTCCTTTGTGGATAAATTATTGCAAGAAATAAAATCATTGGTTAAGTCTGCTTCATCCATTTTAGGTACACCTGCCTAGGTCTAGCAGCACTTGAAGAGTAGAAGGTTTAATTTTTTCAAACCTTGTTCTATTTCCTAAAAGATTGTGAAAGCTTGGCATCCTTTAATGGTTCAAACCTACGTTTTTGAGATCTAAGAAATTGCCGACTCTGCTGGGGAATATCAAACATTTCTCACTTTTAAGAAAGTGAGTGGCGAATCTGATAAAATATCTCAACATGAATGGAAGAATATTTGAATTCAGGGGAGGTCATACTAGAGCCCCTACAGGAAATAGTAAATGGACATACAAAATTGATAAGGTTGACAAGGGTAAATGGGTAAGTGAAGACATGTGCTTGACAAACAAATATAAATCATCAATACCTCATGGTGAAACATATAAATCTTATGATACATGGAAAGATGATTCAAGTCCAGAACCATGTACCCCAAAAGGTCAAAGAAATCCTTTTTACAAACCTCAAAAATAGGCTGAGCTTGAAGCCAGAAAATAGGCTGAATTTGAAGCTAGAAAACAGGCCGAATTTGAAGTTGGACTCACATATGAACGAATTAGGATTCAACAAGAATATGATTTAAAAATGTAGGGAAATCAAGATGAACATGGTAGTCATGAACCTCCTCATGAGGATTATGAATCTTTAAGCTTTGAGGAAGTCAGGGCATGGTATGAATCTCAGAGAAAGGAAAGGGAAGAGTGAGAGAAAGCCCAAATGATACAAGCAATGAGAGAATTCAAACTGCAGAAAGCTCAAAAAATTGCTCAGACTATTGATTTCCCCCCAAAGTACGTGCCACCTCATAAATAGGGTAATCATGGTGTAGGGTCCTTTGATCCACCAAGGTTTCCCCACCATGAGATAGGGAACCAATATATATAGCCAGTTCACCCTCATCACATTCCTACACAGCATACAAATATGCAGCCACCCCATGGTCAACACTTTATCCCTTAGCATAACACACAATACAATAACCCCATGTAACAATATCAGTAAGCACCTAATCCTCCTCCTCATCAGTAAACAACTATGATTAGACAATTTGATCTGGTAGGGTTTCAATTATACCCTTACCCCATGGATGGTAGTTGGAGAGGTTTAGTGCCTAAGTTTACAGGGAGTAATGCAATCATAGCTGAAGATCATTTGAGGAGTTTTAATGCCTTCATTCAAGACTTGGATATACCTTATGAATACTTACACATGAGATTATTCATGATGTCTCTTATTGAAGAATCTAGGGACTAGTTCAATAGCCTAGCAACAACCTCTATTGATTCTCTCCAGATATTTCATGACCGATTCCTTGAGAAATTTGGGAATCTAAGTGCACTAGATGCTGCTCTCCATGAACTAATGAGAATCTAGAAAGGTCAGAATGACTCAATCTTTGATTTCAACAGTCTAAGATTCAATAAACTGTAGAATAAAATACCTCCTACATCCAAACTGCCAGACCCTATAGCACTAAGTGTTTATCTGAATGCCTTTGATCCTAAAACTGGGTATGAATTGAGAAATAGGTTCCCAAGGGACTTGGCTAAAGCACAAAAAATAGAATTAACAATTGAGAACAACACAAAGGCTACTGGGATAATGAATAAAAGAGACAACACTAGAGCTCCTCAGCAAAACAATAATTATCAATATAAGCAGGAGAGTACATATAGGAATGAAAGGCCTAGGTTTCATGACATGCCTTATAACACAAACTGGAATGATGGAAAGCCTATAACAAATAGGCCCAGAAATAAGGAGACTCCTAATCCATTGAGAAAGAAGGGAACATATATGGTGAATAGAAATTATTTTTGTGAGGTTTGTAATAAGCCACATTCCCCTAATTATTGTGTTGTAGCTTAGAGAATGCAAGAGGAAGGAGTGCTAATTGGAGATGATGGAGAAGATCACATGATTTATTTAACTTCAAATGATTTTCACCATGTTGAGGAGAGGTACTCATCTTCAGAGGAGGGAGGTTATGAGTATGATGTTTCAAAACAAAAGTATAATGTCCATATGGCTAAGTAGTAGGTCTTTTCTAACTCTGAGGATGAATGTGCAGAACCACAACCTGTTGAGGTGCCTACTCAATGTAATATGAGGAGACTCACTAAGGAAGATATAGAAATATTAATTGTTGTTGTAGTAGAAGAATCAAAGAGTAAGTACTTGTTGAGGAACAAGACAGTAAATGAGAAAGAGGGTGTCCCCAGGGGTATCTTTATGAAAGATCAAAAGGTTGCACAAGGAATTTCGAAGAAAATTGAAAAACAAATAGCATGATAGAAGTGAAAAAAAGTCTATTCAAAAGGAGGAAGAAAAAAAATTATACAAAGAAGTGCTAAAGCCTGATCAACCAAACAAAAAAGAAAAAGGAGAGAACAAAGAAGAAATATTAGAACAAAAGAAAGTGGCCAAAATGGAGGGACCATCCTTTGATTTCACTCAGGCCCTATCTTAGGTAAATATATTTGTTCCATTACTTGAGATGATGAAGATTCAGGAATACAGAGATAGTGCTGTCCAATTGATAACAAAAGAAAATGAAATGCCTGTGAATTCTGATAGCAATGTAGTTAATAAAGCAAGTGGTAAACAAGAGAAAGTAAATATCCCAGAAATCTGCTTAAGTAATGTATTGACAAGCCCCCCACAGGTTGATCCTATTTTCACTACATTGCTAGTAAATAATAAGTTGTTGAGGAACTATATGATAGATTCTAGCGCGGCCATGAATATTATGCCAGTAGGAGTGATGAAACAATTAGGCATGTGGGTGGACACATATGAAGGGAAATGTTATGCAATGGATAACCGACCTATTCTTGTGGTGGGTATCATAAAATATGTTGAAGTCAAGCTTGTTGCTTATCCTCAAGTGGCTTACAATATTGATATAACAGTAATAGAAACCCCTCCTTAATTTGAAATGCTCTTATCAAGATAGTGGACCATAGTTGTTGGTGGAAATGTCCAGTTTGATCTATCTTATGCAACAATTCCTGTGAATGGCCAAGAAGTGAAGTTGTATAGAGATCCAATAATGAATTAGCTTGTTGACTATGTACCACAAGATCAGATCAACTATTTTTGTGATGTTGATCGTGGAGGTTTCAAAGTAGAACCAACCCAGCCAGAGTTGATCAATACTGACCCAATTGAGAGACATGTTGCACAAGACTGCAATGGTCTATGGAAGATGTAGTTTGATGGAGCCTGTAGTTAAGAAGGTAATAGAGTAGGGATAGTATTTGTTTCACTTGAGGGTGTTACATTTAAATATTCATTTCTATTAGCATTTGAATGTACAAACAATGTGGCAGAGTAGGAGGCTCTACTGACAAGTTTGAATTTTGTTGTAAAACACAAAATCAAACTACTGACTGTTCGAGGGGATTCTGAGCTGGTTGTGTTACAAATCAAATCAAAGTACGCAACAAAGCATAAAATATTGAAACAATATAGAAATGTTGTATGGGATACAATTGAGTTATTTGATGCATTCCCAATTGAGTGGGTTGATAGGTCAAAAAATATAATGGCATATTTTTTAGCTAATGCAACATTGAAGAGTGATGATGTTACATTGGCTGGAGTATCATAAATTGAATTCAAGACAAGGCTTGATGTGCCTAATAACATATATAGTTGGAAGGTCTTTAATGATGATACTGACCTTTTACAATTTCTCCATTGTATTGATTAGTATGAAGCCCAAGAAATTGACTTCAATGCCTTTGTTGAGGAAGTGGATGGGAAACAAACAATATTTGGAAAAGAGATCCTACAACTTAAAACAAATAAACTTCCTAAAGGATTGGTGACACTCAAGAGGGTGTATTATGGAGGTGATCGGTCCCTTATGAAGCAGACACTAGTAAAAAGAGAAGATATCGAAGAAATTAACTTGGGGACTAATACGGCACCAAAAAAGGTGTGCATTGGGAAAAAGATAAGCCCTACAATTAGGAGAATGTTGATAGAATTATTGAGAAAATATAAACATGTATTTTCCTTGTCTGAGGAGGATCTAAAAGAATATAGGGAAGACTTGTTTCAGCATTAGATACCCTTGAAGCCAGATGCTAAACCATTCAGACAAAAGCAAAGACCTATAAATCCAACTCTGGAGCCTAAAATGCAAGAGGAATTGGCCAAGCTTAGAGATGGTGGAATCATTAAGCCAATCAGGAATTCAACATGGGTCTTAAACTTGGTCCCTGTGAGAAAGAAGAATGGAGACATAAGGCTATGTGTAGATTTTAGAAATCTAAACATGGCATCCCTCAAAGACAATTATCCTCTGCCTAACATGGAGGCTATATTGCATAAGGTGACTAGCTGTGAATTGTTGTCTATGATGGATGGATTTTCAGGGTATAATCAGGTTAAGGTAAAATAATCTGAGCAATACAAGACAACGTTCACAACTCCTTGGGGAACGTATGTTTATCTGAGAATGCCATTTGGTCTCACCAATGCAGGAGCAACTTTGCAAAGAGCTATGGATGTGGCATTCACATATTTAATCAATGTTATCATTGTGGTGTATCAGGATGACTTGACTTCCTATTCAAAGAATGTTGAAGACCATGTTCAACATCTGGAAAAGGTATTCATAAAAGCCCTAGAATATGGTATTATCTTAAACCCTAAGAAATGTCATTTTGCAGTTACGAAGGGAAAAATTTTAGGGCATATTATTTCAAAAGAAGGAATTAAGATAGATCCTAAGAGGGTTGAGGCTATTGATAAAATTCCTATCCCTAAAATTATTAAGGCCATATAGTCATTATTTGGGCATATCAATTTTGTTAGGAGGTTTGTTTCTAACTTTGCTGAAATAATTAAACCCATAGCAAAAATGTTGAGAAAAGGTCAGAAGATAGAATGGACTACAGAGAATTTGGAAGCTTTTATGTCCATCAAAAGGGCCATCAAGGAAGGTCATGTCCTTAAATCTCCAGAATTTTCAAAACCTTTCCAAATATTTTCATTGGCTTCAATGCACACTGTTGTTGCTGTCATGTTGTAGAAGAATAAGGATGGTCACGAACATCCTGTGTCTTTTTTTAGTAAGTCTTTGCAAGGGTCAAAATTAAAATATGACATAATGGAGAAACAAGCATTTGCACTAGTAAAGGCTATAAAAGCTTTCAGGCCATATCTCATGGGAGCAAAGGTGGTTGCATATGTCCCTCATGCAGCTGTCAAAGACATTCTGACAAAATTTGAGGTAACAGGAAAAAGATGTACGTGGATTAATAAAATCCAAGAATTTGACATGGAAATACAAATTACTAAGCTAATAAGAGGTCAAGGCTTGGGTAGATTGATGGCAGAATCAAACATTGAAGCAAATCAGATTTGTAGTGTGGAAGAAGAGACTATAGTTGCAAGCATTGAGCATACTCCATGGTATATAGATATCATGCATTATTTAAAATATATGAAGTGTCTACAGGAAATGAATGATAGCTAGAAAAGAGAAAATAACTCTTAAGTTGCAAGCATCTAAGTATGTTTTTATGGATGTAGATCTGTTTTGGAAGAACATGGATGGTATACTATTGTTGTGTCTAGATGAATCACGGGCCAAGTATGTTTTGAGTGAAATGCATGAAGGATTTTGTGGAGGAAATTATTCAACAAAGACAACTACGCATAAGATACTCAGGGCAGGCTATTATTGGCCAAAGGTTTTTAATGATTCTTTTGCATATGTCAAAAAATGTGAAGCTTGCCAGAAGTTTTCTAGAAAATTGAAGTATCAAGGAGCTCTGCCACTTCGGCCCTTGCAAGCTGACGCCCCTTTCCATCAATGGGGAATTGATTTTGTTGGAGAAATACAAGAAAAATCAAGTGGTGTACATAGATGGATACTGGTGGCCACTGATTATTTTACAAAATGGGTAGAAGTAGTCCCAACTAAGCAGGCTACAAGTAAAATTGTGACAAATTTTTTGTTAGACAATATCATTACTAGATTTGGAACACCAATTAGATTGATCACTGATAATGAGATGTGTTTCAAATCATATGAGTTTAGAACTTTTTGCAACACATATGGTATCGTTATTTCTTATGCAGCCCCTTATCATCCACAGGCTAATGGACATACAGAGTCCAGTAATAAGATTCTTCTGAAGATTATAAGGGGAATGTTGGGTCAGAACAAAAAGGCTTGGGATTCAAAACTAAAACTGGTTGTCTGGGCTGATAGGATTACAATGAAAAAGGCAATTGGGAAATACCCATTTGAATTGGTGTATGGAACATAGGCCAAGATTCCTTTGTAGAATTTGTTACTAGTCTGCAAGTTTTTGCTTCAGGAAGATTTGAATATTTTTGAACCCATGGAGGAATGAATGGAACAACTAGTAGAGCTTGATGAAATAAGGAGAGTTGCCTAGAATAAGAATATTAAGTTACAGAAATAGGTGAAATATCTATTTGACAAGAAGGCAAAGGACAAAAAATTTGCAGAAAGTGATTTGGTATTGATGTGGAATGCAAGGTGCCAGGAGAAAGGAAAACATGGAAAGTTTGAAGCCTTGTGGCTAGGGCCTTTTGTGGTGATTGGAAAGAAAGGAGAGGATTCATATTATTTGCAGAATATGGCTAGTGAAGAGCAAGAATTTCCTGTACATGGGAAATTTCTAAAGCATTTTTTCTCTTGAGTAACACAGAGGATTTAGGGTTGCCAGTGCATGGACAATCCTTAACAATCCTCTTAAAATTTTATCTTCCATCCATAGTAGTATAGGAAATAAAAGGAGTAGGACTTGCCAGTACATGGACAATCCTGATTGTCTTTTCAAATTATTCTCTTTCCATGTATAGTAGTGTGGGGTCATGTTCAGGTATGTGCAGGATCATCATGGAAAAAATAGGCCCTTAAGTGGCAAAAAATTTAGAAAAATTTGAGTTAGGAAACCGACATAAAAATTTAAATAAGTTATCTATATTATTTCAAAAATATGTAAGAATAGAATCAGCAAATTGAATGTAGTTTCTAAACTACTAGGTTTATTTTTATTTTTAAATCTATTTGGTGAAAATTTGAAATTTCAATGCTAGTACTTAAATTTGGAAAAAATAAGAAGTAGGTGTCTCACCACCCTAACCACAATAAAATGATAATATTTTTTTATAAGATTTTAGACATAAGTAGAGGACTCATGTCCGGATGTGATGCATATTTTTTTGTAATTTTTTCCAAGTAAATAATTGATTATGAATTTTTATTACAAATTTTAAAAATATAAAAACTTGTATGTCTAACCACCTTAACTTGGTCAAAATTTCATGAAATTCATTTTTTTTTTTAATCCTATAGTATGAAGCATAGAATGTGATGCATGTTTTGGATTCAAAAAAGTGATACGTTTGAAAGCTATAGATGTTTTTCAATCAGCCTATCAATCGTCACTTTAGTCACAATTCAAATAGAAAATGAATAATAATTATTTATTAAATTCAAAGTAAAACATAATTTATATTGGTGGAAAACTGAGAATCTCCTTTAAAAACCCTTTTCATTTTGTCAATTTTGGGTTAAAAAAAATTCATCAGCCACATACCCTACAAATACCCATTATATTGCCAATTTTTGGCCCATCATGATCCTGCACATACCCATTCATTCCCTCTCATTCTATTTTGCTCACATAGTCCATTGCCTCATGTTTGGTCTGCTCACCCAGAAATTTGGATCCTTGCAATGATCTTACTATCATTCATCCCTAGATGGAGCAATTGTTAGAACTATGAAATTTTGAAAATTTTACAATCAATTTCATTCATGAGTTTCCAAAATGAGCCCTCATCATAAGCATAAAATCCCTTCCTCATATTTCCTTGCCTATATTCTGTTGTATGATCCATCTAAATCTATCTAGTTTGTGATATTTCATTGTATTTTCCATATCGGCATGACAGAGTGAATGTCTCCCCGACCTGTGTATTTTTCACTAATACTTGTTGCAGGTTATCGGCATGACATATCTTTTGTTTTAGCGACATAAAAGTTGCATATTGGCATAAGAATCATATTTAGGTGAAGGTCATAGTGAAACATTAATGTCTTGTCGAATGGTATATGAAAATTTGTATCGACAAAGGATTGAGGCCTCAGTATAATGTGATGGCAAGTTCAACATGTTATACCGACTGACACATGTGGAGGTATTTCATCCAAGGTAAAGGTGTTTGGCAGAATGTTTTGGCAAAGTTTGAATGGTTTTACCGATCGGTGATTAGAGAATGCATATCGGTAAGACTAAAGTATATTGGTGTAGTGTCTTTTTGAAGGAAACTAGTCTTGGCGATAAGATGTAAAGGGTTTTCATCAAAAAGCTATTAGAGACAAGCTGTGGAGTCTTGCCGATTTAGAAGTTATGCCAATAGAGGTGTGCATCACCAAGAGAAGAAGTCTTTGGCATAAGTCTAACCGAGGTTTGAAAATTATATTGATAGAGTATTTCGGGGTGAGTCTCACAGAATGGGGCAATCTGGAGGAATGGGTTCGGTATAACATTTGGCATCAGTATAAGTCTTTTTGAAAGATCATTGTCTTGCCAATGAATGGCTTCATCGGTAAGACTTATTTCATCGGCGAGGGGGTGATCTTGTCTTAGCGACTAGAAAATGACTTGAAGAATGCATATCGGTAGGACATAATGAATTCTATATAACATCTCCCCAACCCAGAATTGTCACAACAACATGAAAGACAAAAGTGATAATCATCAATTTGATTCCAAGTGTTGATATGATTGCAGAATGTCTTGGCGAAATATTTAATAAATGTTACAAAAGGACTTCACCCCAGATTTGAAAATCTCTCACCGATAAGATGTCTGATGTGACAATGCCAGTTTCAAATGAGCCTTCATTCGTGCTTCATTAATGGCACAATGGGGTATAACAATGAAGGTTTAATCAATTATTTAGTACCAAATTGATTACAGAGGAATTGGCAAGGTGAACAGAAAATCAAGACATTTTTTCATCTGAGGAGCTTGAGCAAAGTACTGTAAGTAATTGTTTCTTACTTGTCCATATTTTTGATTCTATAATTCTGAAAGAATGGAGTCTATTGGTTCTGGAAAAGCTAAAAGCAAGAAAATTGGTGAGAGTAGTCAGTCAAAGGGAAAGAAACAAAAGGTTGATACAGAGCATGAGGACACTGAATGAAGGTTAAACTAGGACCTTATTGATCAGCTACCTAGCTCAGGGCCTAAAGCTAGAAGGTCTACACAACTTAGGAAAAAAATTGATAAGTTAGAAGATAAATGCAAATTCACAGGAGATCTTTGGACTGCCGTAAGAGGATATGAGCTATTCAATTTCCATTATCATAGAAGGAACCACTTTGAACTAGTTTGTAACCCATGGAAGCTGAATTTGGGGAAACTGGTGTGCCCTAATGTATTTGTGAATATAGAGCTAGTGAAATTGCTTGCAGATCATTATAATCCAAAACATAAAGCTATATGTGACCCATCTAGAAAACCACATATATATGTGTCAAAAGAAGCAATAGGTGAGGTTTTCAAATTGGAAGGGTTTTGCAATGAGGAGATCAGTTGTGAAGAGTTGGAGAAGGAATTCTCAAGAATGGATACAATCTATAAGGGTTGGATGCTGCCAATTCATAGAATTAAATAGGGCAACAAGTCATAACCTCTATAAGATGGTGAAGGGCCTCTTTATCATGTGGATTTGTTTGAGCCATATATGAAATACACATATTTCTCAAAATGTCAAGTGTTGGGAATGGATGCCCCAAAATTCATGTCAATTGTGCCTATGATTATCATAGCATATATCCAGTATCACAATTCCAGGCCATTTGACTATGCCTCATACATTTCTATGAGGCTTGATTCAAGACTGATGGCTATCAAGGGTGGATCATCTATTGCTCATCTTAGATACTATTCATTGTTGATGCACTTGGTGCTATATTTTGGATAGGAGTTGGGAGTATGGCCTTCAGAAATGAGAATTTCTCAAATAGGTAAGGATGGTGAAGCATTTCTTATTCAATTGTGGACAATGATTTGGGATAGCAAGTTTGCTAATTCTAGTTTCCTCCATTTTGAAGAACATTTTGTAAAAACATTGTATAAGTTGTATCAGTATCCTTGTAATTATTCTTTGATTGATGAGATTAAAAGATTCCTACGACCAAAGGATTTCTATGGGCCAATTGATCATAACTGGGGAGATTGGTATTGTTTGGAGGGAGCTACAATGATTAGAGTATATGGATTCGAAGATGCCCCTTTCATTCTACCAAGGACAGTTCCAAATAGAGTTTCATATTTGGAAATTGTTAGATAGATGGATTATTGTAGTGTGATGCATTTTAGCTCTTTTGGGAAGCAGGCTTTTATGCCTAGTACATTGTGTTTTGGTGACTTCACTCTGTTGTCTAAGAAAGGATACAATTCAATCCTTGATAGATTGATGCATTATAATATGAAGAGAGGACCATCTAGAAAGAATTTTGATCCAGAGGGATATATAAATTCTGCCAATTTGAAGATAAATTTTGGATGGTATCAGCATATACCCTATCCTTTTGATGATATGTTCAGGAATTTGGATGCAGATGAAGCTAAAACAGTGGTTGAGAGATATAACCAAGGGCTTTTGGAGGTAGATTTATTGTCTTCTAGAGATGAGGAAATGCCAAGGGATAATGTGCCTAAGGGCAGAGTAGAAAAGGTATCCCGGATGAGAACTCAATAGTATATTTTCCCAACCAGAGAACATAGTATAGAAAGTGGTGATGTTGATGCAAGGCATATGGAGTACAGATCATTTGTCTCTGATGATGAGTTTATAAATTCCCTAGAATTCAAGGCATTCTTGTACAAGCAGAAGGGGAAGGAAATAAGAGAAAATGTTGATGATATTACTTCAGGGAATGAAGAGCAATTACTGGGTCAACTAAGGAAATGTGTGGATGATGAAATGACAAATATGACCCCTGAAAAAGGGGGAAAAATGTTGGAAAATGTAGGTGTCATGATATTCCGTGGACTTGATTTGAATTCAGCTCTTGTTTTTTATAGTTTTTAAGAGATAGCAATGCTACACACAAGCTTGATAAGGAAAAAGTAACAGAGGTGTATGCAGGCTCTAAGTACAATACTAATGAAGGATCATTGATGATATGGGATTTGTACCCACCCCATAGGAAATCAGTGGTAATTGACATAGAGAAGGCATTTGGCCATGTTATGAACTTGAAGGTTGGAGAGGCAGATCCTGTAGCCACTACAGAAATTGGAATAAATATTGCAAAGCTGAACAAGGCACATATCTAGATGTTGATAAAAGAGAGAGATATGTATAATGCCAATAATGAAAGGATAATGAGAGAGAATAATAGACTGAAGGACCTAGTTGGTGTTTCAATGAGGCCAACCAAAATGCTCACTCAAGGAGAAAGTTCTTAGGAAAAAGATCACTGGGTAGGATCAAGTGCTTATTCTCAGGGAAATCATGATGCAATTGCAACAATTGTCAAAAAGAGGTAGAATAATTTGACATCCTGGTTAAGTATGTTGTGGGGAAAGTATTCTCATACTCTATCTGCATTAAAGGAGGATGCAATGATGGATGGGCGAATTATGGAGAAGTTTCATGAACTTTCTCAAAGTGATGGTTCTAATAGTGCATCACTTGAAGCTGCAAATCATATTATCAATCGTCATCAAAATTTGTATGCTGAATTACAGGGAGATGAGTAGGGGTTAATGGATGCTACCAAGAAAATCATGATTTTTTTTTTATGACAGAGGGGAATTGAAAGAAGCCACCAGATGGAGAAATGAATGTGATTCAATGCTGAATGAAGTCATGAAGACAACTTCTACAAAGGATACAACATTGGAGGAAGTGAGCAAGCCGAATGAGGAGATGGTCAAGATGAAAATCACGATCCAGAATGTTGTTGGAGATGTGGATACATATGAGCACTTAGATTATTTGGATGATCTGACTAAGACTCACTTGTGGCTAAATAGAGCCTAATTATCTTCTATCTTTTTGTTTTATAAATGTGACATTTCAATTTCTGAAAGGATGTGTCCTTTCATATTCTCAATGTATAAATATCTGTTTTGAAAATATGGGTGCGATAAGTAGAATAGGATAGAAGATATGGTGGAAAAAAATGTTTCATAGATATGAGACTCTGATGTATGTTTTGCAGTCATGGAGATATCAATGAGAATCATCTAATTTGGTGGTGTATTTCTTGTGTTAGTTGTTTTGTTATACCTATTGAAATAATTATTTAAGTTGTTTCTAAGATTGATGTCATCTCATTATTTAAATTGAAATAACCATTTTATGTTTGGTTTATAAGTACACACTGGCTATATCTGTGTGATTGGTTGATAGGTTCTTTCAAGGAAGGATTAAATCCTTTTAATTAATCACAGTAATCAGGGAATTTCATTTAGATTAGTAAGAATAACTTAATAATCACAATCTTGCATATTTATACTAGTTATAAATAAAAATATGCCAAACAGTTTGAATTTCCTCCAGAAATAAGCCACTCATTTAAAATTCCATTTGACTTCGTATACCATATAAGGCACTGGTCTCATCATTTTCATCATTCAGTTTCATTCATATTTTTACATCTGTTAACTGAGCATATTTAGGTATTAGTTTTCAATTTTAGTATACAATTTATACCAAGTTTGATCCACTTTGTCCACTTTTGTTTTCATTCGTGGATAAATTATTGCAAGAAAGAGAATCATTGGTTAAGTATGCTTCATCCATTTTAGGTACACCCGCCTAGGTCTAGCAGCACCTGAAGAGTAGAAGGTTTAATTTTTTCAAACCTTGTTCTGTTACCCTAAAATGTTGTGAAAGCTTGGAATCCTTTCATGGTTCAAACCTGTGTTTTTGAGAGCTAACAAAATGTATAAGGTATTAGTTCAAGTAGAGAAAAAACTAGTTGTTGATGTTCATATTAATTAAAGCTATGGTAAGTTTCAAATTCCTTATTTTTTTGGAATGTAAATGGATGGTTCATAAAGAAATTGTAATATTTTTGAATTACGTTTATCCATGCAGATATTTTGTTAGAATTTTGAAAAACATGAACCACGAGATTAGACAATGAATAAAGAAAACTTCCACACAATAGAGCTACAAACAAAATATGTAATATTCCCCAATAAGAAAAAGCTATATAATGAACCTCAAGAATCTTGAAGGAAAACAAGAGTCCTCTTAGGTTGAGAGTCCTATCAAAGGCATCAAAGGTATATTAGTATGATGAGGGTTGAGTAGTATATAGGAGTAAACCTAAATGATAAAGGGATTAGATCATGAAAATTGTCAGCTATTGAACACACCAGATACTGAGAGGGGAGGTGAATTAGTTTCTACAAAAAAGTAAACCCTTCTATAACTTGAACTCTTTAGCACTATACTTATTAAGAAAATATAAAACCTTTTAAAAATAGATTAGTAACAAAGAAAGATATTTCAGTGCAAATCTTCAACAATGAAAGATATAGAAATTATATCTTTAATTAGATCAATAGAAATGAAAAGGAAAAAATAAACACACATCCACAAGATGATACACGATTTACATGGAAAACTCAATGAGGAAAAAACCATGGTGAGAGTTAACTCACAATATAAAGGACCTTTTTCAAAAAAGGACTTGCAAACTAAGGCACATTACCTTAGATAAAGATACAAAGGACTTGTATAATTGAAGAACATACAAATTAAAGGACAAGATACAAGGACTTGATGAGATTCAATATCTTAGAGTATGGTACAAATATTTATAAAAAAATATAAAATTTATCAACAATTCACACTATTGACTGAGGCATAAAGTTCGTTTGATATTTCTTCTTGACACTTTAGCACTAACTCTATTAGATATTCAATACATTCCACCCTCACACTTCTTCACACTTACATTTTCATACATTTTAAACTAAAATGATCTTACAATTATATAGTTCAACCAATAAATAATACAAAAAATGATTTCACCAAGTTATCTACAACAAAATACTATAGTCCTATCCCAAGGATAGAGAGGACTAAAAACAATATGATTACATATTCTAATTTTAATGGAAATAATTCACACATTGGTACACACCTATGTAAGTCAACAACAGGAAAACACGTAGATGAAAATGTGAAGCACATAACTAGTCGACCCAAAAACATACTTCCACTTTGAATTTACTCAATAGGTTTCTAACCAAGATAGATTAGTACCTAAAACTAACTTAACACATCTTCATATGCTAGTGCACAATCCTAAGCATTTAGTACAAATAAGAGAATAAGCCCTATTAGATATATATCCAGAAATAACCCAAAAACTTAGGTAAAAACAACATTCAACACCAAAGAGATCAAACATTAATGTGAAAATATATGGGGATTAAACATCCAACACTACTTCCAACCAATTCTTTCAAACTATTATACCACCCACAACCACCACAACCCAAATTAAAACAAAATACTTCATTGAAGAGGCACAAAATACATAGTGATAAGATATTACATTAAAAAACCAACATGCAGACCACTTCAAAAAATGAAATTAGAATTGAGACATTGCACATACATTGTGAACACATTTACCAAGCCATAGTAGTAAATAAATAAAGGCAGAGAAATACAAAGATTTTTTTCAGGCCATTCTAGACAACCAACAACACTGCCAACCTTCAACAATTCAAAGAAACCTCCTCGACAACACATGTGACCTAAAATATAGGGTTGAAAAATCCATAGTGTTGGACACTAGGAACACTGAGAGGGGGGTTGAATCATTGTTCCACAATATTTGAATTTCAAATCAAATATTAAACTATCAACAACAATATTTAACCTTTAATAGCATTCACAACATATAAACAGAAGGAAACATGCAAACTCATTAAAGAGACAATATGAACACTATAACACCAGAATTTTTATGTGGAAGACCTATTAGGGGAAAAACCATGATGGAGATTAATCCAAAAAGGATAATCTGTTAAAACTATGATCAAAATGGAATGCACTTGCATTTATGCACATTGCCTAGAGCTCACTGCTCAAAATAGGGAAGGCTCACTACCTTACAAAGTATTTAAGATTATAAAAAAAGTTGAACTGAGAATATAGCATCTATAAATACCTTGATTCAATTCCAATGAGGCAAATAAAATTTTGAACCTCTTGTACAATTCACACTTTTTCTCTACTCTACTCTGCTTTCTTACATGAAAACCCTTTTGTTGCACAAACAAAATTCACTTCAACAAATCTTCTAATATTAGCTCATATTGTTGCTCTGCACTTTTTTGCTTACACAACTTCTCACTTCTTGATCCACACACCACACACCAAAAATGATTTTATGATCTCACATATATATCTGCTAACAAGATTTTATTGCTATATGTTGGCATCGAACAAAATATAATATTCTTCCACATGTTGGCTCAAATCATCAATTAGAATTAATGCGCACCCACAAAAGTTGGATAGACTATAGTAGGGACCCAAATAAAAATTCCCAACATAAGAAATAGTTAAAAAAATATTCCTCATACATCCAAAACATGCCATACACAACAGGTTGGACATAATGAGAAAATAAACAATAAATCATTCTACCAGATCTCTTAACTCATACACCGATTTTTGCAACACCACAAAACTTACCAATAAGGTAACATACATACTTGACAAGATTCCATGGGGATCCACACAACAAAATAATGATCCGGTGAAGTATTTAGACCAACTTATCAATTGAATACTCTATTCTTCATGCTTTCTATTGGTAGATTACAATCTTCTACTTTTCTTGCCAGTAGGAACTACTTCTAAAATGTGGACCATACTATTGACTCCAGTTTCCATTAATGAAAACACTAGAAACCAAAAAAAATCTACCAAAGCCATATGCCAACAATCTCCCCCTTTGGCATTGATGGCAACACCTAGTGAAAAATAACTAAGTGTCAAAACTCAAAAAAACTTCTCCTCCTTTGGATGCCAAGGCATTTTTCACTACATTCTCTCACCCTTTGGCATCAATGAAAAAAAAATTCGCTACTTTCCCTTCGCCTTTAATATTTTTACTGTACTCTCTCTTACTATATTCTCTGCTCCAATTTATCAAAAAAATGTTGGAACTACTGCTAAATTCAAAAAATTATTTTATACTTATACAATAAACAAGCAACGAAAAAATTACAAACCCTAGCCATATTTCACGATGAAACAAAAAAAGATTCAACTACAATTTCTTGACCCATAGAAAATGATAATGCTAGACATCCATGCAAAATGACTTACAAAATCCATGCAACAAAAACAATCTATACAAAATACCTATCCAAAATTACTTACAAATTGTAGAGAATGACAGCTTTAAAACCCTCCAATCTGACACAAAAAGTAGCAAAACTCGATAATTTTAACCAGGGAACCGCAGATGATGGATCTTACAATAGTTCATTGTCAACCCAAAACCACAATGACTATTTTGACAATGCAACTTAATCAATATACTTTGTTGCACATTACATAGCACATACATGTTCAAACCCTCAAATTTTGCTATCAAAACTAATAATAAGTAGAGAATGAAAGAAATACACATTAAATTCAGTTTGGTAAAAACCCATGCAAACTGACTTACTAATTCTACAGCTCAATATTTTTAAAACCTTCAAACTTACTAAAAGATGAAGCTTAATGCAACGAAATTAACAATAGCCTCCTCTCAAACCAACACCACAATAGCTCTTCCGATAATACAAATTGATCAAAGTATAATCTACCACATGCCAACATTCAATATTGCATTTACTTCATCTGACGCCATCATGTAATGATAGGGAACATTGGGCCTCATGCAAAAAAACACTTTCCATTCACATTCCCCATATCCAGCACACCATTCTCAACCACCACCAACCCACGTAATTACCAACACCCACTTCACCACACTAAAATAATGGTGGCCTCCCCACCGCCCGATAGAGCCCCATCATCGCCAACTTCAATTCACGGCTAGGCTGATGAAAATCCCAACAAAAACTTCAAACAAAATAGCCTATCGGTTAATAATGTTTCATTGTCAAATTTAATATTTTTTTCTAGTAGCGTAGGTTATTCAAATTTTTAGATTATGTTTTTTAATTTATCATTAAGATCAAGAATAATGTTTCATTGTCAAATTTAATATTTTTTTGTATTAGTGTAGGTTTTTATTTTTTTATGTTATATTTTGTAATTTATCATTGAGATCAAGAAAAATGTTTCATTCTCAAATTTAATATTTGCTTCTATTATTACAGGTTTTTAATTTATTTATTTTAATGTTAGGGGACATTTCTTTTTTTTACAAATATTATTAAATTTGTTTAGGTCATTTAGACATAATTATTATGAAATCACATGTCATAATCTATCAGTTACTTGTGTTACTCTCACTCACTGTTGGGTAGTTGAGTCTCACACCTTTTAGATTTATTTGTTACATTTCTTGCCTATTCTAGATGAATTGACTTATTACACTTTTTAGATGTATATTCCTTTGTTTTTTCTCTTTATATAGCATTCACCTCTCTTCTTTATTAGTCATAAAGAGTAATGTGAGAATTAAATATATTCTTTTGTATTTTCACTTGAATTCTCTCTTTTCAAGAAAATATTTCCATTCTACTATTTTGATCTTCAATCATCTATATATAAACTTAGAAAATTGAACTTTCAGTCATAAAGATAATAGGAAACAATGCGAACAACCAAAATCTATAGCCCTACACTCAATCAGATCCAATATAATCAATGGGAAACATGCAATAATAGATTATACTAGATTTCAAACAATTGATGCCTTCACCTTCACTGTATTACCATGGATGACTTCCATTGTTCTTCTTAGTACGACTTTTCTCGCAGAAATGGGTATGCTATTCTTTTTCTATATGCTTTAGGTATATGTGATGATCACAATGATGCCAACACCAAAGTTTAAGAGTTAGTGGTTAGCCATCAACGTGCAATGAGATTGATCAATTAGTGAGATTGAACAATCAATGGGATTGATTTTTTAGTCAGTGGATTTGATTGAATAATCAATGGGATTGATTGATTAGTCAATGTTTAAGAGGATAATTGATTAGTTAAATAATTAATCAAGCTTTGGAGGAATGTGCAATTTAAATATTGAATTAATAAGTAAAAGTTTATTTATTAATGGATCATGTTAAATCAAGATTGAAGAATTAAATAATTAATTTAATGATTTATTCTAGAAGTGGGAAAATGGTTTAATTAAATAACTAACAATTATTTAATATAAGAAGGGTATTGGATGTTAATTAAGTAATAACATGATAACTATTCAATTAAATCAGAAGAATAAGTGAAGTTAGTGACACAATTAAATAAATAAGGTTTACTTAATTCATCAAGAAGAATACAATTAATTAGAACATTATTAAATAAATAATATTTATTTAATTAGTGAGAAACAATAAATTAGAATGAATTAATTAAATAATGTAAAATTACTTAATTAATAGCAAAATATAAAAAATTGGTAATAATTAAATAATAAGGTATTAATTAATCATTAGAGAAAAGGAGTGAAAATTAGTAAAAAGGATGCTGCTCGCAAGTCAAGACCATTAAGGGTATCTACATTTTTCCCCTCTTTAATATAATGCATTTTTATAACATTATGTCAAAGAAAATTCAAAAAACAATTCTCAAATGTTGTTTCGATATGTCGTGATGATGGTAGGATAGGATGATGCCCCCTTGGAAAAAAATTACAAAGTTTGAAAAAATTCAAAAAAAATTGAGAAATTATTCTAACAAGTAAATTTGATAGTGTTGAGTATGTTCGCAACATAAAATTTTAACTTTAGGATCTTTGGGGTGGTCATATTTGCATTTGAAGTTTGAAGTTGATGTCCAAATATAAAGGGGGGCCAAAATCCTACCCTAAAAGTCTATAAATAGGCTCTAGGGGGTGCAAAAATGTTCATTTGTACATTTTGTGTTCAAAAGTTTGAGAGCTTTGAGAGGATATTTGGTGAAGGAGCCCTACCGAAATGTTGCCTATTCCAATAGTTGCATACCATGGATATTGAGTTAGGTCCTTCTGACAACTAGAGGGCTTAGGGGATGCGATATGTGCCTTTTCCTTAAATCTTTATAATTTATTCATTTTTTTCTAGATTTAGGGGATCAAAGAAGACCAAATAGATGTAGTGCATTTTTTGCATCACATTTTCTATCACATTCATTGCATATGTGGTCTTGTGCACCACATGTACAATGTGTGACACATGTGTAAAATAGAGCCACCATTGTTAAATCACTAACAAATTCTTTCTACATCACATCCATTGTGGTGTAATGCAAGTGTAGGATAAAATGCCACAACTCATTTCCTACAATGCATATTTATGATAGTACACCACAATTGCTTAGCCTATTCGTAGTTACAATGTGATTCACATGTATGAGCCAAATCTATATGACAGTGTGACACATTTGACTGTTAGGAAGTTTGAGTCAATTTTTTATAAATATTTCTCCATATAAAAGTTCCAATAGGTTTAGTTAGGCATTGTAATTGATGTAATGAGATTTTTGTGAGGGGTAAGTGCACCAAGATGGTTTCCAAAAAGGGGGCTTACGTGGCCACTTTTTTTTTCTGAAATCAGGAAATACTGACCTTGGACGTGAAATTGAGGATAGTTATACTCAAAATTTTGAAATGGAACAAAAACAAGGATCGAAGTGTTTTGAGTCTACTTTCTAAAATACTAATTTATTTTTAAAATGGTTGAGATTAAGGGTTTCAAAAGAGGGGTGTACTCAAATTGGTGTTGTTTTTGTCAGAAAAAACATAACATAGCAACTCTTGTACGACCTAAGCACAGTGAAATTTTTTGTAGTATTTTTAAAATCTCTATAGTGAGAATTTATCTAGCAACATCTAGTTGATGAAAAAAAAAAAGATAATTTTTTAATTAATATTTGATTTTTTACTAATTTTCTAAGTGGGAACTTCTTGAAAACAAAATTTTTGGCTATGCTGCACCTACAAATTTTGGAAAATAATTGATGTTTTAAAAAAAAAAATTTAAAATTTGTAGAATGGAGTCTATTTTCTAAAAATTTAATTTATTTGAAAATTTGATGAACAGTTAATTTATAACAAGAAAAACACCAAACACTGCTTTTTGGAAAAAAAAAACATACAAACAAAAGAAATTATGGATGAAAGGCTTAACATTGTCGAAAAGTGAAAAAAATTACATCGTTGGATAGCTAAGAGAGAACCTAACATTACCCATGTTTTTGATTTTGTTGATATTGAATTAGATGCAATCTTGACGGTGAGCACAGACCCGATTATGTGAAAAATTGTAGAATTTGCAAACACATCTCTGACCTTGTTGGGAATGCCCTCCAAGCCTTAGGGTTGGTGTTCCAAGGAAAATAATTTCACTTTTTTATTTTCTTTTTTGATGTGAAATAATGTGAGTATGTTATAACACACTCGAATTATAACGCAAGCGCGTTTTTTAAAACTTTTTTCAAAAGTGGCCAAAAAATTGGTACCCAACTTCATGCACCCACCCTGAGCATAGGTGCAATTACCACCTATATTTCTTCTTTTATATTATGATATCATCTAGGAGATGAGGAGAGGGATACATTGCATGCCCTAGGGTTATACCATGTTACTTTCATACCCATCATTCAAGATAATGAAGGACTTTTGAAAACTTTAGCAGATCGATGGAACTCTGAGACTATGGTGCCCTTGGTGGCCTTGTACAAAAAAATCAAGTTCAAATTAATAGTTCAAGTACCTCTGTGTCTTCCTTCTACTTTTTTGGAGCCCAAATGTGTCTATCGATTTTGAGTTTGTTTGTATTCATGATAGAACACTACATTTTCATAGTTAACTAGTTGGATCATTGCATTTCATCAAAAATCAATTTTAAATCCCCAAAATAATTTAGGTTTAGGGTAGATTGAATCACCTTTTAGGTTGCAAGTCAATCTTATATCCTTTTAAAACTAAATTATAATATTTTGTAAGGGAATGTAGCTAATCCTAATTAGGTTTAGGAATCACTTTTTCAACATTACAAAGTTAATTACTTAACCTATGACTAGTACACTTAATAAGTCCCTTGTCTATGATAAATAATTGATGGATTCTATTTAAATACTAAACTCTATCAACATTGGAGAATCTACACTAGTAAAAATCAAGGTCATATTCAATTTTTTATATTAAATCATTATATAATGGGAAAATACATATGTATAGTTGAGATGAATCTACAAGAAAATTCTATACTAAGAAGATGAAAAATTTGTAAACTATCATATTGGTTTGGAAGATAATTTTCTACAAGAAGACTAGCTAGATAGAGCGAACATTTCTTAAGTGAAAGACATGGGTTTACTTGAGGGATAATATTAGAAAAATAGTTATATCCCACTCCCATTAAGTTGGAATATTAAAAGGGAAGAAAAAATGATGCCAATGGTGGAAATCCACAAAGTTACCAAGGTATGTGCAAGATCATGATGGGTGATAAAGTGGCAATATGATGGGTATGTGGCTGATGAATCTTTTTTTACCCAAAATTGATGAAACAAAAAGGGTTTTTAAAGGAGATTCTCATCTTTCCACCAATATAATTATGCTTTACTTTGAATTTGACAAGTAATTATTATTTATTTTCTATTCAAATTATGACTAAAGTCTTGATTGATAGGTTGATTGAAAAACATCTGTAGCTTTCAAACAATATCAGATTTTTTGAATCCAAAACATGTGTTACATTCTATGCTTTACATACTATAGGATTAAAAAATGAAAAATTGAATTTCATGAAGTTTTGACCAAGTTAAGGTGGTCAGACATACAAGTTTCTTATATTGATTAAAGGTTGTAATAAAATATTGATAATTAATTATTTACTTTGAAAAAAATTACAAAAATATATGCACCACATTGGGACATGAGTCCTCTACTTATATCTAAAATCTTATAAAAAAAATATTATCTTTTTATTGTGGTTAGGGTGGTTAGAAAGACACCTACTTCTTAATTTTTCATTGAAATTTAAGTACTACTGCATTGAAATTTCAAATTTTCACCAAATAGATTTTTTTTATTAAAAAAAAACATAGTATTGTAGAAACTGCATTCAACTTGCTACAGATTCTATTCGTACATATTTTTGAAATAATATAGATAACTTATTCAAATTTTTATGTCAAGTTGCCTAACTCTAATTTTTCTAATTTTTTTGCCACATAAGGGCCTATTTTTCCCATGATGATCCTACACATACCCACCAAAAGATGGTAAAATATAGACAATTTCAAAGAACAAGTTAAATTTACCAAAGGTCAACACATTATAGTGCAATAAATGTAAATAACCCATGACACCTATAGAAGGAGATATAATTAAGGAGTATAAAAAGGCATAGATCCCTAAATCTAATAATATACATATATGCACTATAGGCATAAAATACTTGAGAGGGCATGGTAAGAGAGAAAGTAAGATAGAGTAAGATAGATAAAAGACATAGGAGATAACTAAAACAAAGATATGTGAATGAAATAGTAAATATAATGAAATATTATAGTAGACCTATGAGAATTAAGCGAAGATCATTGTATGAATGACACTAATATGCTGATATAATAATATTTATATATTGTAAAATGTTATAATAAATATATGATCTTTTGTGCTACAAGATATTGGACTAGAAGAAATGTATGTCTGTGTATAACTTAATTTAATTAGTTATTATTGATATTCACTAATATATCTATAGACATACAAAATTGACATCATGCATCTAATCCAGATTCACTAATTCCATGTTGCCCTTAATCATCCTGTTATCATCATTTTCCCTCTTTAACTAAATAAATCATAATTTGTTTAATTAAATCCTCAGTCATACTCCTTAAATTAAATAAAGAAATTTTATTTAATTATCTTCAAATTTTCCTCATTTTAATTAAATAAATCAATTTTTTTACTTAAATTACTAATGCATCAATTTCCTCCCATTTGATTTAAATAAATCCAATTATCTAAGTCAAAAGTCAAAATCACCTAATCTTCACTTAAATTAATCAAACCATGGTTAATGTTAATCCTAATCCTCTTTTCTCTAGATTTTACAACCAATTTAATTGATTTACTTATACATCATTTTCATTCAAAATGGCATCTTAGAGGGAATATTCTTTCAATTTGAATTTTCCCTTCCACATGTCTTGTCCCTTCCAACATAGCTTTAACTCCCCTCTTACATGTCCCCCACTTGGCATTTAAAACTTTTCTTCTCCCTCCAACAAGTCGTCTTTTGAATTTCAAATCTCCCCTGTTTGGCACATTGACCAAGATGTGCACAACCTTCATCCTATCACATCTTGACAAATGTAATCTTGTCATTGGTTTGTCTTTTGTCCCAAATTCTTCATATCTTGCATTTTTCTATCATTCTATTCTATAAATAGAGACCCTCTCTATTGATTTAATCCTCCAAAAATCTACAACTTCATGCAAAGTTACTCTCTTCACATTGAGAGCTAATTTTGTCCATTATCTTGGCATTGCATCTTCATCATTGGCCTATCAAGAATTGGGAAAGGGATTATTTCCACAGAAGCACCAATCCACTATGAGATAGGATTTACTTCATGTTTTATATGCTTTAGTTATCTTGTCATTTTTTTACATTTTGAACTATGATGCATTATTTCATAGGGATGTTGAAGGTTTGTTTTGTTTTAAAACACTAATCATGCTAATGTATTGTTTAGAGTTTTAGCCATTTGTATATTTTCACATCCACATAATGGCGCTAGAAGGAGGGAAAATGGATTTTCTTCACATCTTCTATGGAGTGGCTTACTTCTAACTGTTTATTAGCATAACATTTGTGAAAGTTTCTAAAAGTTTATGCAATCAGATTAAATTTCTTTGAAGCAATGATGGGTGGATACAAAATTTGTTATGATTTGTCTGAGCATACTCTGTTTTGCTAAAATCCAGCTAAATTTTTTAATTATAGCTATCATCAATGAAATACATCCATTTTAATGTTGGACCTAATCTATGCAATCTTATTTTTTAGCATCTCACTTTCTCTATTTTGTACCATTTTCTAGAAAATATGCATTGGCCAAAGATTGAAATAGATATTATGGGTTTTAAAATTCAAAGGAATGATTAAGAAGCATTCCATGTATCACTGAAGGTATTTTTTTTTCTATATTCTTTTCAAGGTAATAAGGACATGCCATTCACTCAATTCGCTACCCTTTTGATTTGCATTAGTTTAAAAAAATTTAAGAGTCATTCACTGATAGGCATGGAGAATAGTGATAGTTTAATTTTTTAAGTCATGAAGAGTGGTTAGCTTCAAAGCCACATTTACTAGGGTGATGTGTATTGGCAGATACTTTAATTACTTTGGTAGAGTATGTACTTTGTTAGGTGTCTCGTTGCCTCCTAATAATAACTATTGTTCATTTTGAAGACTTCATCCTCACTACAATGGGCATCCCCACATGCATTAACTAGCTTTAGTGACTCCTGTAAGAGTCCATTTTATGCATATCCTACAAAACATTTCTTTCAAGCATTCTGTCAAACAATTCGCATTTCATCTCTACACTTTTATTTCAGCATAGGCAGAGGTTATCTTGGAATCGTTAACTTTGATTTCATTAGTTTTTCGTTAATGTTCATGGTTTTTTCTACAGGTAAAAATAACTTTCGTTGTGTGTATTCCATATTTTCTTATTTTCATTGCTTTTGTAAGCGACCTTCTTTTGAATGAAATGAAAATGGTGGTTATGTTAGGAGAAGAGCAAGAAAATGTTAGAAGGGTGAAGTGGCATTGGAATATTTGTTTTAACATAGAAGGGGAAAACCCGCAATCAATTAATTCTAATAGTTTCAAGTTGCTTCACCACGCACTACATTTTGTAATGCAAATCCTTTCATTTTAAAGAAATGGTTGTTAATCCTCCATTCCCTTTTATCACTAGTTTTGGAGAAATTTTGCAGTTGAAGTAAATGTCACTTTCCAACTCCACTAAGCCCATGCCATTCATCATAAATACTGGTCATATCTTGCGATTATAATATTCCATGTGACTTGCATTTCTTTAGGATAATGGTGGTGTCTACAGAGGGTGAGTAGAGTAGGGCCATCCATATACATGTAATCTCCCTTTAGATGGCACTTATTATCGTTTCTTGTCACTTCTTGTCTTAGAAGAGGAATCATTTCAAAACAATAGCAATGTGGCAGGTATAGATAGAGAATCATTGTTGCATTGTATGGTTGTTGCATAAAATTCTTTCTACATTATATGGTTTCTACATTAGATAGAGAATAATTGCATGCATTATAGAATGAGATAATGACTAGTTGTTCAGCTGACTCCTGAGATATGTTGAGATCTCATTCAAATTACACAAAAAAATCTCAATGAATGCTAGAAAAAAAGGGGTCGTAGGGAAAAACCATTTGATATTTAATATCATTATGACAGTAGAACTCGGATTTGATATTTAATATCATCTTATTATCATTGCATTGAAACTTTTGGATATTAATTATTATTTTATTGTAATTGCCTTTATTTATTTTTTAGTTTGGTTGATCATTCATGCCCTCAACAAAAGCTTTGTGACCTACAAATCAACATCATGTGGAATGATTGCAACAAAAGTGAGCCTTCTCCTAAACTATTGTACAATTAATATGCCCCCACCAATTCTAGAATACTAATGGAGTGATGCAATAGATGAACTAAAATATTTATGGCTATTGTGTTGGGAATATCTAACTTGTGATTTTCTTTTCATGTTCAAAGGTGGACTAAACATAGGATATATTTGCAATAATTGATCTGTTTCTTCATTTCTAAATTCTCTGGGATTAAAATCTCACTATCGGTTGTGACTAGAAAATTGGTTGGCTTCTCATTGCCAATGCAGAATTAATCCATAGGTACACAATGAGTCTTGGCTAGACATGAGCTAAAAATGCACTTTTTTAAAAAAGTTCCTCATCCACATTTTGAGTCAATTTAGGTTACTTTTCCAACTCACCAATGGTAAAAGGGTAAAAAACTGATTTCACGGAAAAGGAAGAGGAAACCGAAGAATTTTATACTTTAGATTATTGTTATCTTTTAGAAGTTTGGTTAATTTTGATGTGGATTCAATCTGCCTAGATTCTTATCCAAATAATTCTGAACATAAACTAATTTTATTTCACTTTCATGTGACATTTTATTGTCTTTGATTGTATTTGATTTTTTGTATATTTGTCAGGAAATCCAAATCGATTTAAGGGGATGGTTAGCTTTAGCTAATGTTGCTTTTTTTGGTAGGAAATCTAAATTGATTGGTTGGATTTCTCATTTGAGGTGACAAAGTTGGCAGTAGTTGTTGCTTCAAATTCTTTAATATTTTGACATTATCTTTTTTAGACTTGTTTGAATAAATAGATGTCCAAGTTGCTACTTCAAAAGCTTTAATATTATGACACTATTTTTGATATTCTAATATTTTCTTTGTTATATTTGTTGGAATAAATATTAAAATATGTCCAATTTCTAATTGTTGAGTGAGTTTGAAAATATTTAATTGACTATTGGAGACCTTTCTATTTGGTGGAATACAATTGTTAGATTGCAATCTAGTGGAGAAACCTTCAAATCTTTTTCTACATAACCAATAATTTGGTTTCCCAACTCGGGGTTGCATGACAAGTGTAATTTTTGATAATGCTATATGCCTCATTGATTCCTTGAAATAAATCTTATTTTTCATTGTTTTGTAATGCTTACAAGTTGGCATAGGGAAACAACATTGGTTTTCTCTCACATAAGAATCAAACAATAATCAAATTTGAGTTGGAGAAGTGCTTATCAAACTTGAAAAGGCATTTTTAAATGCTTATTGAAATAATCTAGAGCATCCAATTACTGCTTTTATTTTATGTTTTAGGCCAACTAGATCATTGTTTTTTTTTCAAAGGTGGATTAAAATTGAATGTTAGAAACTCACTAGAATTTATTTAAGGCTAACAATTGAACAAGGAAACTTTCATTTCTCATTTTGGTGCTTTAAAATGAATCAAAATCATTGCTTTGTGGAATTAAAATGAACAACTTTATATTTGTTTTGTAATTACTTACTCAAAGTAATATTATTAAAAGGACATATGCACTTCTCTCACGCCTCATGATGATCTTGAGAATCAAAAGGCCTTTTAGTGACATTAAGTTGCATAAGTAATTGCCTCCACATTTTCAATTTGGGATTAAAATTGAATGCATCTTGTGAGTGTGAGTGGAACATATTGGGTGTGTTCTCTCTTTGTTTCTCACCAAAGATTGATCAAAATATGAATATGCTTGCTTGCTTTTGTTTATGTTAGAAGGCCTACCTTGCGGAAAAAGTACTTACCCAAAGGAATGACTCAACCAGTAACACTCTAAAACCAGGAGTATTTCTAACTAGGATATAAAAGTGGGTATTGGAACAAAGGCTAGTATGACATAGTTGGTCCTGACAAGAAGAACATCAATGGTCTCTCGCTGTATGGGTCAATCTCCACAAATGTAAAGTATGAATTAAAAACCTTGTGTAGAAAGGACAAAATCCCTATCTATTTGTTGGTGCAAGAACAACTGTTCTAAAGCCGCCCCACACTTTTATGGATTTTAGTAGAGATGGAAGGTATTCCATGAGAGATTCATGGGTATTGATGCTTGGTTGACCTGAGAAGTGAGTGCACTATAAGGGTAGCCTGTGTGGCCAAGCATCTAACCATCTACTAGAAGTAAACGTAGCTAGATTTGTCCAAGTGTGGACT
Source organism: Sequoia sempervirens (assembly GCA_007258455.2). Taxonomy (NCBI): domain Eukaryota; kingdom Viridiplantae; phylum Streptophyta; class Pinopsida; order Cupressales; family Cupressaceae; genus Sequoia; species Sequoia sempervirens. Next base: position 151,993,932 of record VDFB02026320.1, read on the forward strand.
CAACAAATACTATCTCAAATATCCATAGCATTGTGATTTTTCTTGAAATAAAATAAAAATTCTTGATTGAGAACATTGGAAAACCAACATTCAACATGAGCATAAAATCTCAAACCCTTTAGGAGAAGCAAATATCCTTGAACAAATTCACATGCTATTGCTTGCCCTTGGGATTCACATCCTTAAAGGCTTCTAAGAATCTGGATTCCATTTGAATTTTCTCCTACTAAGGTCAACATTAAGAAAATTTTTCCTTGATTTTCTAGATTTCCACCTAATGGACTTTGCAGAATGAAAGAGAATTAGAACATTGGACATCTAGTTTCAAAAGCTAATCAACAATTGTTTGTGGTAAAAAGAACTCATTAAGAAAAGTTAAGAAACAATTGGACCCCACATATGTGCTTGGAATCTTTTGGTCATATGGTTTTCATACAAACATTGGTCTTTTGGTTTTGAACTACTCTTAGAGAAAAGCATGTTCTTCACTATCTTGGTATAGTAAACAAGTCATTCTTAGGTTCATTTAGGATCAAATAAAACACTTTATTCATCCCAAACATTTATCATCTCATCCCACAAGAAACTTTAGAGCTTTGGAAACATCATTTTATACTTGGGTAAGTCATCAAAATCAAAATCAGATCGTTTATTTAGGAGTATGGGAATACATCCTTTCTCATACCTCTAGTTAAATCAGCACACCTTTGAATGAGTTCATCCTAAGATAACATCTAAACATCTTAGGGTTTATAAGTTCATTATCCAATCAAACCAATCAAAATGAAACCCTAATTCTAGCATTGATCCAAAGTTCCTAAAATTTCAGCATGCATATCATTCATTCCTTTCATCGTACATCTCATGATTAGTCCTAAACACCTTAGAGGTCACTTTTTCAACAAGTTCAAAACACATAAAGAACATGGAATATAAACTTGATCCATACATCATGAATAATCCAAGTCGACCAAACTATCCAAGCCTTACAAAACCAATGGATTATCAAATCTCACACTTATATAATCCATACATGGTGTCATTATCTCCCACAAACCTCAATGGTACTAATGAGCCCAAAATGTGCTCATAGTTTGGATATTATGATGAACTTTTAATGCCTTTACTTTTGTTATGCATGGTTGTTTAAAACTCTTTTGAAACCTTTTATGGGGATATCCTGTAGCAAAACACTTTCATGTTCTTGCACCTTATTGTGTTGTCTTGACTACATTTGTTACCCCATTGACTCCCTAAATGACTGGTATATCGCATCTAGTTTTTGAATGATGAAATAAATTTAAATATGTGATTAATGAATGGATATGTGCCATGTGCCTTTTCTTTCACATTTTTTACCTTTTGTTTCATAGGTTGTTGAAGAAGTATGATCGATTCAAGTGCAGCCGATGTCAGCCTTGCAGTAACGTCTATTTCCTACACGACTTCGAGGAAGCTCTAGCGAAGACTCTTTGACTGAAACCGTTGGGAAATATTTTTAATGATAGTCAATCTAGAAAGAGTGGAGTGCTAGATTCTCTCTGGATTAGGTTGAACGGATAAATTCATTTATGAAGTTTGTTCCTTGATTCTGGGATACACTTTACTTCCACGTCTTTCTTTGATAGGGTTAGTTAGTTAGTTGCTTTCCTGATTTTAAATAAAGTACTCCTCTTGCGTGAGTGAGGGAGGAGATGATAGTTAGAGTAAGATAGAAGCATAGTAATAGAAAGTTAACAGATATCATGTAAGAGTCAATATGATAATGAAAAGTAGAATCTGTTTGACAAGAGACAGAGTTTGTTGTTAGTTTCTATATCAACAAAGCAATGTATACCATTTTGTTTTCATGAATAAAGTTTGATGAAGTTATGAGTTCAGCACCTATGTAATCAGTAGATGCTTACTAAGGGGGCCCACTTAGTAAGTATCTGTAGTTAGTTAGTTAGTTGTTCTTTTCTGTTGATCATTAGTTAGCTTTCATCTTTAAAATTTTCATACAAACTCAGTCTTGTATTGCTCCTATAGCATAGGGAGTCCATCTCTGTGCCTATTCCTGCAGCATAAAGTCAGTTCACAGTTTGTGTTTTAGTTGTAGCTATTATGGTTTCTGTTTTAATCAAATCATAGTTGAGTTAAAAGAACTTTGCATTACCTTCCTGTAGTTTAGATAGAATTCCTTTCAAGTATTTATTTCTATTAAGTTTTGACTGAAACTAGTTCTTAGTGCATATATTGTGCTACGCCATTTAAAGTATACGTCCCCTAGTTTGACAAGTAAATGAATGTCCATAAAGAGATATTACTCACCTGTTGGAATGTCCAATTCCCAGTAAAGTTTTTACTATGATTTTCATATCCTTTTGTGGGCGCGGCCATTTTTGGTGCCGTTACAGGGGATGGCGTCCAACTAAGAATTTTTCAGAAGTCATTTTTAGCATTAGTTTAGTTTATTAGTAAAAGAATTTAAAAATATTTCAAACCACCATTAATCATATTGCATGCATAGAAGAAGAAGAGACGCACTGGGAAGGTTTCTCCCTGAAAACCTGTTTGTTGAACTACCATTTAACCCAGCTGACAAAGAGCCTAAGGAAAATCCATTCGCTCTGTTATTCCAGCAACCAAACATGGAAAATAATCGACCTAATCCACCTCCAGCATTTGAGTTTCCCATTGTTCCCCAGCGAGATACTGACAATCTTAAAAATATTCCCTCTTCATTGCTTCCCAAGTTTTATGGCCTAGTTACGGAGGACCCAAAAACTTTTCTGTTTGAGTTTGATGTCCTCTATCACAGTTATGACTATAACTCAGATACTCATAAACTAAAGTTATTTCCTTCCACCTTGAAGGAGGGAGCTCTTAGATGGTTCATGAATCTAGGAAGAGGTGTTGTTGATAGCTGGGCAACGATGCAGACGAAATTCTTTGAGAAGTATAAGGAATATTGTAAGAGTGTCAGTAAAGGTGATGACATAATCTGAATTCAGTAGAAGGAGGATGGAAGTTTAGAAGATTATATTTCAAGGTTTTTGTTTTCACTAAAAAGGAACTCAAACCATACTCTTAATGAAGACTCTCAGAAATTACTTTTTCTAAGGGGAATCAGTGATGCCTATATAGACGCCTTGGACCTGATGGGAGGAGGTGATATAACCCAACTTCCTTGCGATAATATAAAGAAAATATGTCTTAACTACTCTCGAGCAATAGTTAAGAAAGGTCGAGGTCATCATGCTACAATGAGAAAGTCTTCTTCTGGTGGAGTTTCTTGGATGGAGATAACAAATTTGTTGTCTGACTTCAAGTAGGACATCATTAATAATATGGCTACACAACTAGACACTATGCAAGCTCAGAGGAAACATGAGGAAGCTGAGGCAATTTTGGCTGAGTTCTATCCATACTGCAGATAGAAGAAGCGTGACTGCAAATGCAAGATGGTAGCTAATTTGGAAGCTAAGAAACTACCTACTGACTGTAAGCCAGTAGAAGGTGATGATGATCAAGTGTTCTTTGTTGCACAAAGGAGACCATTTTCCCAAAGATAAGGTATGCCTCAAGATCCTTTAATTTTTGGTAATCCTTATTCTAGCTATAATAACTAATGGCAACCTACATATGGACCACCACCACCCTGGAATCCACCTCAACCAAGTTGGCCTAATTATCAGACCCCATAATGGAAATCTCCTCAAGGAGGTTGGCAGCAGCCACAAGGACAATGGACCCCACCTCTAGGTAATTGGCAACAAAATCCTCAATGGAGAGGTCCTCAGCAAGGGAAAAACTAGTCCCCTGGGTTCCTGCAGCTTCCACAGCCACAACCACAAGCCCTCATGCCACCTCTTGTAGCAACTGCCACAAATACTGGACCTCCAAAACAAATGCCTATGCCTACCCAGCAATTGCCAAATCCCAATAATAAGCAACGACAGTAACCACAACAGCCTACGTATCTTGCCAAAGCCAACCAATATCAAACTTATGCCTTAAACATTAATGACATCCATTTGAGGTCTAGAACCACTTTACCTGCTCTAAAACCACCTCTAATTACTAAAATACTAGATTCTCCCCTTGAAGAATCTACTGCACCTGTTGTTCCTACTGAGGATATGCCTATACCTGATACGGTTTCTAAGGAGCCTATTTTGCAAAGCCAAGACAAACCACCTTTTCCTCAGAGGTTACAAAGTATTGAATTTAAATCCATGGAAGAACCCAATTTTGACATTTTGGATCAAATCAAAAATGTACAAATTCAAATCCCCTTATTTTAGGCTATTCAAGATGTTCCTATTTTTGAAAAGCTATTAAAGAGGCCTATTTGAAGAAGCCTGGTCGGAAGAGGAAGGATCCCCAAACAATTCATGTTTTAGGGAAATTGGATGATATAATGTTGGGAAATGTAGTCATCCCAAAGTATATTGACCTTGGCAGTCCTGTAGTGTAGATATATATAAATGGCCAAATTGTAAAAAATGTTTTGATTGACTTAGGTGCTACCATTATTGTCATGACAAAAAATACTATGGACTCCTTGAAAATTTCAAACATTAGGTCTACACCTACAGTTCTGTAGCTTGCAGATAGCTCCACAATTAAACCTGATGGGATGGTGGAAGATATAATTGTCACTCTTGAATCTTGGGAGTATCTAGTTGATTTTACAATATTATCAGTTAAGGTAACTTTGAAAGGGTATCCAGTTATCCTTGGTAGACCATGGTTAGCAACTGCTGATGCTTTTATAGGATGTCGTTCTAGAGATATGACCATTTCTGATGGAGAGTCCACAAAAAAATTGGCTTTGTATCCACCTGCTAGACCTTAACCAGATTTGTCCCAACCTATTTGGCCAGATGTGGGGGAAGAAACTGAAAAAGCCAATTCGTTGGCTCAATTAATGATGCTTCAAAATGATCCATTCTCACAACTTCAGAATGAGGATTCTTTGCTTTTTCAAATTCTACAGTTTAACTCTAATATGGGTAATTCATCTGATCCAAATGGCAGCCATCTACAATGTTTCCTGCAGCAACCAATTCTGAGAGTTCGTTGTCTAAACTTCTAGGAATTTTTCATAATTTTCCTCCACAAGAGGTACAAACATCACCCGTAGATTCTATGAGTAATCTCATTAAGCAGATAGAATTGTCTCCAGGTCACAGTTTGAATATCAATAGCATGTTGTCTCAGTCTCAACATGCTGACTTATTAAAAATGCTACAAGATCAGCATAAAGCTTTTGCATAGGAATATGGGGACATGCAAGGAATAGATCATTGAGTTTGTACTCATAGGATCTATATCAAAGAAGATTCTTTACCAGTTAGGCAGCCTCAAAGAAGAGTAAATCCAACACTGAGAGAAGTAGTGAAAAGTGAACTTCAAAAGTTGCTTGATGTTGGTTTTATTTATCCAATCTCCAACAGTCAATGGGTTTCTCTATTAGTTATTGTCCCCAAGAAATGTGGAAAATGGAGAGTGTGTGTAGATTACAGAGAGTTGAACAATGCCACTAAAAAAGATCACTTTCCACTACCTTTTGTAGACCAAGTACTAGACTCACTGTCTGGTAAAATATATTTTTCCTTTTTGGATGGTTACTGTGGGTATAATCAGATAAAAATTGCCCCTAAAGATCAAGATAAGACCACTTTTACCTGTCCATGGGGAACATTTTCTTACTCAGTCTTGGGTATGTGCAAGATCATCGTGCAAAAAATAGGCCCTTAAGTGGCAAAAAATTCAGAAAAATCAGTGTTAGGCAACTTGACGTAAATATTTGAATAAGTTATCTATATTATTTCAAAAATATGTAAGAATAGAATTTGTAGAAAATTGAATGTAGTTTCTAAAATACTAGGTTTATTTAAAAATAAATAAAATCTATTTGGTGAAAATTTGAAATTTCAATGCAGTACTTAAATTTTAGGGAAAAATAAGAAGTAGGTGTGGACCACCCTAACCATAATAAAATGATAATATTTTTTTGTAAGATTTTTATATAAGTAGAGGACTCATGTTCGGATGTGATGCATATTTTTTTGTAATTTTTTCCAAGTAAATAATTAATTATGAATTTTTATTACAACTTTTAGAAAATATAAAATCGTCTATCACCACCTTAACTTGGTCAAAACTTCATGAAATTTAATTTTTCTTTTTTTAATCCTATAGTATGTGAAGCATAGAATGTGACGTATGTTTTGGATTCAAAAAAAATGATACCGTTTGAAAGTTATAGATGTTTTTCAATCAGCCTGTCGATTAGAACTTTAGTCGTAATTCTAATAGAAAATAAAAAATAATTATTTATTAAATTCAAATTAAATCATAATTTATATTTCTGGAAAGCTGAGATTCTCCTCTAAAAACCCTTTTCGTTTCATTAATTTTGGGTGAAAAAAAAGTCGTCAGCCACATACCCCCATAATATTGCCACTTTTTGGCGCACCATGATCCTGCACATACCCTCTTGCCTTTTGGTCTATGCAATGCACCAGCAACATTTTAGAGAGCAGTAATTAGTATCTTTGCTGATATATCGCATGACTGTATGGAGATTTATATGGATGATTTCACTACCTATGGAGTCACATTTGAAGAAGCACTGGTGAATTTAGAAAAAAGTATTGAAAAGGTGCAGAGAGCAAAATTTGTCTCTAAACAATGAAAAATATTTTCTAATGATGGAAGAAGGTATTGTTCTAGGCCATCATATTTCAAAGAATGGAATTCAGGTTGACCCTCCTAAAATTGAAGTTATTCTGAATTTACAAACTCCTACAAAACAAAAGGATGTCAGAAGTTTCCTTGGCCATGTAGGGTATTATAGAAGGTTTATAAAAGATTTCAGTAAAATTGCCAGCCCACTTTATGCCTTGTTAACTAAGGATTCTCAATTCGAGTGGACAGAGGCTTGTGAAAAATCCTTCCTACAACTAAAGGACTTGCTTACTAAAGCCCCTATTCTTCAAGGTCCAAAATGGAATTTTCCTTTTCATATACATGCTGATGCATCTTATTTTGGTATAAGAGCAGTTTTAAGTCAAAAAGACAATTCAATTGAGCATGCTATCTAGTTTATCAGCAAGAACCTTCAAGGTCCTGAGCTCAACTATACTGTTACAGAAAAGGAATTGCTCGTTGTAGTGTATGCTTTGGATAAATTTAGACATTATGTCACAGATTATCAGATATTCGTTCATACTGACCATGTAACAATCAAGTATCTAATGAACAAACCTAACATTTCTAGTAGATTAGCAAGATGGCTCCTGTTGTTACAAGAATTTGACATTACAATAATTGATAAACCAGGAAGAGCTAATGTTGTAGCTGACTTTTTATCAAGACTTCAATTAGTTGCACCTGTTGAACACGAGGTCATTAATGATAGGTTCCCAGATGAAAACTTGTTTTCTATTGCTGCACATACACCATGGTATGCAAACATTGCCAATTATCTAGCAGCAAGCAGAATACCAGCCCACTTTTCTCCAAAAGAAAAGAAATTATTAATAGAGAAAAGTTTTAACTTTTCATGGATTGCAAATTGTCTGTTTTATACTGGACCTGATCAAGTGATGCAAAGATGTGTAAGAGAAGACGAGACTTATGATATCTTGCATGCTTTCCATGATGAACCATGTGGGGGACATTTTGTAGCAAAGATAACATCAATGAAAGTTCTTACAATAGGGTACTATTGGCCAACATTACATAAGGATGTTGTGGCCTATACAAGGAAATGTGACCAATGCCAGCGTATGGGAAGACCAACCAAATTAGATGAAATGACACTATATCCACAGGTAATAGTCACTCCTTTTGATAAGTGGGGAATGGATTTTGTGGGACCAATTGATCCACCATCAAATGGAAAGTCATACATTCTAGTTTGCACGGACTATGTAACAAAATGGGTTGAGGTAAAAGATATGACTCATGCTCAAGATAACAAGGTTGCTGAATTTTTGTATGAACAAATTTTCACTAGATTTAGAGTTCTCAGAGAACTTGTAACTGATAAGGGAGCTCAGTTCACATCGAATCTGATCACTACACTAATGAATGACTATAAAATCAAACATAGGAAGTCCAACCCCTATCATCCTCAAGCCAATGGTCAAGCAAAGGTAACAAACAGGGAAATTGAGACAATCCTAACAAAGACAGTGCAGCTCCATAGAAAATATTGGAGCAATAGACTTCCTGAAGTAGTTTGGGCCTACAGAACTACATGGAAGACAACAACTAGGTTTACACCTTTTGAGCTACTTTATGGGAAAACAACCATGTTGCCCATATAATTTGAGCACAAAACCTTGAGGACGGCTCTTGAACTCAATATGAAAATATCTAAAGCACAGAAGAACCATCTCCTGTAGCTAAATGCTTTGGATGAAATGAGAAAAGCCGCCCTGCAGTATACAAAAGTAGTCCAACAACAACGGAATAAATGACATGATCAACACATAAAAACTATGAAATTTTCTGCTGGTGATTGGGCTCTATTATATAATTCCAGATATCAAGAAAACTAAGGTAAGCTCACAACATGATGGCTTGGCCCCTATGAAGTTGAGAATGTGTTCGACAATGGAGTTGTAAAGCTAATGACAATTGATCCAGTCCATTTAAAATTGCTAGTTATGGCCACCAACTCTGATTGTACCATAAACAAGTCTCAAAAGAAGAATTCATGCAACAGTTCATTCGGGTTCCTCCCACTACTCTTCCTGCAGCCGAAGGCTTTAGCCTTTCTCCTGCAGCTTCACCATAATTTTGAAAAGCATGCTCATAATAAAGGTTTTCTTTTAAAGGAAACCTCTTTTTCTCCATTCTCATTTATCGCCCCATCTCACTTCTTTATCTTCCATCCCATCCATCCATTCCATCCATTCATTTCATCCGCCCACATCACCCATCCACCTTATCCATCTGCATCACCCTTAAATATGATATCATTCCCAACTGTCAACTCATGTAACGTCGTCAACTTTCTTCACACGTACATGCAATTATCAAAGGTACGCCATATCTTTTGTTATCGCATATTTGATTTATTTTATTCTATTCATTTACTGCTATAACAGTACCAGTCATTATTACCTGATCTCCACCTATTTTTTAGTACATGTGAGGACACATGTCATACTCTAAGTAGGTGGTGGGGTAATCCACCTTTTAAAACCTATCTTTTTGCTACTTCCATAACTGCGCAAATAACCTTTCATTATTATTTTTCTGGTACTTTCCAAATATGATCGCATGTCCTTTTTATTGCATATTTTTCTTGTAAATTACGGTTAAAATTGCTTGTTCAAAAATTTTATTTTTGGAAAAGAAAAGAAATGTGATGGCACGACAAAAGAAAAACCAGAACAAAAAGGGAAATAGAGAATTTGAATTTTCAGCAAGGAATTGAGTTCAGCTAGAGGAAAACTGTGAACATGGGTGGTCAGTTGGTGCGACATGAGCTTGTAGCTCATGAATTATTATTGCAAAATCCTCAAACAGTCGATGCATTTAGCCTCTATGGATGGTTAAACTATTTCTTGAGTTTAAATGGTTTTGATGAAGAGGCTGGTGCAGAATTTTTGAGAACCCTTTCTAAAGGGAAGCTACTATGTGGGGTCTAACGGTTGTTGCAACTGAAGACATAATTATTGAAGTAACTGGGCTTCCAGCCATTGGAGAAAATTTTTCTTCAGATGCTTCCATTGCAAGGGTTGAGTTTTCAATGCCCATTGATGGACCTTTGGAAGTCTCCAAGCAGGGATGCAAGCGGGTATCATTGCCTCCTCCTTATTCAAAATATGCCACTTACATAATCAGGTATTTAACCTGTGAAGGCCATTTCTCCTACCTGCATTCTTATCATTTCAAATTATTAAGTCATATGAGGCATAGGTTAGCTATAAATGTTTTGAATTTCTTGTTAAAATTTCTGGAGCAAAGTGCCCACGGAACCCAACAAGGGAAAGATAATTCTGTTGCTCACCATGGCCTTATCAAATTATTAATTGAACGCTCTTTGAGAGATGTCTCACCTCTTTCCTAGCAACAATTCGTTGCCCAAAAGAGCTTGAAAATTCCACAACCTCCTAGGGTACTTACCCCACGGCCTCAGAAAAAGAAAAAAGAAATTGTGTCTACCAGTAGAACAGGGCAAGGGTCATCTACTCCTATAGCACCTAGTCCTGCAGCTCTCACACCTAAATCCTCTGCTAGTGTACAAACTAGGTCTGCCACTAGGAGAGAGAAAGGAAAAATAAAGGCAGAAGGGTCCCCAGAGTCTAAACCTCATTCTTAGAAAAGGCAATGCTCTTCTCCTACAACACCTTCCCCTGCAGCCGTCTCTCCTACAGTAACACCTGTTGCTAACACCAGTTCACCATCATCCTTTGGTAGGGAAGAGCCCTCTAAGTAGATCATAAAGAGGAAGGATACAAGAACACCTCCTGCAGCCGCACCAGTGCCAAGAAGAGTTTCCACAAGGAAATAGTGTAAGACCTCTCCTGCTTCACCTCAACCAGAGGTTATTGTAATTTCATAAGGGTCTCTAGGGTCTGAATTTTATGTTTCTCAGAATGTGTCAGAAAATGCTACACAGAGTTCATTCGTCCCTGAAGAGGAACAAGTTGAGACAAAGGAAATAGAGCAAGGGTTACCAAGTCTTGATGACTTGGCTACCGCTACTATGCAGTTTTCAAAGGAAGCACAGTCTTCTCCACTACAGCAACAAGAATTCATCTTGCAGCAAGAGTAGGAATAGACTGAACAATTGAATGTGGCTAGTGAAGCTACATTTCACCCTGCAACTTGTAAAGCCATTGTTGTTTATAAGAAGACATTTTTGATTAATTTTTTGGAATATGTCAAAGCTAACTGGGAAACAGTTACATTGTGAACCCTAACTTTCTGGCACATAGCCCAGACTAACATGTAACAAAGTCTATGGGAGGTAGAAAGGAAGAAACTAAAAAAGGAAATTGAAAGTCAGAAACAGGAAATTTCTGAGTTAAAAGAAAAAATGGATGAAATGTTAAAAGTAACTGGTCAGATTATGGAATACAGACCACCTCCCAGGGTTTATGCTCTGTGTCTTAAGGAACAATTCTTATGGTTCCAACTAATGAGAATTTCTAGAAATCAATATCCTATACTTCACACTGCTAAAGAATTTTACGATGCATACCAGACAACCCCTAATTGGTTAAAAAAATTTCTATGTGAATTTTATTTATATGGCTTTTTAATTCCATTTGAAACAAAATGGAATCCTCTTCTGTATATTGGTGATATCCATTTGAGATCATTTATGTCATGGGCAGCAAATGAAGCAAATTATGGCAGGCAATGGGAAACATATGAGGAAGCCGAAAGGAATGAGCCTATTCCATTACACTCTCAAAGTTCAAACCCCCATGCAATGTTGAAAAACTGGTTTACTCTAACATATGGCATTAATAATGTTACAACTAGAGAGAAAATATTTGATCTCAGGAAATAGGTATATGATGAATTTCAGGCACAGTCATATTCATTCTGGAGATTGTCATACACTAGAAGTGAGAAAAGGTGGGAAAGATTAACTGTTGGGCTAAGAAGGTCCAAACCTCATAGTCCCCTAAATTTCACAACAGCTCTTAAATGATCAAACAGATATATACAATTGGGACTTCAAAAGAGATTTGAACTATGGTTGCCATTGACATTCAGACCTCCTGTGCTAATGTGGCCCCTTTATCCTCACTAGGCTACAAATCTTACTGATGATTTAGAAGACCGTAGGTATGAAAGGTGCCAATATTTCATAGGATTTTATTATAGGTTTGGAACTCCATTTCAGAGTCATGCAGCAACCACTAATTTTAGAGAAACCACAAGGAAAGTTAATGCTAGAGGACCATCATTAGGCTAAGTAGGGGGTAGTGATGAGCCCAAAATGTGCTCGTAGTTTGGATATTATGATGAAATTTTAATGCCTTTACTTTTGTTATTCATGGTTGTTTAAAACTCTTTTGAAACCTTTTATGGGGATATCCTATGGATATGTATAGGATCATGGTGCGCCAAAAAGTGGCAATATTATGGGGGTATGTGGCTAACGACTTTTTTTTCACCCAAAATTAATGAAACAAAAAGGGTTTTTAGAGGAGATTCTCAGCTTTCCAAAAATATAAATTATGATTTAATTTGAATTTAATAAATAATTATTATTCATTTTCTATTAGAATTATGATTAAAGTCGTCGATAGGCTTATTGAAAAACATCTATAACTTTCAAACGGTATCATATTTTTGAATCAACATGCATCACATTCTATGCTTCACATAATATAGGATTAAAAAAGAAAAATTAAATTTCATGAAGTTTTGACCAAGTTAAGGTGGTCAGACGAAGTTTTTATTTTCTAAAAGTTGTAATAAAAAATCATAATTAATTATTTATTTGGAAAAAATTACAAAAAAATATGCATCACATCCAGACATGAGTCCTCTACTTATATATAAAATCTTACAAAAAATATTATCATTTTATTATGGTTAGGGTGGTCAGACAGACACCTACTTCTTATTTTTTCCCTAAAATTTAAGTACTACTGCATTGAAATTTCAAATTTTCACCAAATAGATTTTATTTATTTTTAAATAAAACTAGTATTTTAGAAACTACATTCAATTTTCTACAAATTCTATTTTTACATATTTTTGAAATAATATAGATAAGTTATTCAAATATTTAAGTCAAGTTTCCTAACACTAATTTTTCTAAATTTTTTGCCACTTAAGGGCTTGTTTTTTGCATGATGATCCTACACATACCCCTATAGCAAAACATTTTCATATTCCTGCAGCTTATTGTGTTGTCTTGACTACATTTATTACCCTGTTCACTCCCTAAATGACTAGTATATCGCATCTAGTTTTTGAATGATGAAATAAATTTCAATATGTGATTAATGAACGGATATGTGCCATGCGCCTTTTCTTTCGCATCTGTTATCTTTTGTTTCACAGGTTGTTGAAGAAGTATGGTCGAGTCAAGTGTAACCGATCTCAGCCTTGCAGTAATGTCTATTTCCTGCATGACTCCGAGGAAGCTCTGGTGAAGACTCTTTGACCGAAACCATTGGGAAAGATTTTTAATGACAGTCAATCTGGAAAGAGTGGATTGCTAGATTCTCTCTGGATCGAGTTGAATGGATAAATTCATTTATGAAGTTTGTTCCTTGATTCTGGGATACACTTTACTTCCACATCTTTCTTTGATAGGGTTAGTTAGTTAGTTGCTCTCCTAATTTTAAATAAAGTACTCCTCCTGCGCGAGTGAGGGAGGAGATGATAGTTAGAGTAAGATAGAAGCATAGTAATAGAAAGTTAATAGATATCATGTAAGAGTTAGTATGATAATGAAAAACAAAATCTTTTTGACAAGAGACAAAGTTTGTTGTTAGTTTCTATATCAACAAAGCAATGTATACCATTCTATTTTCATGAATAAAGTTTGATGAAGTTCTGAGTTCAGCACATGTGTAATCAGTAGATGCTTACTAAGGGGGCCCACTTAGTAAGTATCTATAGTTAGTTAGTTAGCTGTTCTTTTCTTTTGATCATTAGTTAGCTTTCATCTTTAAAGTTTTTATATGAACTCAGTCTTGTATTGCTCTTGCAGCATAGGGAGTCCATCCCTGTGCCTGTTCCTACAGCATAAGGCCAGTTCACAGTTTGTGTTTCAATCATAGCTATTATGGTTTTTGTTTTAATCAAATCATAGTTGAGTTAAAAGAAATTTGCATTACATTCCTGTAGTGTAGATAGAATTCCTTTCAAGTATTTAAATCTGTTAAGTTTTGACTGGAACTAGTTCTTAGTGCATATATTGTGCTACACCATTTAAAGTATACGTCCCCTGGTTTGACAAGTAAATCAATGTCCATAGAGAGATATTAGTCACCTTTTGGAATGTCCAATTCCCAGGAAAGGTTTTACTGTGATTTTCATATGCTTTTGTGGATGCGACCAGGTACAACATATATGAGTATACCCAATCAAAATTTTGGAAAACCCAATAGTAGATTTAAATCCAAGTCCAAAATTACAAATATATCAGCCAAACAATCAATGCATGAATCTTCAAGCAAACAACATCATCCCACCAAATACATGCATCCCAAGTACAAGTTTTCCAAACATGAACATTTCAAATCCACACTTGGAAATATTTGAGATAGAAATGCTTGCAAAAGATACAAATGTTGTTCAAAGTCCAAACAAGATGATAACGACTCCATGTATTGATCCAAGTCAAGGTAACACCATGCAAAATCAAAGTTACTTAAATCAAGAAAATAGGATTCCCAACCACAACAATATTCAATTTCAACCCATAATGCAAAATCCAAACATCATCCCAAATCAAAACATTGTGCAAATCAATTTTTCCATGATCCCATGCAAATATCACAAGTGTACATCACAAATTTTCTTGAACAAAAACCAAATCAACTATATCAAGGGATTCAAGATCAAAATCAAGATCAAATCTGGCTAGATCAAAATGCTACGCTTACCAAAATAGTCGAGTCATTGAGACAAGAGACATCTTCACTCAAAAATTAGTACACTCTTCCATTGGTTGAACCATGTCATCAAAGAATTGAGTTGTGTCCACAACAACATCAAGAACAATATTTCCAATGTCAAGAAGTTGGATATCAAGATCAACAACATCAACAACAAACCCAACCTCCACATCTCCATGATCAATCATCATAAGGTCAATTTAAAGTAAAAATATCACAAGGTAACAAATGAAAATACACACCACTTGGAAAATCAATCGAACTAGTCATGGAATAGTTGGTGCAAGAAAATCTCATTAAAATACCCATCTATGAGAACTATCAAGAACTAGACTTAAAACCACCTTGGTATGACGAGAAGCACCTTTTTGCATATCACAAAATAAAGGGACACACAACATTGAATTGTGTTTGACTCAAAAATCTCATCCAAGACCTTATTGATCAAAATATAATCACTATTGGGGACAATAATGAAGATTCAACCACTGGTGATAGAATTGACAATCTCTCCACCACAATTGTTGAAAACAATAATTAAGATCTATCCATCAATGAGCACATTTAAGACATTTCTACCTCATCCAATGATCAAATCAACATATGCCAAGAGTCAGTTTTCAATAATGATCAAAATCCACCAACAATACCCAACAATGATCCAGTTCAAGAAATGTCAACATCACTTGACCCTATGATAGATGACATTGACAATCTCTCTGCCACAATTGTTGAAAACAAGGTTCAAAATCTTTGAATTGATGAGCACATTGAAAATGTTTCTACCCCATCTGATGATTGCCTCACCATACATCAAGAGCCACTTTTTAGTGATATATTCGAAGGAGTGTTAACATCATTTCATCTTATAATCAGTGATCCATCAACCAATGATCATGTTGAAAATGTCTCTACATCACCTAATGAGTTAGAGGATATATCTCAAGAAGTTATTCCAAAGCATGATCAACATATTTCACCAAAGTCTAGCAATGGTCCTTTCCAAGAAATATTGAAATCTTTTGACCTCATGGTTATATATATTGAAGGAATCTTCTACTTAACGTTTGATCCAAGTCCACTCAAACATCAAGAAAAAATTGAGCCATTTCCCATGCCTAATGAAGACATCCAAGAACCCTTTGAAAATAATATGTCCTGTGAAAATGGCCCATGTCAAGAAATTTATCTAAAGCATGTCAAAAGAAATTCCAAAATCATTCAAGATCAAGAATTTGTATCTCCAAGATACTACAAGGATCTAATGGACACTCTCCTATGTATACAAGATGTCACAAATGATGATCATATCCACATAGTACATACTCCTCCATCTACCCATGAAATACTTTTTGTGGATGGAAACGTGGATGATCTTTATTCACAATAGGATTCCTTTACTCCTGACATTATTATACAAAAGAGCAGGTTATTGATTCCTATAGTTAAACTAAATTATCAATAGTAGGATCAGATATAGCCTAAATTTAGACTAAGGACATCATATATGAAGATATCCAACATTATACACTCAAGGAAACAAGTCAGAAAAAACAAGACATTTTGGAGTTAGCAGAGCAACAAATGGAAACAACATCATATATAGTGGTCATTTATCAGAGAGTGCTTATTGAACAAGACATCTCAAAATAGGAAGAATCAAGGAAAAAAGGTGCTACTACCACCATACTAGGGGCAACTATGTCTCAAGAAAACATCAACATAGGGAGCACGAAGAATCCTTATGATGAAACTGATGTCAATACTCAACTAGCCACATCATGAATCTTCATCCACCCATCACCCCATCCAAAAATTGGACCAACAAAAGAAATATTTGAATCAAAGTACGAAGAACGTTATCAAAGAAAAATAAGTTGGAAAGCATAATGGAAAAATCAAATATAAGTGGATACCAAAGAAAAATTATCCCTATCAAAATCCATCAGTCAAAGAAACTATGGGGAAAAATAAAAAAGAGAAAAGTATCCATCATAGATGTCCACAAAGGAAAAATTAGGCTTTGCAAGAAATATACAAAGTATATCAGGTTGTTTGTCCCAATTCCCTTTAGACTTTTGTATCCACCCATCATTGCTCATCTTCCCAAGTTTGGAAAGTCAAAGGTTCCAAACTATCAACCAATCCATCTTTTATCACTAAACACACTCCATTCATGCCTCCATGCATGATATCCAATTCTCACATTAACCATGTATTGGCAGCCACCCTTCATCATAAGGATTGAAAAGGCACTTTATCGCGATGTGCACAAAAAGACAAAGCTAACTCCAGTATCAACAAAGTTGATTAGGAATCTTAAAATTTCTATTCAAGTGCACGTATCTTGGCAAAGTAGTTTCTTCAAGTAGGATATTGATGGAACATTATGACAGGGGAATCTACATTGATACCACTGGGTGGTTCAACATGAGCATAAAATCTTTCATAAAAAAATACAAAAAAAATCAAAAAATATGAAAATTCTAAAAAATAGAAAAAGATTGAAAATAGTAAAGAAAAAAAAATCATCCTCTAGTGAAAACCACATGGGTGGTAGTTTGGATAGGTACATGATGAAAACTTGGCAAATAGGCATTGTGTGTATAATTGAGCATCTACATGCGCTAGTTTAGGTGGAAGCATCTCATCCCATCCATAATAAACCCAACATTTCATCCATCTCAACCATAATAAATCCACTCATCCATGAGCCATTTATCCAATCCATTTGCATATATTTGCATCCATAGTCTGAGTTATCTTGATCTTGACAAAGTTTTGTGCACACTTTACACTTGCTTATGTAGACATTTTGACATGGGTCATTTTCATTGATCCTATCCTACCTGGCATTATCTTAGCCATGAAACATTATCCAAATGAGCATTCTTTATCAGAACACCGTATCTTATTGCAAGATAATCCTTGGCATCCTTTGTATGCTTACCATATCCATCCATCCACACACCTATCCAAGCATCCACTCACAATATTTCAAACATTGCTAGACACTAGGGGTAGATATTTACATCTTGCTTTAGGAATAAATTTTGACATATATCCTCCAAGTTATGTGGTGATCTAAACATTGGAAAAATGTGAAATCAAATTGGTCAAGCAGTTGTGAGACAAAATCCAAATCACTAGCCCATGGAATATTTTGACAAGAAGATGTTCTTTATCAAGCTTTATCTTTCATAAAACATAAATCCAAACAATAAATATTAGTTGCATCTAATGCTTACTTCAATGCCACATCAAAACATTCAAAACAATTTTGTTCCAAAACCAAGCTTCAAAATCCTAATCAATCAAGTCCAATCCAATCCAATCCATCTTGAGATATTCATCCCAATCCTTATATTTCTTAACACTATCCTTGCATTTTTGTGTATCCTCAACAATGTTATCATCATCAATCCTCCATCATCTTGGGATATCCATCCTAATCCTTGTGTTGCTTAACACTATCCTTGCATTGTTGTGTATCCTCAACAATGTTATCATCATCAATCCATCAATACGATCAATCAACCCTAGCTTGGTTTTCAACAAAATCCAAAAATAGAGCACTAATATCATCTTGCATATCCATATCCAAATTTCCAAAATCATGCAAAAAACCAAAAACACTCAAAAAAATCAAAAAACATCAAAAGCATGGTGTCTGAACTACATCGTCTATGAGCTTACACATAGGCAAGGCTAATCTTTGATCAGCCCTCGAGACACAAAATGCAAAAACATTCATAAACTCTCATAAAATCCAAAAAAAAATCAGCAAAAAAAAACTTCAAACAAAAAATCAAAATGAAGCAACAAACCTTTAAACACAAAATAAAACTCTTGATCATTTGCAAACATGTCAATTGACCTTATATCAATAGCCTTTCGAACAACCTGTCAACTTGCCACCATCCACTAACATGTCCTAGGATGTATCCTTCCTACAATGGGCATTATCATTTGGAAGAAAACTTTGGATAAACAAAACAACATGCCACCATCCACTAACATCTTCTAGGATGTATCCTTCCTACAATGGGCATTATCTAATGGAAATCATTGCAATTCTTATCCTAAACAAAACAAATCCCTTTGGCTAGAGTTATGAAGAAAATTGACTTCTTTGTGTGCTTGATCTTTTCTTTTTGATTTATTTTATGAGACTCATTCTAATGGCCTCTCGATGATGTCTAATCAAAGCGATTTAGAGAGAAAGGAATGGGGAAATGATCATTATCTTTTTGTCCACTGTACTTTTTAGAAATTCTTGTAATATAACTTGGTGAATACTTGCTTTGTTAGGTGCATCCTATAAAGGTTTCTATATGTTAGGTGTAAACAAGAATACTCCTATCTATTTCTTGAGTCATAGTCCATCACACTAGGTACAATGCCATCCTAGTTCTTTATACCTTGATGCATCGTATCTATGTGTGTTATCAAACATAAGGTAAATATCCCTTTTAAAGTCCCAATTCCTGATAAGAAAATCATCCATCTCTAATAAAGTTGTCTTGTTGAATCCTCTTGTCATCATCACATTTCTTCTTTTCTACTCTAACATCATATTGGGATAGTTAATCATCATCGCCAATGCATCCATCTTGCATCCACAAACCATCAGCATACTGCATATCATATCATATCTTATAAGAAACAATAATCATCTCATATGCACGTTCATCATCATAATATAGATCTATTAGTCTAAGCATCTCATAAAACCATACATTTGCATAAAAGATCCATTGCATAATCATATAGGTATCATCACATCATATCATTATTTAAGTTGTTTAGGATAATATAGATTGGTTATTCTAAGCATCTTAAAACCATCTCATTTGCATCATCATCAACAACCACCCATACGTCCATCTTGAACCTCTTTATCGTGAGATTGACCCTCAAATCGAATCTTTTCGCTCGATCTCTCGAGGGGGAAATGTACCCGTGTACTTTCTACTGGGGCATCCGAATTTTTTTTTAAAAATTGAATTTTGATCATGAAAAATTTATTCTTTGAGCCAACATAGCAAGTACATTGCTTCAAAGAGGGGAAAAATGTAGACATGCAAAATTGACGTCATGCATGTAAACCAGATTCACTAATTCCATGCCATCCTTAATAATCCTGTTATCATAATTTTCCCTCTTTAATTAAATAAATCATCTTTTGTTTAATTAAACCTTGAGTCATACTCCTTAAATCAAATAAATCAAATTTATTTAATTATCTTCAAATGTTCCTCATTTTAATTAAATAAATCAAATTTATTTAATTAAATTACTAATGCATCAATTTCCTCCCATTTGATTTAAATAAATCCAAGTATCTAAGTAAAAATTCAAAATCACCTAATCTTCACTTAAATTAATCAAACCATGGTTAATGCTAATTCTAATCCTCTTTTCGATAGATTTCACAACTTGTTCTCAGAAATAAATTTAATTGATTTATTAATTCATCATTTTCATTCAAAATGGTATCTTTGAGGGAATATTCTTCCAATTTGAATTTTCCCTCCCACATGTCTTGTCCCTTCTAACATAGAATTAACTCCCATCTTACATGTCCCCCACTTGGAATTTAAGATTTTTCTTCTCCCTCCAACAAGCCATCTTTTGAATTTCAAATCTCCCCCTCTTTGGCACATTGACCAAGATGTGCACAACCTTTATCCTATCACATCTTGAAAAATGGCATCTTGTCATTGGTTTTTCTTGTCTCACATTCTTCATATCTTGAATTTTTCTATCATTCTATTCTATAAATAGAGATCCTCTCTATTGATTTAATCCTCCAAAAATCTAAGAGTATGTGCAGGATCATGATGGAAAAAATAGGCCCTTAAGTGGCAAAAATTTCAGAAAAATTAGAGTTAGACAACTTGACGTAAAAATTTGAATAAATTATCTTTATTATTTCAAAAATATGTAAGAATAGAATTTGTGGTAAATTGAATGTAGTTTCTAAACTACTAGGTTTTTTTAAAAATAAAAAATCTATTTCATGAGAATTTGAAATTTCAATGTAGTAGTACTTAAATTTCAGGGAAAAAATAAGTAGGTGTTTGTCTGACAACCCTAACCATAATAAAATTATAATATTTTATTATAATATTTTATATATAAATAGAGGACTCCTATCCTGATGTGATGCATATTTTTTTGTAATTTTTTCCCAAGTAAATAATTAATTATGATTTTTTTATTACAAATTTTAAAATATATAAAAACTCATATGTCTGACCACCCTTGGTCAAAACTTCATGAAATTCAATTTTTTATTTTTTTAATCCTATAGTATGTGAAACATAGAATGTGATGCATGTTTTGGATTCAAATTTTTTTATACCATTTGAAAGCTATAGATATTTTTCAATTAGCCTATCAATCAAGACTTTAGTCACAATTTGAATAGAAAATGAATATTAATGACTTGTTTAATTCAAAGTAAAGAATAATTTATATTGGTGGAAATTTGAAAATATCTTTTAAAAACTCTTTTTGTTTTATCAATTTTGTGTAAAACAGAAGTCGTTAGCCACATACCCATCATATTGCCACTTTTTGGCCCATCATGACCCTGCAGATACCCGTACAACTTCATGCAAAGTTACTTTCTTCACATTGAGATAAAAAAAAATTCCATTATCTTAGCATTGGATTATCAAGGTTTGGGAAAGGGCTTCTATCCATAGAAGCACCAATCCACTATGAGATAGGATTTACTTCATGCTTTATATGCTTTAGTTATCTTGTCTTTTTTTTTCATTTTGAAGCATGATGTATTATTTCATAGGGATGTTGAAGGTTTTTTTTGTTTTAAAACACTAAGCATGCTAATGTCTTGTTTAGAGTTTTAGCCATTTGCATATTTTCACATCCACACTATCATTCACCACCTTAGTCTAATCTTCCACTAACATTCCTTTACACCATGGTATAAAATAAAATTTTGAAATAATAAACCAAAATAAAAAAAATTGTACTCTCTCCTCTACTAATAGATATAATAATGATGATCAATACATAAGTGTTTTTGATGGTAGTAATTTGAATTCAAGAACTTTTAAATCAAAATGTAAAACACTAAAATGGAATCCATGGGAAGGTAGGTTTGGAGAAATAAGTTAACAAAGTGAAGCTAAAATTGTAGGAGGTCTAGAAATATCAAATTTACCAAAAATATGGGAGGAAAAATTGCCATAAGATTTAAATCTAGGATGATTAAAATGATGGAAAAAATTAAGCTCAACTAACCTTGATTGAGTTATGAGTTGGGAATGATAATAAATTGAAAATATGTCTATTAAATCATATGCAAGAGATAAAATGGAATGTCTCAAATCAAGAAGGAATGTAGATGTCGAAAATATGTAGAATAAATTTTTCATGGTATAACACTGATTCCATTTATGAGGTGACCATCATTGACTCTCTACACTGATCTAAAAATCTTATGGTTGAAACCTAAGCGACTTTTGTTCAACCTCGAGTGATGGAAATTGATCTTTAGTCCATGCATCTTTTCTAATAATTAATTAGAAATGTGTCTTTTATATTAAGTAAAATGTATAAAAATAGGTGTAAGTAAAGATAACATTGAGTAAAATGTTTAGAAATAAGTGTTTATTGGAATACGTATAAATGGATAGGGATTAGGAAATGAATCAAATTTAACACAAGAAAATGTCACTAACCAATAAATAATTTAACTCAAGAGTATGCCACTTATTGATAAATAAATGTATTGAATTGACTAACCAAAAATAAAAAAGAAAATTGTAAATTACATGAACATTCTAATTTTATTATTACACTAAGTTAAAAATAATAAATATTAATTTAAATAAAACATTATTATAAACTAAAGTTAGAGATGACACTTTAATCATATAGATATTAGTTGATAATAGTTAAACATTGAATATTAAAAATGGGGTCACAAAAATCCATGATTAAATTTGACATTTAACTCTTAATGAAAAGTAAATTTCCATTATAGTTGTTCACTCAACTTTGTTACACAAATTTCCTATCCTTATATTTTTTTTCTGATTGGCAAATAATCTCCTCTTTCATTTGATTTTCAATGGAGGTACATTAAGTGTATCTCATGAATTAGTTTTATAATCATATAATCATTAATGATGAAAATAAAGCCTTGAATGCAATCACTTTCATAATGAAGCATAATGGGTAAAGTCTGTCAACTGTGATTGCAGGATATCTAATGAACAAATGAATTTTTGAAGTATTTGGATTGATATTTTTTTTCTTCTTTTCTCTTAAAAGCGGAATGATACCAAACTGCAATTGGAATATTGTTTTCAATGGACTCCTGAACTTACTATGTTGGCTATCAATGAATAGAAAAAAATTCCTATAGTGGCAGTACTCAACCATGTGTATTCCATTTGTACATATTTCTTATATTCCATTTTTATTGCTCTTGATCATATAGTGTGCATTGAGATATCAATAGTTATCTTGTGGCTATATTACTCTTAATAAGTTACATGATCATTGATATAGTCTTAAATAGGTAGTTAATCTAGTTGGGTCAAGAGGTTGGATTGTTACAAAATACATAACATTCTCAATTTCTCAAAAAATATATAATTGTTATAGGATTGATGAATGACATACTAAAGTTTCAATAGCCTATTTTGAGGTCATAGGAAGCAAATTTTGAGGAATTATTATAAAATTAGGTTGTCCACCAAATTTACTTCTAGGGATCAATTTTTTTTTAATCATTGTATGGTTGATCAAGGACACATTAAGACATCTAGACTAAGTATATCTGGTCATTTATAGTAGAATTGAAAAAGTTACAAAAATATTAGTGTTTCCACCAAATTTACTCATAAGCATAAAAAAGAATAAATTTCTTGGAAATTTTTCTTGACAAATGATATCTAGGCCATAGTAAGTTATAATAAATTTGCTATCTTACTTTATTTTATTTTGTGTATTTTATTCAAAAATTAATTTTCCACACCATCGTAGGGGCTAAATTCTTTAGATTACTTAAATTTTATTTGTGTAATTTATTCAAAAAATATTTTTTCACACTATTGTAGGGGCTTCTATAATGCCCCAAGCCACACACCTAGGAAATTATCTGATTTATTTTTTTTAAAATAATAACACTAAGATATGACAACATCATGATAGGTTATACAACATGTACACAAGTGTTGTGCAAAGCTCAACATCACAAGAACACTAAAACCACAAATGAAATCACCATTACTATAAGTGAGGTGGTACAAGTGGAATACTTACCAATCATGGGATGAATTCAGCATGATGGACATATGAGAGAATGAAAATATACCAAAATAAAAATGAGCTACTAACCCATTATTGCGCTCTCTCATAAAACAACACAATTGTAGGTCCAAAGAATCATAAATCTTCAATCCAAACCAAAATACAATTTAAGACACAAATAATACCTAACCATAAGGTAAGAAATTCACAAAAAAATTCCTTACAAGGAAGTACAATCCTTCCACCAATTAAAACAACATAGGGTTTATTTCAAACAATGAAACATTTTCCATTATAAAAGGTACCATAACTCTCAAGAAACAACACTTCTAAGAATAGTGAAAACATGGAAAGACTCACCAAGCCAATCAAAACCATTTTCATGAATAATTTTTTCTCAAGAAATGGTCAAAAGAACCCACTACCTAACAAAGTAAGGGACAACAACATGCTAGAGGACTATAGCTCCTAGAATGGACACAAGCATGCCATGTGTATGTTGGCTCTCAGTTGTTTTTGGTTTGTCCTTGATGTCAAAAGTGGTTTGATAATATGAATGTGATGATATGCTTGGCGGATGTTGATAGGATGCATTCTCATCTTGTTTTGATACATGATGATTATAGTTGGTTCAAATGGTCTCTACACATGGTTCATGGCATGCAATTACAAGTTTCAGATTTCCATGCTCTAGTTTTCGATACATGTTAGGTACTAATATTGTTATCATTCTTTTAACAGGGTACTACAAGTCAGATTTATCCTTTTTATGATTTAAATTCACAGATCAGGTATATGGTTGTTGATGTTTGACATGGTATACATGATGAAATTTTCTTAGACACTATGCACAATGACTTACACATACTGGTAGATACATTTGACGTATACATTTTTTTATACATTTATGCATTTTTCTTAAGCTGATAGATCAAATGATATATGAGTGGCACATCTTATGTTTGCACAAAACATACAAGTTATGACATTATTTCATTGTGGTCAATCACTTTGTAAAGTGATCTGGTATTGAGTAGCATTAATATTGTTTGACATTTGACCGCATTGCATTGGTATTTGATATGGTTATAAGGATCCTTGTTTATTGTTGAATTTTATTGGCATGTACATTTGGAAAGGTGTTTATATCATTTTTTACTTGGTCGACATCTCTTGTAAGAAGAATTTGTTTTCTTTATACTCCTAATGAGTATTGAGTATACTAAGCATGTGATATAGGCATTGGTTGAATTTCAATGGAATATACTTTTTAAAAGTCTTGACAATGTTGATAATATTAAGGATCAATATTGTTGATTAATGTTTTGAGTCTAATGTTTGTATCAGGCTATATGAGACTTAGCACACATGTTACTTCACTTCACTTATTAGTGACCTGGTATTGGAAGTGAATGGTTTTTTATGATGTGGAATGATTCTGTCGGCATACGTGGCTAAAGACCTATGATCAGTTTCAAAAGCATAATAATGGTTTATTAACTATTTTGTTTTGATTTGTTTCGAACTTCAAAACATCATTATGATTTTTAAAGTTTTGATAGACTTGAAAGAATCTTGTTTAGAGAAAAAGACATTATGTTGATTCTTTTTGGAAAGAGTAGGGTTTTGAAGCCTAACCTCCATGGATTAATTTCTCAGCTCTGCAATGCAACTCTTGAAGCTCTCACAACTGACACTAAGAGAATATGATAAGTGCAATGCGATTAAGAATTATTTTTTGGTTTGACAACTATCAATGGTTAAGAGCTTGAATGTGGAAGTTAGTCAAAAGAGATTCGATGACATCTTTCTAGTTGGGTCGTTGTGAACTCCTTAACAGGTCATCATGTTTTCTCATTCAATTTTTTCCACCATGCCTAGGTATTGATAAATCTGTGTGGTTTTGTGGTTTTGATTAAAAGATTTTGGATTATACTGTTTGGGCATCTTAAGAGTTAAGTATTATTGATTTTAGTTTAAAAACCCATTAGGGTTTATGGAATCTCATCTTGAAATGCAACATAATATATAACTTTTTAGGGTTTAATAAAGTTTGTTAAGAGAGATTATTTAAGGTTTCTCATTCGAACCCTAACCCAAGTTGATTTACAGTTATTCAAACTGCATATAGAAACTATTATTTTCAGGGTCTTTAAAAGATGATCTTCAAGCATTTTCATGTGGAATTGGAAAGAGGAATATGATGTTTTTAGACATTTGATATAGAACATATATTATATTGAAAATATTTATTGTGATTCTCAGATTATTACATTTTTTTAAAATTTTATCTTTTTTCATACAACATTCTTCAATGTGCTTAATGAGGATATTCATAGTCTTCTATTGACAGTCTAGGACTACAAGTTGCACTTCTATAATATTGATAGAACACTATCATTATTATTATGCATTGTAATGGAGTTGGTGCTCCATTATATTATGGGGTTGGTTCTCTTGTAACTTGTGGATTTGGTGCTCCTGTAGTTTCTGGAGTTGGTGCTCTGAGTGAATAAAGGAAAGAAATTTTTTAGTGGTTTTTTATTCCCCAAGAGGGTTTTTCCACTTAGGACAAATTTTGGTGTTATGTTATGTTTCTATGTGTGAATGGTTTATTTTCTTGATTACAATATTGTCATTAGTTGCATAAAAATTTGTTGACATCAGCCATTCATTTCTACCATTATTTAAATTAAAGAAACTTGCATAAAAAAATTAGTTATAAGCTTTGATATATGTGTAAATTTTATCAAAATAGTCCCAGTCAATAAATTTTTTATTTGATTTGTAATGCATATAATATTGTTTGAGTTCAAGTGAAGTATGTTCTTCAATAGTCATTTGATATTTTGGTTTAAAATTTTAAAAGTTTGTGATTTTCTTGAATCACTGATTCACCCCCCTCTCAGTGATTTTGTCTTCCAACAAGTGGTATTAGAGAATAGGGTCCTCATATAGGTCTAATCAACCTTGGATTGATTTTGGTTTTTGGGAGTTGGTCAAACATGTCACAGACTATGTGTTTTGAAAAATCAGAATGGAAATATATCTGATCTTAATTGCTATTGATGTATAGAGATAGATCCTTGTATAAGTCCAACCAAGTTCTTGATAAGAGGAGTACTATAGGTAAGTGTAAAAGAAACATAATTCAGAAGAAAAACACTAGTGTCAAGTCTAGTGAAGTTTTGTATCAAGCAATACCCCTACTAGTTAATACTAAATGTGATCATGTAGTTGGTGAAGAAGGAGATCACTTAGTAAGTGAAAAGGAATATGCAGGTGATGATTTTGAGGTTGATTTGGAAGAACTTATTGCTGCGTTAGATGAACTTAAGAGGCTTAGAAAGGAAAATCAGGATCTCAAGGTACACTTACAAGAAAGTGTTAATGTCAATAAAGTTGTAATAAAAAATCATAATGATGATAAAAAGATTATTGAATTTATAAAAGCCCAAATGGTTGATAGAAAAAGGACTGAAGAGGGATTGGAAGTGAAGTTAAAATACAAGGATGAATTGTGCAATAAACTAGAAAATGAGGTTGCTTCATTGAAGAAAAGTTCGGATAATGATTCCTTGTTAAAAGAACTAACTCTTAAAGATGACATGATTATAAGTCAAAAAAATTGAAATTGAATAATGTAAAAGGATAGCAGATGTTGTAAGGTCTGATTTGGAGGTTAAAAATATTGAATGTCTATAATTTGAAGGAGAATTAATTGCATTAAGAAAAGATCTTGAAAGTGTCAAGGTTCAATTAGGTAAAAGTTAGAAATTTGATCATAGTACTAATCTATTGAATGAGATGATTGATAGATAATAGAATTCAAAGGATCCTACAAGAGTGGGATATGAGGTTGGACAAATCTCTATAGAATAATCTATGAGACAATTTTTTCTATTGCATATGGAAAGAAGTTTATAGTCGTGAAAACACCAAGAATGAAGGTTGATCTTAGTCACCATATTGCTACTACTCAGACAAAAGATAAACATGTTGATGAAAGGATAAAAGGACCATCAAAACCTCCATTTATTATGTACAACCACTCTCAATTTCATGGCTATTTCTATTGTTTTCATTCTTATGGTCATAAAGCAAGAAATTGTATAAGAAATTAGAGGTATGGAAGATATGATAAGAGAATTTTTAGAATGTTAAGAAGTTATGATTTCTTTACTCATCAAATTGTTTATAATATCACATGCTTTAAGTGTCATAAACTTGGGAATAAGGCACAATAGTGTAGGAGTAAGTAGAAGGTATCATTTAAAAATAACAAAGTAGATGCATTGACCAAGAAAAAGAAAGGGCCCATACAGGTTTGAGGAGAAAACAAGACCTAGGAAATGAAAATACTAAACTAGTGCATAATGCACAAAAGGGATCAATTGTTTCCTAAAATGTCAGCATGAGGTAAGGGGGATTTGGTTATTATATTAATCTTCAACTCCTTAGAGAAATTATGAAGGTGTGCAGAATAATACTTGTATTACAATGACAGTTCTCTATGATGTTGCAAACATTCCTAACTTTAATGATGGAGTAAGTTGACTTGTATTAGTAGAACTTTTTTGTTTTATAGAGAACAGGTGACAAAATTTATGCATATGCAAACCTTTGAGTGATGGTGCATTCTTTATGGGTGAATGATTGTTTGAGCAGAAAACTTATCTCTTTGTATTGTTTTTCAGTAATCAAGGTGTGAGCTCTATGTTATATGGATTTGATGACTTGAAGTTAGATTTATATTTGAAATAGTGTGGATACTGTAAAATATTTGTGCATCTATGATATTGAACATTTCACAAGTTGTTGTAACAATGATTGGCTCTTACAGGGAAAAACATGTGTTTAGGATTGTCATGTGGTTTCTATGTCATTGTTTTACAATGAGAGAATTTGTTTATCTTGATAGTTTGTATCTTGTACATATAGTATCTTGAACTAAGAATGATGGTCATTGCTCATAGTGAACAAACAAGGATTGTGAGGTCTTGAAAGCAAGCATAACATAACAAGTAGTGGTGGTACATGGTATTTGTTTGAGTGATAACAATAAAATCATTCTTTTTTGTACATATCATTCTATCTCTATTGTTCTGCATATAAATTTTTTTTTGCTACAGGTTATCTATGCTTAGATTCTTCATGATAGAAGAGATAAGGGGCTATAGACTTATTAATGTGATTGGTGACATAACATTGCACTCTTGGACAGTGATCTTAATTAGTTTCACAATGTTATCTTGAAAAAATTTAGTTGCAAATCTTTGGTGCCATGAGTATGATCACAACAAGATATAGTATTAGTGGCATATGATTCTTGTGATCATGATTTAATCATTACATTCATGATAGTTGTTTGTTGCAAGAACTTGTTGTATGGAGTTGCATTGTGGAATATAACAAACTTGATATTTGTATAGGGACTTGAATGCAGATCTTATATGGAATGTGTGGTTGCAAGAGGTACAAGGTATTTTTGATGCAAAGGTTCTTGGATAAGATAACAATTTTTATTAGAAATATCAAACCATCAAATGGCAGTGGTGGTGTTCTTTAGTCACAAAAAGGTTTTTATTGATTACTTTCATATACCATGATTTGGTTAATACCTGATAATCTATGTACCTTGTTAGCACTAGGTATTAGTGACTAATATATACTAGTCACTAATAAGTAATTAATGTCTTATCAATTTTCATTGGTAAACCACTAAGGACTTGCTACATTCATAGTACATAAGTTGTGAATGACCTATTGCATATAAGGTTCTACATGGTGAATAAGGGACACTTCAGGTAAAATCATTTCCATTAAAATTAGTTTGGAAGTGATAAGGACATTTGATTTTACCTTGCTTTTATTTTTGATAATAAAATAATATTTGATTAAGGATTTATATGATAGTGTGACATGACTACTTGTTAGAGATTTTGGTCCTCACATTAGCAATCATTGATAGTGGCTGAAGGTTTGTGGGTTAAATGCCTTTACCTTTTGGTATTGCTGACAAAGGTAATCATCCAGTTTGGAAGGAAGTTGATGAGGGCACAGCTTGAGATTTAGAAAATAACCCACAAACAAGAGAATAATTTTATTATTCCCAAAATGAAGCTTCTTACATGTAGAGGATCTCAAATCCCCATGTTCTACAACACATGCAAGTTACAGAAAGCTATAGAATCACCCTTTCGCAATATGCGAGCTTGTCCCCAAAAAGTTACCCAAAAATTAGAAACCTACCCATAAATAGAGCTCCCCTTTAGTTTGGAGCCAAAAAAACATTCAAATTTGAGTTTAGGCAGTTTAGTGCCAAAAAATTACAACTTGAAGTTCAAATTTGAAAAGAACATTTGCAATTGTATCTTCTAGAAAGTGCACCAACTTCTCGGGGCCATAACTTTTGATCCAAGACTTCAATTTGTGAACCATTTGAATCATTGGAAAGGTCTCAAAGTCAATAACGCCCTCAAAATTTTCTATGCCAGTTTTGGAAAGTTTTGAGGCCGTTATGGGAACTCTAAGTGCCTCAAATCTAACTCAGAAGATTTTTAGGTGCAAATCTGGGAAACTAAAACTGTAATATATTTCAACCTACGAATAGAAAATAAAAATCATAAATTGGGAATTTCATTATTACGAAAAGGGTATCCAAAAATGTAAAAAAATCTAAAAACTAAGAAATTTGAAATTTAAATATTTTTGGGTGATGCAAGATTTCCCTTACACCACTGGATGCTCTTACATCAGACACCCAGGGTAATTTGAGAAGTGACCCGTCATGTCTTAGATGGTTGAGGAAAACCCAACCGGTCAATCACTGCCTTGGATAGCCAAGATGAATCTTCCATAGGCCTTCCTCTCCATTTCACCAGATATTCTTCATACTGCCTATTCTGGTACTCCTTCCCTCACGTCTATCCAATATTACTTCAATCTCCTCCCTTTCTGAAGGAGGTGCTGAAATTCCTTACTGCCCTATTGCTGGTGCTTCCTCCATTCCACCTTCATGATACTCTATCAAATCTGAAATGTTGAACATAGGGGAAATGTTGATTCCATCAGAAAACTCTACCTCATATGCATTCCCTGAATCATGCTTCTTCAAAATCTTACAGGGACTAAATTTCTTCATCTTCAATTTGTTATAGGTTCCCATGGGAAACCTTTCTTTCCTCAAGTGGACCATTACTTCATCACTAGTCTGAAACTCCTTATTCCTCCTTTTCTAATCTGCCATATCCTTATATTGCACATTCATCTTATTAATGTGTTATCATGCCTTCTCATGTATATTCTTGATGTGCTCTACAAAATCTTTGGCTTCAACACTTATTTTCTTCTCTTGGTCCATCTTCCTCAATTCTGGAGCTTTTCTAGGGCTACCTCCATACACAATTTGGAACGGTGATCTACCAGTGCTTTTGTTGACAAAATTGTTGTAAGAAAATTTTGCCTGGGCTAAGATCAAGTCCCATCCCTTGGGTTTATCTCCTACCAAACATCTTAGTAGGTTACCTAGACTCCTGTTAACAACCTCTATCTGCCCATCTATTTGTGGATGGTGTGCAGAACTAAACTTCAACTCTTTCTTCAGCTTCTTCCACAAGGTCCTCCAAAAGTACCCCACAAATTTGGTGTCACGATCTAAAACAATACTCTTTGGCAGACCATGTAGCCTCACCACCTCTTTGAAGAACAAGTCAGCAATGTGGAATACATCATGGGTCTTCTGACATGGAATGAAATGTGCCATCTTTGAAAACCTATCAACCACCACAAAGACTGAATCATTACCTGTTGTGTACTTGGAAAACCAAGAAGAAAGTCCATACTTATATCCTCCCATGGCCTCTCTGGTACAGGTAAGGGCTGATATAAGCATGTATTCTGGCTCACTCCTTTAGCCATCTGACATACCTTGCAGTTTTGTACAAAATTCTTCACATCCTGTGACAACTGAGGCCAATAATAATGCTCACTGATAATGGCAATGGTCTTATCCTAACCAAAATGTCCTGCCATTCCTCCACTATGCTTCTCCTTTATCAAGTTCTCCCTCATGGAACTCCTCAGGATACACAATTGGCTTCCCTTAAATAACATGCCATCCTGGATTATGAAATCCAACCACCTTGTTCTGTCCAATGTAATAGGTTCCTTGCAAGCTTTCCAAGCCTCTGCAAAATCATGATCTTTGCATATAGTGTCTTAAGTTCATTGAACCCAACCACTTCAATCTGCATCTTTGTCATCAATGTATGCCTCCTACTTAAGGCATCTGCAACCCTATTTGACTTCCCACTCTTATGTTTCAAAACAAAGGTATAACTCTGCAAAAACTCTACCCATTTCATATGCCTCTGATTTAATTTTCCCTGACTATTTAGGTACTACAAGGCCTGATGATCAGTATATAGAAAAAATTCCTTCGGCAACAAATAATGTCTCCATTTCTTTAATGCTTGAACTATTGCATAAAATTCCTGATCATATACATAATACTTTCTCTTGGCATCATTTAACTTTTCACTGGAATAGGCAATGGGCTTACCTTCTTGGATCAACACTGCTCCAATGGCACAACCACTGGCATCACAATCCACCTAAAACACCTTGTTGAAATCTGGGAGGGCTAGAATAGGTTACTTTGTTACCTTCTGCTTCAACAGTTCAAAACTCTTTTCCGCTCCAGTGCTCCACTTGAATTTTTTTCTATCCCCTCTCATTGTTTCAGTTAGGGGTCCACAAATACTACTGAAGTTTATAATGAAATTTCTATAAAAACTAGCCAAACCATGGAAAGATCTCATCTCGGTAGCAGTTCTTGAGGTAGGCCATTCTAGAATAGCCTTCACCTTGTCTGGGTCCATCTTGAGACCTTCTATTGAGACAACAAACCCCAAGTACACTAGCTCCCTCTTCACAAAACTGCACTTCTTCAGATTAATCAACAATTTCTCTTCGCTTAACTTCTCAAAGGCTCTTCGAATATGCATCAGATGCTCATCTAATGTCTTACTAAAAATCAAAATATCATCTAAATACACGATAACAAAACTTCCTAGAAATTCATTTAGTACCTTGTTCATGAGTTAGATGAATGTGTTCGGTGCATTGGTTAGCCCAAAAGGCACGACTAACCACTCGTACAGGCCCTCTTTGGTCTTGAAGGTAGTATTCCATTAATCTCCCTCTCGAATCCATATCTGGTGATATCAACTCTTCAGATCAATATTTGCAAAGTACTGAGCTCCACTCAGATAGTCCATTAGGTCATCCATCCTTGGCAAGGGAAATATGTACTTGATTGTTATCTTGTTTATGGCTCAAGAATCTATACACATCCTCCACTCCCCATCCTTCTTTGGTGCTATTACTATAGGTACTACACATGGACTCCAACTCTCCCATATCAAACCCTTTCTCAACAACTCTTGAAATTGTTTGTTCAACTCCTCATTTTCTGCTAGAGTCATTCTATGAGCTGTCTTATTTGGAAAATTGGCTCCAAGAATCAAGTCAATTTGATGACTGATCTTCCTTATTGGTGGTAAACCCTCAGGTACACTATCAGAAACAATATCCTGAAACTCATCCAACATCCCATAAAATTCTTCTGGAACATTCTCACTATCCTCCTTACTCACTCTAGGAATCAATGCATAACACATGCTCATTCTTCATACCTTCTAAATTTTTTCTTCCATCTACATAACAAATTCTAGGACTATTGCATACCTTTTCTTCGATCTCCTTCAGGGGTTTCAACTTGTGACGAACCCCATCCTTTGTCAAGGAATCGGTGTTTGCATGACGATCATGTATAGCTCGCCTATCAAACTGCCACGACCTCCCCAACAACATGTGACATGCATCCATGGGGATGATATCACATAGTACCTCATCATGGTAGCTCCTGATTTTGAATTTTACTAGGCACTTCTCATTGACCAAAACTTTGTGGTCTTTCTGCAACTAGGCAATCTGATATGGATGCAAGTGCCTTTCCCTCTTTAGCTTCAACTTTTTGACCATCTCTTCTAACACTAGATTATTGGTGCTCCCACTCTCAATAATGACATCACAACATTTTCCTTCACACTTGCACCTTGTGTGAAATAGATTCTTCCTCTGTTTTGGTTCCTTTTCCTCAGTCACCAGGGCTCTCCTAATCACTAGGGCTTCTCCCCTTTCAACATCATCTGAATGTTCAAATTGGGCCTCCCCATCTGCATGCACAACCCTTCCATGACCCTCTGGCCTTTTGTTTGCCCTTCCTTGGTGTTGTGGACATTCATAGGCTTGATGCCCTTCTTCACCACACTAGAAACACGTTCCTTTGAAACCACCTCTTCCAGATCCTTTTCCATATCTCCCTCATCCTCTACCTCTTTGATCACCACTTTTTTGATCATGAGGGTGGTAGAAGTTCTCATTCCTTTGGCTTTGGTTGGTACCCACATCTTCACTTTTCTTTTCATCATTATTTTGGCTTCCTAAAGGTCTTCCACTGCCCCTTCCACTTTGACCTCCTCGTCCTTTTTGCTTGCCATCAAATCTTTTGTTCAGCTTCTCTTCCACCTTTAGAGAAAACTGATACACATCCTCAATGGTGGTCATTCTGACTAGGCTTAACTCCTCCTGAATATGGTCGTAACCATTAAGATATCGGGCTACCTTCTCCTTATTGGCCTCTGTGGCCCGTTCGATGATTATCTTGTGAAAATCTTTAGTATATTCTTTCATAGATTTGCTTCCTTGCTTCAACCCTTGCAATTTCTTCAACAGATCTAACTGTAGTCCACTGGTATGAACTGCTTCTTCAGTTTCTCTACCATGCAATCCCATCTGGTGATATTTCCTTTTCCTCTTCGATTTCTTTCCAACTGGACCTCTTTCCACCAAATACTGGCATGGCCCTTTAGCTTCATTTTTTCAAACTTAACCCGATTGGGTCCTCTATTTCCTCATACTCAAAATATTCTTCTAGCTCGTTGATCCAGTCGATCAACTCTTTCGGGTTTAGACTTCGGAATAATTGGGGACTTCTACTCTGGGTCTTTTCCTGATCTTCAAAATGGCCCTTATTAGCCGCATTTGGTCTTGATCAATTGCTTCTTCTTCCTATTTTACATTTGAACCTTCTTCCTCTCCTTCATCCTCACTTTCCTCCCTCAGGTTTAACCCTCTTCTCAACTACTCTTGTAATGCATCAATCTATCTTTGGAGGGCTGCCAGTGCATCTCTTCACCGGTATTTCTACTACCTCAGCCACCTCTGGCACCACCACTCCTACCAGACATCACTCTTGGAGGAATCTTTTTTGACCTTGACCCACAACCACAGTCCTGGTGTGAACTGCCTCATGATCGGTGATCTATCCACATGCTCAAAAAAACCTTACTCTAATACTACTTGATGAGGGCATAGCCCGAGACTTAGAAAATAACACACAAACAAGAGAATAATTTTACTATTTAGAAAATGGAGCTTCTTACATGGAGTGGATATCAAATCCCCAAGTTCTTCAACACATGCAAGTTATAGAAAGCTATAGAATCACCCTTTCGCAATATGCGAGCTTGTCCCCAAAAAGTTACCCAAAAATTAGAAACCAGCCCATAAATAGAGCTCCTCTTTAGTTTGGAGCCAAAACAACATTCAAATTTGAGTTTATGTGGTTTGGCCCCAAAAAATTACAACTTGAAGTTCAAATTTCAAAAGAACATTTGCAATTGTATCTTCTAGAAAGTGTGCCAACTTCCTGGGGCCATAACTTTTGATATGAGACTCCAATTCATGAACCATTTGAACCGTTGGAAAGCTCTCGAAGTCAATAACGCACTCAAAATTTGCTATGCAAATTTTGGCAAGTTTCGGGGCTGTTCCAAGAATTCTAAGTGCCTCAAATCTAACTTGGAAGATTTTTAGGTGCAAATCTAGGAAACTAAAATTGGAATATCTTTCAACCCAGGAATAAAAAATAAAAACTATAAATTGGTAATTTCATTATGATGAAAAGGGTATCCAAAAATGTAAAAACATCTAAAAACTGAGAAACTTGAAATTTAACTATTTTTTGGTGATGCAAGATTGCCCTTACACCACTAGATGCTCCTACATCAGAAGTGAATGAATATCTACTTTAAGGCTTGTTTTTGCATGATAGTGGTGAAATAGTTCAATATCACCCTTATATTCTTTGGTATCCAAGAGGATGGTATAAAATAGAAGATCTCGGTTATCTCATTTTTTTTTCTTTTTGGAGTTGCAATTTCTAGTTGACATGTTGTTGTCATGTATCTAAAATATTTCTTGCTAAATAGCATGAGTGGTACATTTTTATTAATTTCTAACTTTGTTATGCTTTCATATTTTTAGAAGTTGCTCTCTTCATATGCTATCAAGAAAAAAATAGAGTTATGCTTTAATGGCTTTCATAAAAATGTCCTTGTCATAGTTGAATCTCACAGTGTCAAGGATGGTGATTTCGAGGATGAATGCATGATAATTGAAGGTTATAGTAAAGGAACATAGATCTTATGATTATGATTTTCCTAAGATGCATATCAGTTAGAGGAATAAATTTATGTTAAATAGTGGTATAGTGATGAAGTCATGAGTAGTTACAATTTTAATGTTTTTGCAGATATCAAAGCATTAGTGGAGAAACTTGCTTTGCTTAGCACAAATGATAATAAATAATGCATAAAAATCTAATGTGCTTGATGAATTTCAGTGGTATAATTTCTAGTGTTTCTTTATAGTTCACAAACTGAGTTATTTGACAGCTCAAAATTACTTGTTTTTACATTGATTCTAAAGGATAGTTTTCAGGATTATTGATGATTTATGACAGTCATATGATCTAGAGGTGGTGCTAGTATCAAATGATCAAATGTGCAAGTGGCAGCTTCATGATGTTATTGATTCAATGTTTTTTTCACAATGTACATGGCCAAAGGATTTGGATGTGAGATTGGTGTTCTTGGACAGAGGTGTGACAAAGCTCTATTGGTTCTTGGTGAAAAATAGTAGTCGGGGGAGCTTGTTTCTATATCTTTCATTCACATCTCTTTTGCATATTTGATTTGCTCCTATATTTATCTACTTGCAGTGGATTTTTGTGTTGGATAATTTGTTGGATTCTCAAATGTTTATCTTCTTGGAATCTCACATTCTCTTCTTTCATTCTTTATCATTGAGGAAAAAAGGGGGAGAGATGATATGTGTTTTTCTATCAAGGACAAAGGGGGAGTTTGTTGGCTCTCTGTTGTTTTTGGTTTGTTGATATGAATGTGATGATATTCTTTGTGGATGTTGATAGGATGTATTCTCAACTTTTTTTGATACATGATGATTATAGTTGGTTCACATGGTCTTTACACTTGGCTCATGGCATGCAATTACAAGTTTCAAATTTCCATGCTTTAGTTTTTGATGCATGTTAGTTACTTATATTATTATCATTATTTTAACAAGGTGGTACAAGTCAAATTTATCCTTTTCATGATTTCAATTCATAGATCAGGTACATGGTTGTTAATGTTTGACATGGTATACATGATGACATTTTCTTAGACACTATGTGCAATAAATTACACATACTAGAAAATACATTTGAGGTATACATTTGTTTATACATTAAAGCATTTTTCTTGAGCTGACAGATCAAATGATATATGAGTGACACATCTTATGTTTGCACAAAACATCCAAGTTATGACATTGTTTCATTGTGGTCAATCACTTTGTAAAGTGATTTGGTATTGAACATCATTATTATTGTTTGACATTTGATCACATTGCATCGGTATTTGATATGGTTATAAGGATTTTGGTTTATTATTGACTTCCATTGGAATATACATTTGGAAAGGTGTTTATATCATGTTTTACTTGGTTGACATCTCTTGTAATTTTTTTTCTTTTTACTTTATACTCCTAATGAGTATCGAGTATACTAAGCATGTGATATAGGCATTGGTTGAATTTCAATGGAATAGACTTTTTAAAAGTCCCAACAATGTTGATAATATTAAGGATCAATATTGTTGATTATGTTTTGATTCTAATATTTGTATAAGTTTGTATGAGACTCAACACACATGTGACTTTACTTCAATTATTAGTGACTTGGAATTGACAGTAAACAGTTGGTTATGATGTGGAATGATTCTATCAGCATATATGTGGTTGAAGATGTAGTACCCCTTCATTTATGCTTATGTTTTCTGCTGTTGTGTTTTCATACTATTAGATTATGATACTTTGTTTGGATATTTTCATCGATGGTTTTGAGCGATAGTGGATTTATTCTGTGACATGGTGATATATTGTTTGGTGATTATTGATTTTAGACATGCTTTGAGATAGCGTAGATGTTTACTTTCAGTTGTATATTGCTATGTACATGTTTATGATGGACTAACAGCTTTTCTTTCGTCAGTCTAATGTGACGTGTATTGGTGTGGAGAACGGAATCGCATCACTTGCTTGTGAGTGCCCTGTGATATCTGTCATTTTCTCCACACGGTGTGTCTGTTTAATGCTTTATATATATATATATATATATGTATGCATGTTATTGCTTGGTTGCAGGAATTGTAGGTACATGACACCGACTCCACTTGGGTACTCAGGTTTGAGCGTGTCAAGACTCAATAGATACGTTGATTGAGAGATAGTAGTTTGGTTCACCCTAGTCTAATCTATAATCCCGGTCTTAGTACATCGTTTGTTTTAGTTTAGAGTCATAGGATTGTTTTGAATTCTTCTGTTTGGATAAATTGCTTGAAAGGTAAATTTGGTTAATTTTTAATGACAGTTTATTGTGTTTTAAATTATTGTTATTTAAATTAATGTTTAATTGTGGAAGAGATTAGTTGCTTAATTATTTAATTAATTAATTAGCTTATTTGGTTAAATGGTTAATCTTAAAAGATTAAACTAATTTAATTAAATAAATTAATTAATTAAATTAAATTATTAATTGTGTAAATTATATTGTATTTCAAAATTAGAAAATTAATTAAAAAAAATGCATGAGATTTGAATAGTGGTTGTAAATTTAAATTAAAAAAAAAATTGCATGCAATTGGGATTTGGCAAGATTGCCGAGAAGTGGTGGAGAAGATATTTTGCAACCACTTCTTGACATGTGTGCCAGTATAATTATTATGTTTGTTGAGGAAATTTGTTACGGAGGTAATATTGGATGTGGAAAATGACAGAGGTTATTCAATTTCCTCGCGGGAAAAATATTGGAGTTTTGTAAAAATTTCTTTGTTTTTGATATTTTGGAAATACTGTATATTTGTGGAAGATCCCTTGGAAGATCTTGGTGGTTAGTTAATGCTCTCTTGGTTTTGGGACTTCCTTTGAAGAAGATTTTGGAATAGTATGCTACAGGCAAGTCAATTTCTTCTACAGGCAACAAACTATTAACATGTATTTTTCTTGTTGTTTGGTTTCTTGTTTTTTGAAAAGAAAATCTATTTATTTAAATTGCAACTTCTTGGCAAATGCTTGAGGAAGATCTTCTGTTAATATCTGTTATTTGTTTGCAAGAATCTTCAAGAACTTAGATAAGCAAAAAAAAGAATTCAAAATAAAATTATTTTGAAATCCTCTGTGAAAATTGTAGAAAAGGATTTTATAATTTGTTACAAATCTCTTATGAAATTGATTGAAAATTCGTATTTTCTTTAGAAAGGGTTAAACAGATAAATTTCTTAATTATTCTATAGAAGAATCCCTATGTCTGATAATTTTACAGTCACAGTATTTGATTATTGTAGATATTTAATATATATATATTATGTTGAAATTCATGAAATTTTAGATCAAGGATGAGAAACATGTACGCGGATTTCCCTTTTAAAAAAAAACACACAGAAATTTTAATCTGAAATATTTTTTAGCAAATGAAATTATAGTGAAATTTCATTAAAAAAAAGTTTGTTGGAGGCTGCTGCAGTGGGCTACCCCCACGGTCGACCCCCACGGGGGAGTCAGCTGTGAGGACAGCGCCCAACGCTGCCTTCATAGGCAGTGTCGGTGCTGCCTGCACAGCCGTGCCCTCCCATGGAGGGTTCAACTGTGTGAGCAGTAGGGCCCGCCCTGCTCAACTATAATTTATATTTATTAAATTTTGATTAATTTAAATTGCTTTAAATTATAAATATAATATATATTTATATATTATATATAAAATATATATTAATAAATATATATGTTATATATGTAATGTATAAATATTATTATTATATTTATATTTATATTTATATTTTTTTAATTTTGATATTAAGATGAAGGAAATATGGATAATTTTAATGTTATTTAATATCATTATATATATTTAAGTATATGTGTAATTATTTTATTATAAAGTGTTTTTTTATTTATTATTTATTTAAACAAATGAAATAATGTTAATTAGCATGTGAATATTAAGAATAGATAGTTATAATGAAATGTATTTTGAAGAGTAAATATAATTTCATTATTAAATATGAATGTGATATTGGGATAATCGTAGATTTAATTTTCATTTTAAAAGGAAGATAAATTTTGTATCAGTTGGTTAACATTAAACTTCTAGTTCTTGTTTGAATGGATTTAGTAAATCCAAATTGTAGATGTGAATTTGTTTCAAGTTGCTTTATAATTTATTGGTTAATTTGGGAGTGTCGTAGTTGTTCAAGTCTTCCAGACCAATTGTTTAATGGGAATTGTGATTATCTAAGTAGAGTTCATGTGTTAACTAAGGGTGTGTACATGGGTTTGTATGGTGTATTGACACCTATTTTATGATCAATGACTTGATGTTTGTTATAACACGTTTGGTCTTTTATACTGAATTTGGTTATTTGTACACTTTGTAAACTTTAGTCAGAAACCTTAGTTTTCCATGTTATGTTTAGGGGAGTGGCTTTTTGTAAGGGCCGACACACAAAGTGGTGTCAGGGTAACTTACAAAGATTTAGTAATTCAGTGACAACTAAAAACATAGTAGTTAGATTAAAACTCTTAATAAGATGTTATGCCTCACTTATTGACTCTTGAGCTACTTCAGCCATGAGTATAAGATGAGAAGGCCTGGAATGGCAAATCGGTGTCTTGTTTCTTCAAAATACATTTGATTCTGCAATGATTAGCAATGGGGCTGGGTTTTGTAAGAGGTTACTAGGGTAACCTAAGGATTGGGGGCCGAAACCTAGGAAGAAACACCAGGGTAACCTTTGCGATATTGTGATGACACTCCACCTAAAGTAACAGTTAACCTTGTGTATGTAGCAAATTCAATTATCAAAAATTTGGAAGCAATGTAACTATTAGTTTGTTATGTAGTTAAGTCTAGGGTTAGTAGATTAGGTCTAGGTAACCTTATTACTATCTCCTAGCATGGGGGGTGGACCTACGGGTACCACATGGTTGGGTGGAACGTGCACCTTACTCTGTTGGGTCCCCAGTTTGGTCATGGTATCGAGAGCTTCATGGATGGAGAGCTCATGTTTGGAACTTATGAATACTTCTACAGTGTAATTTTGTAAATTTGTATTGTAAAACATCCCTCAAATGTTGTGAGGTGAACACTTGTAATTGTAATCATTATTGAACTACCTCATCAGATGGATGAGTATTGTTTATATTATCAAATGCAATGTATGAAACAAATTTTTACTTTATGTTATCAGGAATGGAAATTTCAAATATTATGCAATGTTTATCTTATGTTTATGTATCAATTTATATGTGCAATGTGAAATACTTAAGTCACTTATGGAAACTCAAAGTAGTGTAACGTCGCATAGCTTAATGAATGCATGCAACTAATTAACTTAATAATTAAACTTTTAAAAAAAAAAATATTTCACCTTTATAACACAATTGCAACATTCTTAGGTTATTAAGATGGGGCATTACAGATTGGTATCAGAGCCAGGTTTACAAACACTAGATG
Source organism: Sequoia sempervirens (assembly GCA_007258455.2). Classification (NCBI taxonomy): domain Eukaryota; kingdom Viridiplantae; phylum Streptophyta; class Pinopsida; order Cupressales; family Cupressaceae; genus Sequoia; species Sequoia sempervirens. The sequence goes on from VDFB02026320.1 coordinate 152,035,809, forward strand.
CTCTGGGTAATTGTGAGCCCATTAGGTTGACCTAGTACAGAGTGTCGCAACTATTAGCCTTGGTTGAATAGTATCTAAGATTCATTATTGTTATGTGTAGGAACATGCCTAGGCGAGGAAGAAGAAGTCATGGTAGAGGTCGAGGTGGAGGCCGAGGGCCAATCCCTCAGGTTACTCCCCCTCCTAGTCCTCATCACAGTGATCAGGAAGAACAGTTGGGTCAGGGAAATGAGGGACAAAATCTTGAATAGTCATCAGTAGAGGGTTCTCAGATACATCCACTATTAGAGGAGGTTCTAGCTCATCTTGGACCTAGGCAGGTAGATGAGCAGGAGGTTGTCAGAGAGAGAGAGATAGATCTCCTAGGAGAGTAGATGACATAGCACACCAGGATGCTACATCACTGCAGTTCACATGAGGGATTTATTGAGGGCACGTCCTCCCGCCTTTGATTGTACAGGAGGTGGCTTAGAGGCTGAAACCTGGCTATTGGATTTGGGTAGATGCTTTTCCATGCACCCGTACGGTAGCAATACCCATGCCATATGTGCTATTATGCACTTGAGAGGATTCGCCTCTACTTGGTGATGCCTAGAGGAGCAGAAGCTCCATTTGGATATTGGATCACTGTCTTGGGAGATGTTTCTTGAGAGGTTTAGAGCACGGTTCTTATTGCAACACTGGAGGCAGTGTAGAGTTGATGAGTTCCATGATCTATGTTAGTTATCTCTTTCTGTAGAGCAATACGAACGTAGGTTCTATGAACTTAAGCAGTATGCTGGTATTGGCGATGATGAGCCTATGCTAGTACAACACTTTATCAGGGTCTTAAATGCCCACATCAGTGGTGGTGTCCGAGTTTTTTAGCCAAAAACTATGGAAGTTGCAGTGGAGAAGGCTCACATAGTAGAGGAGAACCTGATTATGGCTTTAGGAGGGCACACAGGAGTGCAGATTGGTAGTGCTCCTATAGTAGGTTTTAGTCCATGGGGTGGACAGGTACAGACAGGTGGTTCCTCTAAGAACCAATAGACACCCACAAAGGGTGGGCAACAACAACAACAACAAACACCTCAAAAGAACAATAACCCTCAACCACAACAACAAAATAGTCCTCAAACTGGAAAGGGTCACAACTGGTGGCGCAACAAGCGCAATAGGCAGGATTAGCCTGCGCAAAGTGCTTAGTCTACTATCAGTAGGGGTAGTTTCTAGCAATCCAATGCACCATCGGGTGGTAGAGGATTCAGTAGAGGCACAGGCATAGGTTGTTACTCATGTGGGCAATAGGGACACATAGCTAGGCAGTGTCCAATGAGAGGTTCTACTGGTTTTGGGCCGTGACCTACAATTTTAGAGCCTATAGTGGGTGATGCAGGATGATCACATACATTATACGCAGTGGTTAATGACCACCAAGCCAATCACCAGAACACAGTGGTCGAGACTTCAGGTAAATTACATGGTGTTAGTGTTTCCATTCTTTTTGATTTTGGAGCCATTGAATCCTTTATTTCGCTGACCATTGTTGACCGTTGTGGTCTTGTGGTGGTAAAGCAAGGTGGTAAGTGGCAAGTTGAATTCACCTTAGGGGTGAAAGTAGTAGTAGAAAACTTAGTACATAATTGTGAACTTAAAATTGGTACGTTAACTACCTTAGTAGATTTATATGTTACACCCTTAGGATCGTATGATATAGTTTTAGGTATGGATTGGTTAGCATCATATCATGTTGTAATTGACTGTCGATTTAAGACAATTAGTTGCATTAATGATTTAGGTGTGAAAGTGGAAATCATAGGTATTCAAAGGCCTATCTCTTTGCGAATGATATCTGCTATGGAATTAAAGAGATGTCTTCATCAGGGATGTCAACTATTTGCAACAACAGTTACTGATTTGGAAGAGGGTGAGAGTCGAGAGGTATCTCTTGATGATCATCCTATTCTTAGAGAATTCACAGATGTGTTTCCTGATGACATTCCTATAATGCCACCGAAGAGGGATATTGACTTTAGAGTTGACTTAGTTCCTGGAGCTGAGCCTATATCTAGAGCTCCATATAGAATGATGACTCAGGAGTTAGAGGAACTTCCTATTCAGTTAGAGGAATTATTAGAAAAGGGATTTATTCATCCAAGTGTTTCCCCTTGGGGAGCACCTGTCATCTTCGTAAAGAAGAAAGATGGATCTCTTAGGCTGTGCATTGACTATCGTCAATTGAACAAGGTTACGATTAAGAATCGTTATCCTTTGCCTAGAATTGATGATATTTTTGATCAAATTAAGGGAGCTAATATGTTCTCTAAAATTGATTTGAAGTTTGGGTATCATCAATTGCGTATAGCTGAAGCAGATATACATAAAAATGATTTTCGAACTCGTTATGGGAACTACAAATTCACAGTAGTACCATTTGGGTCAACGAACGCACCATCAGTATTTATGAGTTTAATGAATGGTGTATTTCGTACATACCTTGATCGATTTGTCCTGGTATTTCTTGATGATATTTTAGTTTATTCAAGGAACATGAAGGAGCATGAAGAACACTTGAAACAAGTATTGCAGTGTTTAAGGGAAAATCAACTGTATGCAAACCTAAAGAAGTGTGACTTCTTTCAATCTGAGATTAAATATCTTGGACATGTGATATCTGGTAAAGGTATTGTTGTGGATCCTTCAAAGATCCAAGCTATTGTAGATTGTCCTGCGCCTACTAATGTAGGTGAAGTTTGTAGTTTTATGGGTCTAGCTAGTTACTATAGATGTTTTGTAGAGGGATTTTCTAGAATCGGTCATCCTATTACTTATCTTCAAAGGAAAGGGAAGAAGTTTTTTTAGACAGAGCAATGTCAGTTGGCTTTTCAAACACTTAAAGAAAAGTTGACTAATGCACCTATATTGATTATTCCTGATCCTACTAAGGATTTCATAGTATGCACAAATGCTTCCTTAGAGGGTTTGGGAGCAGTTTTGATGCAAGATGGGCGTGTGGTTGCTTATGAGTCTCGCAAACTCAAAGATCACGAATTAAACTATCCTACCCATGATTTGGAACTAGTTGTAGTTGTGCATGCATTAGTGCAATGGAGGCATTTTCTATTAGGTCATCATTTTGAACTTCATACTGATCACCGTAGTTTGCAGTACATCTTTACACAACCTAACTTGAATGCTAGGCAAAGACGGTGGATGGAGTTCTTGTGTGAGTATGATTTTGAAGTGAGATATGTTCAAGGAAAAGAGAACGTAGTGGCTAACGCTCTTAGTCATCATCGTCATGAGATCTCTATTACTACTCTTGAAGTAGATTTGAGAGGGAAAATATTAGCTGCACTTCCTACTGATAGATTATATCAGGAAGTGAGGTTGGAGATTGTATCGGGTAGACCTTTAGAAGGTCGATTTGTAGGGTATGTCTTAGAACCGGATGGTATATTACAGAATTTAGCTTGTATTTATGTACCACATGTTGAGAGTCTTCGTACATTAATTATGACTGAAGCTCATCGAGCTCCATACTTAGCTCATCCAGGTGTCAAGAAAATGCATGCCAATCTTTGGCAACTATATTTCTGGCCTGGTATGAAACATGATATTGCTGACTTCGTATCGAGATGTCTTGAATGTCAGCGAGTCAAAGCTGAGCATCAACATCCTACTAGATTATTGCATCCACATCTCATTCATGAATGGAAATGGGATATTATATCCGTTGACTTTATTGTAGGGTTACCTACATCATCACGTCGACATGATGCCATTATGGTAACTGTTGACCGATTGACTAAAGTAGCTCACTTTTCACTAGTACGTTCATCATACAATGCTTCTTTTGTAGCTAGGATATTCATGGAGGACATCGTTAGATTGCATGGGATTCCTCGTAGGATTATATTGGATAGAGATCCTGTATTTACTTCAGCCCTATGGACTTCATTACAACATGCTTTAGGTACCCAATTGGACTTAAGTTCCACATATCATCCTCAAACCGATGGACAAACAGAAAGAGTTAACCAAATATTAGAGGATATGCTTAGGATGTACATTATGGACCAACAGTCACATTGGGAGGATTATCTGTACTTAGTAGAATTCACTTACAACAACGGATATCAGAGTTCCATAGGTATGCCACCATTTCAGGCATTATACAGTCGTCCTTGTCGAACTCCTCTGAGTTGGGATCGACTTGAGCATAGAGTATTACTTGGACCTAAGATGCTTCATGACATGGAGCAACAGGTTGACCGTATTAGAGAGCATTTGATAGCAGCTCAGGATAGGCAAAAGAAATATGCTGATGCACATAGGATAGACCGATAGTTTGCTGTTGGTGATAGAGTGTTTCTTCGAGTTTGACCGCAAAAGAGTCCAATCCGTTACGGAAAAGGATCTAAGCTTGCACCTCATTTCGTTGGGCCATTCGAGATCTTAGAGAGAATTGGACCCGTGGCATATCAACTTGCTTGACTACCCAGTTTGTCTCGTATTCATGATGTTTTTCATGTATCAGTTCTTAGACAATATCATCCCAACATATCTCATGTACTTGATTAGAATGCATTATAGGTAGAGGATGGGCAGCTAGCTTTGGATCCCATGGCCATTCTGCAGCACCAGACACTCGGTCTTAGGGGTTGAGACGTTGATCAGGTGAGGGTCCAATGGGATCCTAGCTATGAGGCTTCTACTACCTGGGAGGATGCGACACATATGAGGGAAATTTATCCCTATCTGTTCGCAGGCTTTCAGGAGCAAGCTTGATCATAGGGGGGGAGGATGTAGTACCCCTCTGTTTATGCTTATGTTTTCTACTATTGTGTTTTCATACTGTTAGATTATGATACTTTGTTTGGATATTTTCATCGCTGGTTTTGAGTGATAGTGGATTTATTCTATGACATGATGATATATAGTTTCGTGATTATTGATATTAGACATGCTTTGAGATAGCGTAGATGTTTACTTTCATTTGTATATTGCTATGTACATGTTTATGATGGACTAACAGCTATTTCTTTCGTCAATATGATGTGACATGTATTGGTGTGGAGAACAGAATCGCATCACTCACTTGCGAGTGCCCTGTGATATCCATGATTTTCTCCACACGGTGTGTCTGTTTAATGCTTTATATATATATATATATGTATGCATGTTATTCCTTGGTTGCAAGAATTTCAGGTACATGACATCGACTCCACCTAGGTACTCAGGTCTGAGAGTGTCAAGACTCAACAAATACGTTGATTGGGAGATAGTAGTTTGGTTCACCCTAGTCTAATCTATAATCCCAGTCTTAGTACATTGTCTGTTTTAGTTTAGAGTCATATGATTGTTTTGAATTCTTCTGTTTGGATAAATTGCTTGAAAGGTAAATTTGGTTAATTTTTAATTATCGTTTATTGTGTTTTAAATTATTGTTATTTAAATTAATGTTTAATTGTGGAAGAGATTAGTTGCTTAATTATTTAATTAATTAATTAGTTTATTTGGTTAAATGGTTGATCTTAAAAGATTAAACTAATTTAATTAAATAAATAAATTAATTAAATTAAATTATTAAGTGTGTAAATTATATTGTATTTGAAAATTAGAAAATTAATAATAAAAAAAAATGCATGAGATTTGAATAGTGGTTGTAAATTTAAATTAAAAAAATAAATTTGCATGCAATTGATATTTGGCAAGATTGCCGAGAAGTGGTGGAGAAGATATTTTGCAACCACTTCTCGACATGTGTGCCAGTGCAATTATTATGTTTGTTGAGGAAATTTGTTACAAAGGTAATATTGGATCTAGAAAATGACAGAGGTTGTTCAATTTCCTCACGGGAAAAATATTGGAGTTTTGTAAAAATTTCTTTGTTTTTGATATTTTGGAAATACTGTATATTTGTGGAAGATCCCTTGGAGGATCTTGGTGGTTAGTTAATGCTCTCTTGGTTTTGGGACTTCCTTTGAAGAAGATTTTGGAATAGTACGCTACAGGCAAGTGGATTTCTTCTACATGCAGCAAACTATTAATAGGTATTTTTCTTGTTGTTTGGTTTCTTGTTTTTTGAAAAGAAAATCTATTTATTTAAATTGCAACTTCTTGGCAAATGCTTGAGGAAGATCTTCTGTTAATATTTGTTATTTGTTTGCAAGAATCTTCAAGAACTTAGATAAGCAAAAAAAGAATTCAAAACAAAAATTCTTTTGAAATCCTCTGTGAAAATTGTAGAAAAGGATTTTATAATTTGTTACAAATCTGCGATGAAATTGATTGAAAATTATTATTTTCTTTAGAAAGGGTTAAACGGATAAATTTCTTAATTATTCTGTAGAAAAATCCCTATGTCTGATATTTTTACAGTCACAGTATTTGATTATTTTAGATATTTAATATATATATATATATATTAAAATTATGTTGAAATTCATGAAATTTTAGATCAAGGATGAGAAACCCGTACACAGATTTCATTTAAAAAATAAAACGCATGGAAATTTTAATCTGAAATAATTTTTAGTGAATGAAATTATAGTGAAATTTCATTAAAAAAAAAGTTTGTTGGAGGCTACTGCAGGGGGCTACCCCCACAGTCGACCCCCAAGGGGGAGCTGGCTGTGAGGGCAGCGCCCAGCGCTGCCTTCACAGCCGTGCCCTCCCATGGAGGGTTCGACTATGTGAGCAACCGGGCCCTGCCCAAATGTAATTTATATTTATTAAATTTTGATTAATATAAATTGCTTTAAATTATAAATATAATATATATTTATATATTACATATATATATATATATTAATAAATATATATGTTATATATGTAATGTATAAATATTATTATTATATTTATAGTTTCTTTTTTTTTAAATTTTGATATTAAGATGAAGGAAATATGGATAATTTTAATGATATTTAATATCATTATATATATTTAAGTATATGTGTAATTATTTGATTATAAAGTGTTTATTTATTTATTATTTATTTAAACAAATGAAATAATGTTAATTAGCATGTGAATATTAAGAATAGATAGTTATAATGAAATGTATTTTGTAGAGTAAATATAATTTCATTATTAAATATGAATGTGATATTGGGATAATCATAGATTTAATTTTCATTTTAAAAGGAAGATAAATTTTGTATTAGTTGGTTAACATTAAACTTCTAGTTCTTGTTTGAATGGATTTAGTAAATCCAAATTGTAGATGTGAATTTGTTTCAAGTTGCTTTATAATTTATTGGTTAATTTGGGAGTGTCGTAGTTGTTCAAGTCTTCCAGCCAGTTGTTTAATGGGAATTGTGATTATCTAAGTAGAGTTCATGTGTTAACTAAGGGTGTGTACATGGGTTTGTATGGTGTATTGACACCTGTTTTATGATCAATGACTTGATGTTTGTTATAACACGTTTGGTCTTTTATATTGAATTTGGTTATCTGTACACTTTGTAAACTTTAGTCAGAAAACTTAGTTTTCCATGTTATGTTTAGGGGAGTGGCTTTTTGTAAGGGCCGACACACAAAGTGGTGTCAGGGTAACTTACAAAGAGTTAGTAATTTAGTGACAACTAAAAACACAGTAGTTAGATTAAAACTCTTAATAAGATGTTATGCCTCACTTATTGACTCTTGAGCTACTTCAGTCATGAGTATAAGATGAGAAGGCCTGGAATTACTAACTCTTTGTAAGTTACCCGACACCACTTTGTAAGTATTCATGGATGGAGAGCTCACGTTTGGAACTTATGAATACTTCTACATTGTAATTTTGTAAATTTGTATTGTAAAACATCCCTCAAATGTTGTGAGGTGAGCACTTGTAATTGTAATATTATTGAACTACCTCATCAAGATGGATGAGTATTGTATATATTATCAAATGCAATGTATGAAACAAATTTGTACTTTATGTTATCTTGAATGGAAATTTCAATGTTATGCAATGTTTATCTTTATGTTTATGTATTATTTATATGTGCAATGCAAAATACTTAAGTCACTTATGGAAACTCAAAGTAGTGTAACATCGCATAGCTTAATGAATGTATGCAACTAATTAACTTAATAATTAAACTTAAAAAAAAAAAATTATTTCACCTTTATAACACAATTGCAACATTCTTAGGTTATTAAGACGGGGCATTACAGAAGACTTGTCATCAGTTTCAAAAGCATAATAATGGTTTATTAACTATTGTGGTTTGATTTGTTTTGAACTTCAAAACATCATTATGATTGTTAAATTCTTTGACAGACTTGAAAGAAGCTTGTTTAGTGAAAAAGACATTTTCTTTTTGCAAAGAATAGGGTTTTGAACCATAGCCACCATGGAGGATTTGCTTAGCTGAAATGTAGCTCTTGAAGCTCTCACAACCGACACTAAGAGAATATGATAAGTGTAATGGAAGTAAGAATGGTTTTCTAGTTTGAAAATTATCAATAGTTAAGATCTTGAATTTGGAAGTTAGTTAGAGGACTTTCAGTGACTTCTCTCTAGTTAGGTCGTTATGAACTCCTTGATAGGTCATCCTGTTTTCTCATTCATTTTTTTCCACCATGACCAGGTATTGAAAAATCTATGTGGTTTTGTTGTTTTAATTAAAATAAATTTTGGATTATACTGTTTGGGCATCTTAAGAGTTAAGTATTATTGATTTTAGTTTAAAAAAACATTAGGGTTTCTAGAATCTCATCTTGAAATGCAAGAAAATATATTGTTTTTGTTGAGGGTTTAATAAAGTTTTTTAAGAGAGATTATTTAGGGTTTCTCATTTGAACCCTAACCCAAGTTGATTTACAATTATTCAAATTGCATAAAAATATTATTATTTTCAAGGTCTTTGAAAGATGATCTTCAAGCATTTTCATTTGGAACTAGAAAGAGGAATATAGTGTTTTTAGACATTTGAAACAAAATATATATTACATTGAAAATATTTGTTGTGATTCTTAGATTATTACATTTTTGAAAATTTTGTCTTTTTCATACAACATTCTTCAATGTGCTTAATGAGGATATTCATAGTCTTCTATTGATAGTCTAAGACTACAAGTTGCACTTCTAGAGTATTTATAGAACACTATCATTATTATTATGCATTGTAATGGAGTTGGTGCTCCTGTATATTGTGGGGTTGGTACTCCTATAACTTGTGGAGTTGGTGCTCTCGTATTTTTTGGAGTTGGTGCTCCTATATTTTTTAGAGTTGGTGCTCCTAAATGTGACATATTTGGTGCTCTAAGTGAATAAAGGAAATATTTTTTGAGTGGTTTTCTATTCCCCAAGAGGGTTTTTCCACTCAGGATAAATTTTGGTGTTATGCGATGTTTCTATGTGTGAAAGGTTTATTTTCTTGATTAAAATATTGTCATCAGTTGCATAAAAAGTTGTTGACATCAATCATTCATTTTTTTCCATTCTTTAAATCAAATTATCTTGCATAAAATTTTTAGTTATAAGCTGTAATATATGTGTAAAGTTTATAAAGCCAGTCTCAGTTAATAAATTTTTTATCTGATTTGTAATGAATATAACATTGCTTGAGTTCAAGTGAAGTCTTTTCTTCAATAGTCATTTGATATTCTGGTTTAAAATTTTAAAAGTTTGTGATTTTCTTGAATCACTGATTCACCACCCTCCCCTTCTCAATGATTTTTTCTTTCAACAACATATACTACCACCTAGGAAGGAAACTAGTGCACCACTCTATAGGTGTCAAAAAATGGATTGACATCTTAGAAGTATGTTGATATCAAAAAATGTGCTAGATTTCTAAATCTACATTTTAGTCCTAACCAAATATTAAATGAATGATTGTATGTAGGTCTTATACCTAAGGAAAAAACTTAGAACTAAGAAAAATAATAATACAAGAAGAGACTCCAAAATGAGTTTAAGGGAACAAGATACGAAGGAAGCATTCTTGAAACACCTTTCTATCCCTTCAACCCAAGGGAGAAAAAAAATTACACCACCACATGGTGGGTTCTCACACACACAACCCTAAGATACGAGATAAACGACATAAAAATCAACCAAAGTTGAAAAATTCTAATATAAGAGATTCATTTTTATCCCAAATCTGAATTTTCTCTAATTATATTTTACTAATATAAGGAGAATGAAAGAGTTGAACATATGAATCCACATGAACATTACACACCAATATCAAGAAAACATGAAAATAAGTATAGATCCACCATCATTTATGTGGGAGGTTTACATTTCATCCAATTAAAAGTTCCAAAATGCAAAATATTAGAAGTAAAAAAGAGGACTCAAATTCATAAATTTTTTATTTTACATAATTTTACAAAAATGATAGAAATTGAGGCAATGTGTAGAGAACCTCCACTTGCACACTAATTGAAGCTTCTCCAAGATGAAGCCTCCAAGAACTCCAATGCCCAGTTTTAGTTCCATGCCATTGATAATGCAATAATGTTAGGTCTACCCCATCATGTTGAGAGATAGTCACTTAGGCACAAGAAGAAAATTCACACAAAAAAGGGAACATGGATCATAAGCACACTAATCAATGAGAACAATCTTAATATCCACATGGAATTAAAAAAAATTATAAATAATCATCATATCATAAATTTGATACAAGCATGATCAATATAAAATATATACAATCCAACATGCATGATCAACATCAAATGCATACCAAGGTAATAAGAAGTATCATCCAATCACAACATAAACATCCTCAAGGGGAATGCCTCACCAAAAAAACTAATGATGCATAATAAACCTAAAATAAACCTAAATATTTCAATTAAATAAACCTAAAATTTTGGTATAAACATATTCATACATGATCTCATCCAACCACAACATGGCTAGAGATGGGTCTCACATTTGACACATAGTCCAATGACATGAAGGATGAGGATCATAGAGAAAGGAAAGTATTATCATCACTAGAGCATGAAGGTATTTGATTTTTTACTTGATTATGTATGCTCTCTCACCATGTAAAAGGGATAACCAATTGACATCCACCACCCCACTTGGGTGTGGCATGTCCCTAGCTAGTCATACAAAGCCTATACAAGTTCTCCAAGTATGTTTCCACCATATATCCCAGTTCATTTTAATTACCACATTATTTTTTAAGTTTTCATTTAATAAATATATACACATTGTAGCCATGAAGTTACTTCTAGAATTAGGACAACATCTAGAACCATTTGTTCCTAGCCCTATACCTCAAATCCCAAATTCATCAATTCAAAATACTATTTGAGCATATTAGAGATTTTAGTGCACAAAATTAGGCCAAAAAATTAACATGGTCTCAAAACCTTCTAAATAAAAAAATATTAATCGTTTAACTTTATTTTCCACATTAAAATTCATCCAACTTCATCCATAATTTCAAATTTACAAAATTATTGTTTAACTTGTGAAAAGCCATAAAATTTTAAAAACCTCGTTAAAGAATGCTTCAATTTTTGAAATGAAATTTGAAAAAAATAAAAAATATACCATTTTGATCCTATGATGAACAAAATCAAAATTTTGAACTCAATTTCACTTTTAAAAGGTTTTATAATTTGTTTGGGCCATAGTAAGGACATAAATAACAAAATATTCAAAACTTTTCAATTTAAATTACAACCAATTAAAATGCATGAAATTGAATCTAAAATCAAAGCAATATTCATCTATATAGGTAAGCATGACAAACATTTAAGGAAATAATAAAAATCATGGATAAATGAGGGAAAATTACCTTGATTTTGCACTCACCACATACCAATTTTTTTCAAATTTCTCTATATTGATAATCCAAGACAAGATGCAATACAACCACACATCCAATCCTTCCTTCTGAACTCACATTCCAATACAAAATAATCCAACAACAAAAATCTATCCATTTTTCAAATTTTTGAGATAGATGGTTTGAGAGAGATCATTTCCAAAATGAAGGAAAAGAAAATAAAAGACTGAGTCTTTTCCCTTTACCTCTCATTTTCTTTATTTTATAATTCTAATTTCATTTTCACTTTTCACTTTATTTCTATTTTTCTTGTTCACTAAAATATAGCTTTACTTAAATTAAGTATTCTTAAATTATATTATTTTCAAAGGAAAATACAATAATTCTAATTAGGATTTTTCAAGAATTTACAATTTAATTCCCTTCTTAGAATTTAAATAATTTAAATTCATTTTTCTAGAATTTTTTTTTTATTACAATTAACTAATTGCAACAATTACATATCATAACTAATGCATCTTAAATAGATTTTTTTCATTTTTTTTTTCTTTCCCAATTTACCAATCCCAATGAATTAAACATCTTTGACATGAAATACTTATTTTCAATCACATTTGCATGCAAATGGAAATATAACCAATTATAATTTCTATCATGCATTTATTGGTTTTCCACAACAAATAAAGTCTAGAATCACCATCAATTTGGGTCCAAAAATATAAGGGGAAAATAAGGCTCATCTCACACTCAAACTAGATGCAATAGAGGCTAACAAGTGATAAACCACCATTGGGGAAATAACTCAGACCTATATAACTAGATATGGAAATAACCATGTAACTATACCTTCACACTTAATTAACACATTAAGCATACCTACTCCACATTTATAGTAGCCAAAGAAAATTAGTCATACAATGGGATTGGATATCTCATACACCATATCAACCACATAATTGTGATACATTTACTAATATTTACAAATTAAAGCACTATGATAAAATAGCTATAGATAGCGAAACTCATGCATCACACATAATATAATATCAATTTTTTTTTATCAAGTTGTTATGTGAAACTTGGCACAAATTTATGTATGCATATCAATAAAATGAAACAATAGTCACAACAATGACTATAAATAAAAATTTGAAGTTGAAACACTAGTAAATATTGAATATAATAAGAACAAGCATGAAATATACATCCATTAGTGCATAGAAAATAATTTCAATCAAACACATTACAAAGGAATGAAGGGGTGGGAATTATAGCTTCAACAAGATGCAAAGGAATGAATTTTGTTACATCTAGAAAATATCTTCAAAAGGATGGTCTAGTCATTGAGGATAAGAGTTCCATATATTTTTTAAGTGTCTTAAGGATAACATTTCATGATTGATGGAGAAGATGAAAGTTTACAATAAGAGTGAAAAATCTAAGAATTATTAAAAAAAATTCTCTTGGGAGTTCAATTGATTCTATGTGGGAAGAAGATGCGCCTTCAAATAAAAATGATATTTTTTTTATTGATTTAGATCAAGTTATGAATCACCACCCAAATAATTTTACACAAAAGAAATTCACATCAAATGTGGCTATCAAAAATTTTGATGGAAATAATCCTTCCTTTTGGCTTAGCCAAATGGAGTAGATCTTTGACCTTCATGATGGCATCATACTTTGAATAAGACCAATTAATTTGGTAATGTTGGTTATGCAAAAAGAACAAAAAGAAGAGATATATCGTGAGATGGTCTATCTTCTAAGAGGGAATCAATATAAATTATGTGGACAATATTATAGATAGTTACTTTAACTAACTTACAAAATAAGAAAATATATATAGACAAGGGATATACTCAATAGTTCCCAATTTTTTATTTTAAAGGAATTGTTCTTAAATGATTTAAAATTCCATGCCAAATATGAAGCATTCATATTTTATCCAAACCATATTTCCAAAGAAATGATTATGGAAATATACATAAACAAAAATATATTAACTAAAATATGAGAGATTATTATTAAAGTGTGAAAAAAGTTATTAAAAAAATATAATCATGTAATCATAAAAAGAAAGCCTTGAATGAATCACTCTCATAACTTGAAGCCTTGCCAACTATGATTCTAGGATATCTAATGAACCAACGATAGCGAGCATGTTTGGAGTGGTTGGATAAAATGCTACCAAATTGCAATTGAAACATTTCTGTCAATGGACTCCTCTTGTTTTGTTCATTGTACCCCAAGAATTGGGTGCTCAATGCGCTCTTCTTATTTTGTGGCTACCAATGAGTAGACAAAAGATTCCTCTAATGGAGAAAGAAAGATAAATCTATTCAAGAAAAAATATTTCTCTTAAAGTGATTAAAATGTTACTACTCTTCTTGGAAACATATCCTTAATTGTGTGCATTATTACTAGTTCTTAAATCCTAGTAATCTCATTAGTAAATTTCCATATTAATAACATTTTTTATAAATCATAATAGTGTTTTCTTTTTATTAATAGATAAACAAGTTTTGAAGGGGCCTCAAAAACCTTTTCAAAAAAATAGTGGGTATGTGTGGGATCATGATGGGCCAAAAAGTGGCGATATGATGGGTATGTGTAGGGTATGTGGTTGGAGAATTTTTTTAATCCAAAATTGATGAAATGAAAAGGGTTTTTAAAGGAGATTCTTAGCTTTCCACCAATATAAATTATGCTTTACTTTGAATTTAATAAATAATTATTATTTATTTTTTATTTGAATTATGACTAAAGTCTTGATTGATAGGCTAATTGAAAAACATCAATAGCTTTCAAACAGTATCAAATTTTTTGAATCTAAAACATGCATCACATTCTATGCTTCACATAACCTAGGATTAAAAAAGAAAAAAATAAATTTCATGAATTTTTGGACCAATATAATGTGGTCATACATACAATTTATTTTTATATTTTTAAAGAGTTGTAATAAAAATTCATAATTAATTATTTACTTGGAAAAAAATTACAAAAAATATGCATAAAATTGGGACATGAGTCCTCTAGTTATATCTAAAATCTTATAAAAAAGTATGATCATTTTATTGTGGTTAGGATGGTCAGAAAGACACCTACTTCTTATTTTTCCCCTAAAATTTAAGTACTACCGCATTGAAATATCAAATTTTCAACAAATAGATTTTTTTTTGAAATAAGCCTAGTAGTTTAGAAACTACAATCAATTGCTACAGATTATATTCTTACATATTTTTGAAATAATATAGATAAATTATTCAATTTTTTGTGTCAAGTTTCCTAACTCTGATTTTTCTAAATTTTTTGCCACTTAAGGGCCTATTTTTTCTATGATGATCCTACACATACCTTGGTTGTTAAAAGGACAAGAAAAGGAAACATATGTAGTCCTAAAAGCCAAAAAAAATTCCACTAGGATGAAGCCTTACAAAAAAAGTAGCAAACCATCAACAAATAAACATCAGAAAAGCATACAATAACAAGAAACTATTGCAGGCTCTTCAATATCCTCATTGCTTCTAGGTCCTTAGAAATGACCTACTTATGCATCTTAACAATCTCTACTAGTTCCCAAGCTAGAATCATAGTGTTTTTCTTCTTCTTTCTCCATGTTTTAATGCTAGGAATAGTATTCATACCCTTACTAGGGTATGTGCAGGATCATCATGGAAAAAATATGCCCTTAAGTGGCAAAAAATCCAAAAAAATTAGAGTCAGACAACTTGAAATAAAAATTTGAATAAGTTATCTATATTATTTCAAAAATATGTAAGAATAGAATGTGTAGCAAATTGAATGCAGTTTCTAAACTACTAGGTTTATTTTTAAAAAAAATCTATTTGGTGAAAATTTGAAATTTCAATGTAGTAGTACTTAAATTTTGAGGAAAAAATAAGAAGTTACAGGTTTTTGTCTAACCACCATAACCACAATAAAATGATAATTTTCTTTTATAATGGGGTATATGCAGGATCATCATGGAAATAGGCCCTTAAGTGGCAAAAAAATTAGAAAAATCAGAGTTAGGAAACTTGATGTAAAAATTTGAATAAGTTATCTATATTATTTAAAAAATATTTATGAATAGAATCTATAGCAAATTTAATGTAGTTTCTAAACTACTAGGTTTGTTTAAAATAAAAAAATCTATTTGCTAAAAATTTGAAATTTCAATGCTATAGTACTTAAATGTTAGGGAAAAAATAAGATGTACGTGTCTATCTGACCACCCTAACAACAATAAAATGATAATAATTGTTTTTATAAGATTTTAGATATAAGTAGAGCACTCATGTCTCGATGTGATGCATACTTTTTTGTAATTTTTTGGAAGTAAATTATTAATTGTGAATTTTTTATTACAACTTTTAAAAAATATAAAAAATTGTATGTCTGACCACCTTAACTTCGTCAAAATTTCATGAAATTCAATTTTTCTATTTTTAATCCTATAGTATGTGAAGCATAGAATGTGACACATGTTTTGGATTCAAAAAATGTGATACCATTTGAAAGCTATAGATGTTTTTCAATCAGCCTATTAATTAGGACTTTAGTCATAATTCAAATAGAAAATGAATAATAATTACTTATTGAATTCAAAGAAAAGCATAATTTATATTGGTGGAAAGCTAGGAATATCCTTTAAAAACCCTTTTTGTTTCATCAATTTTGGCTAAAAAAAAAGTCGCCAGCCACATACCCATCATATTGCCACTTTTTGGCCCATCATGATCCTACACATACCTAATATTTTAGATATAAGTAGAGGAATCATGTTCTGATGTGATGTAATTTTTTTGGTAATTTTTTTTCAAATAAATAATTAATTATGAATTTTTTATTACAAATTTTAAAAAATATAAAAACTCATATGTCTAACCACCTTAACTTCGTAAAAAATTCATGAAATTCAACTCTTTTTTTTAATCCTATAGTATGAGAAGCATAGAATGTGACACATGTTTTAGATTTAAAAAATGTGATACCACTTGAAAGATATAGATGTTTTTCAATCAGCCTATCAATTAGCACTTTAGTTGTAATTCAAATAGAAAATGAATAATAATTATTAATTAAATTCAAGGTAAAGCATAATTTATATTGGTGGAAAGCTGAGAATATCCTCTAAAAACCCTTTTTGTTTCATCAATTTTGGGTAAAAAAAAGTCATCAATCACATACCCTACACATACCCATCATATCACCACTTTTTGGCCCATCATGATCCTACACATACCCACCATGCCCACCCTTCAAAGAATTATCCTCCATTTCATCAACATCTATTCCCTTAATGATTGATTCCCTAGTTCATTTATGTGCCTTCTCATTCAACAAAGTTAGCCCCTGCATATTATTTTGTATGGAATCTTGATTAACTTGCATTAGAATCTTCAAGTCATCATGAATCTTACTAATTATCTTATAAAAAGAAGTAATTCTAGATTAATGATCTTGCCTTAATTTTGATGCATTATTATCAACCCTATTAAAGATTGCATTCATTTCTTTGAGCTGATTATACATAGTCCCCTACATCTTGCTATCGTTAATAATTATTGCATTTATCTTGGCCATCAAGCTTAACTTGATGTTTAATATCTTTTTCACTTTAGAAAAGAGCCATTTAAAACATTTAAAATGAAATCTAGTCCCATCTTTCACTATCCTCATGAAAACACTAATATCATCCTTTTCATAGTTGATAGTCTCATCAAGTAAGTTGTTTGATCCCTCGGGATGAACCTCCTGGTGTATGTCACCTCGAGTATTTATTTTAGCTTTACATTTTACCTTAGTAATTAGATTTTTTATGGTCCCTTTCTAAAAAAAAAGGGGATTTATCTAAGTCTACCATTTCCTTAACATCATTATTCACTTGAAAATCCCCATTTAGCTCCATCAACTTCTCAAGGTTCTCTCCCATAGTCGCAATAACACCCTAATCCTTCTCCTTTCCATTCATTTCCTCAACCATTGTAATAACCTCCTACCCCTTATCCCTACCACTCTTCATGTTTTTCTTCACCATAGAGCCCTTACCCTTGACCCATTTAGTACCTTTCACAACCAAAATTCTCCTTTTAGCTTTAGGAGGATTAGGCAGCTCCATTTTAGAACTTTTCCCCCTTTCTTCCTTGAAGAATCCATTATAGGCTCAACTACTTGGGATTTATTACCTTTATTCTTAGAAAAAATAGAAGGATACATACCATCTTCATCTATCTAGTAGCCCTTGACCAAGAGGGTAGAGCATCCTTCCTAGCCTGAGTTTCCTAGGCTATTTATCAAACTCCTCTCAAGGGTTGGAATAAACTTCTATAGAATTTGACCCTTCATTCACCCTATCCTTATCATTGGAGTCATTTCTAGTCTCATAACCTGAGGATACATCCTTAACCATGTGGAATTTGACCAATTTAGGATCTTTAGGCATATTATATAGTTTTTCATATACCATTATCAATAATATTAAACCCTCATGTAGAAAAGGATTGTTAGGGTTTTTTCTGAATTCATCGATGTCATTCTCCAAAGATACCAACATATAATATGGAATGGAAACCAATTTTTTGTGGCTAAAGTGATTAAGAAGCATCAAATGGAAGCCCTAGACTACAAATAATCTTTAATCAAGAGTGAATTACCTCATTATTGCAATGGCCACATGCACCAAAACAAGTTTGATGGAATGTCTATCATAGCCTCCACATGCCAATTTCTTTAGCCTCTCCTCCTTCCCCTTGAAGAAAATCTTCAAGGCTAATTTTTACATTAACCTTTTTCTATATAATTTTTTTCTTCAAAAAATAAACTAGTAATATTAGCTATGAAGTCCTCCATGATGCTAAACTCCATGCCAAAGACTCTCAATAATCTATTACTCTAGCCACTAACGAACAATTGGGATATTTGGGAATCAAACCCATGAAGTATTTGAATGTAAGGGGTAACTCCCCTTTATCCAAGATATCCAAAACTAGATCATTCTCTTTATTCTCCTCATAGGTCATAGGCTCCACTCTACATTGATCACCCCATATGGCCGATTATGCACAACTCAGTGCAAAACTAACCCAAAACTATCTCATAGGTGAAAGAAAACTCCATATGCATAGAAAGAGGCAAGAGAAAGCAACCACAAACCGTGTGTTACTAACAACATAATGAATATATGTCATCATAGCCTTTACTTGTAAAATATTTCCATAAGCTCCGCCATCATTATCTAGATAGGGGTTGAACTGCACTTTTCTTTTCAACTTAACGAGGGAAATATTATGCAATGATGATCCCCTCTATGCCTCCTAATACTCCTACCATTTTGTAATGTTTGATAATATTTTATATTTCAATAGGAATAATTTCATGAGAATCCCATCGCTTAGGAATAGATGAGACCCAAGTATTGTCTAGGAAATCAACCACCCCATTAGCCTCACAATAAATGTGAGAGACATGAAACTCCTCAAATGAGTTAAGGATAGAAATAGATTCCTTTATAATATTATCAATGGTCCAAGAGGAAGGTTGAACCCTATTAAAGAAATTAACAATATTTAATGAATCTCCCTCTAACCATATTATTTTTTTTAACCTCTAAAATTCAACCCCCTTCACAATTACATTTTTTTTACTTTGTGTGTAAATTTGAATACTAATAACTTAAGCAAACCAAGTCATTTTTCATTTTTTTATTTTAGGTAGAATTTCATGCTCTATGTAGTGGTAGTGTTATTTTTCAACTTTGGGGAACAATTTGAGACAATTCTAATATTAGTTTTGGAAACCTAAAAATTAAAGAAATATTTTGGTAAAATTTAGCATATTCTAAGGATGAGATTATCATGACACCATGTTAACATAATAGCTTATTTTCTTACCATTAAATTTTTTTATTTTGAAATATAACTTTGAAAGCTAATAAATTGAGCATACAAAACCCTTTTTAGTGTAATTTTTTAATTATTTTAGATATAATTCCATGCTCTATGTAATGGTAATTTTATTTTGATGCTCTATTTTTTTAAAATTAATTGCATAGTACTTATTTTTACACCTTTCAAGTATCATAACTTGAATAAAAAAAATCCCTTTTAAGTTCATTTTTTTAGGGTTCATACTTTTCAATGTACTTTGTATTGGTTCTCTCAAATCAATGTATTATAATAGAAATATATTTTCAATACTTTGACTAATTTTGCATCATATAAGAGTCTAAAATTTAATATTTATATTATAAATTGGGAAAAGTATAATGTGCCACACATTGCCATTTTTCTGGGGTGGGGGTGTTTTAGAACTTATAAAAAAGGGGTGTCACATGCGTTATTTTTAACTTCTTTTCTAAATAATAATCTATTTTTCTACACTATTAGATCAATATTCATTTCTTTTTCTAATATCATGAAAATATTATTAGAAATATAAGATACCAATCTATCTTAAAAGAAAGGAATAGACAAGGTTAAAATGAAACTTGAGATAGAACCAACTGTGGATGTAAAAAAGGAAAAATAATTTAATAAATTTCATGTCTTTAGACTTACTATTTCAAATTTAATATTTTTTTAATCCAAATGAGACCTAAACCACATTGAAAAGTATGTTGGGTAACCAAGATGAATTAATGGATCATCAATTAGAGAAAAAACTCAAAGGGTTAAGTCTAAGTAATTTTGACACCATTCAAAACTTTATCATGATGTTAAAATCCAATATATTGTAGTTAAAATGGCATGAAATAGAAAAGAAAGAAAGAAAAACTAATCTTAAGGGTAGTAGTACAAAGTTGTGTCACACTTTTGACCAACTTATCAACACAATTTAATTTAAGTATTTCTAGCTAGAAATATTTTTTGGTCAAATATATGATCTAGCTAGATTGATTGTAGCTAAGCTAGATATGTCCACAAAATTTCCAAATAAAATTTTTCACTATATGCATATGTTGCACCACTTCGAGGCTAATTTATTAAAAAAAATAAAAATTTCAAAAAACTTGATGTTTCAACAACTCCTACTCATGTAAATTGATAAAAAATAAATCGATGCACTAAATTTTTAACTTTTAAATACACAAAAACCTATTGAAGGAAAACAAAAATTACTGTATAAAGAGTGGTATCTTGTTTAACTTCATCTTTCAATATTTTATTAACAACTAAATTATAGTGCCAATTTTATAAAGAAACATATTCAAATAATTTTTTATTTAAAAAGTACAAACATAAAAATACACCTAAAAAATAAACATTTTATTATTTTACATAATTTCAAATTTAAAACATATGTACCACTTTTTAGAGATTCAAATTAAAAAAGCTTGGATTAGTGTTGATTGATTCCTTTATAAAATTATGACACAACTTTGTACTTTTACCCTTAATTATTATCTCGAACCTTATTCTTAACCATTTTATCTTTTTTTTTATATATTTCATGCCATAAAATGTGCTCTAGGTTCCACCTACAAAATTACTTCTCTAGATGAGATTGTTGTGGAAATCACTAAGGAGAAAGATAAATTGGTTTGCATGATTATAAATAAACCCTCCAAGTCATGCATGCATTAGATATAAATCAAGGAAAAAATAATATAAAGGGTTAATAAAACAAGATGAGAAATAAAAAACTAAGAAGAATATAAGAAAGGTAAAAACCTACTACTTTGAAAATGTAGCTAATCAAACCCATTTTTCAAATGGTGAACCTCAGAATGAAAATATCAAGTATTCCTGCTATGAAATCATTATACAAGATGAACACAAGTGTTTAAGGAAGTAGAAAGATCAGCCAACTCATGTTCCAAAAGAGAGTAACATCAAGGTGCTTGACTTCATCTAAGTAAGGGGAAATAAAAGGGGAAGGCCCTTGTTGTAGCTACTTTAGAACCCTATACATGGATTAATGGATTAGGTGTGTTATATAATACCCAAAACATACTACCAAAACAAAAATAAGGACATGACACAAATTTCAAATTTCGACCACATACACTAGATTAACTAATAAAAGCTTTTTTCTAATACTCAAACTTTAATAAAAACATAACATCATTTGGGAATTCAATTGTAAATTAAGTTAGACATTAGAATATTTAAATGAATCATGGATAGACTTGAAATGGATACATAGATATAACATGAAATTAAACCATTATGATAGGATCATTAAATTCCACCATATTAAAAAAAGAATAAAGACTCTCATCTATTACCATAGATTTCATGGTTCAACTTGTGACATGTTAGTAGTATACATGGTTCCCATAACCTATTTTTAAAAGGACCTTAATATTTTATCATAACTATCTTCTACAATCTCCCATGATCCCCATTACCATATACTTTGGGTATGACATGAAGTTACCTCTAAAGGTAGCAACACCTTGTTCTTTTCAACCAAGACTGAATAGAGGTGAACCTAGAATGGTCATTAAAGTCTTCATGCCTCTTAATTGCCAACATTACACCTATATTAATCTACAACCATTTCTAGATTCCAACTTTTCATTTTAACTTCTTGTGCAACAAAAAATAGGCTCATCTAGGTGGTAGACCAAAGATTAAAAGGAAACACCCTTGCATTTAATACAAAATTCTATTCTCTTGAATACATGAAGTACGAGGATAAACACACATTCCCCCCCTTAAAACAAATCAAATGCAAAAACAAATTACCCAGAACAGATTTAAAATCTGCAATACAAACTTCTTATTTGTTCATTCAAATCACCAACAAGAAACATAAATACTTCCAAAATCTGAAAATACAATTATTGCAGCCTCCATGGCTGATAAATATGCAAAAAAAACTGAAAATAAAATGATCTACAATAGCAAGATCATTTAAGAATCATGCTTTAGAAATTCTTTGCTCAAATCATGCATCCTTTCTCAACATCTCTAGCTTGTAACCTGCAACATTCAACAAAAACTCTATAGAATTGGAATATAAATTTACATCAAATATGCTGCTGTAAATAACTCCTTACACCTGCAACAAAATTAGTTACTTCAACCCTCAAACAAGAACTATCCTCAACTCTTCATTCTTTCTCCAAAATCTCAAAATTTCCCCTTCAACTTCTCCATGAAAACCCTCAAAAAAGCTTCCTTAACCCCCAATTTTGGCCTCATTCAAAAAGCCACGACCCCAACATGAAAAAGGAATTAAAATCCCTTTATAATATGCATTAAATATCTAGAAAAATCAATTTCCAAATCCATTCCTCAATATGCTAAAACTGGCAGTCCAACTAGTCTTCCCACTCCTCACAAATAGGCCTTGAATTAGAAAAATATTTCAAACACAACTTGGCAGCCCCAAATTTGAATGATGGATTAAATTCATATTTAGAATCATTATTTATCCAAAAACCTTAAAAATACACTCCCAACAAATTTTTCCAAGAATAACAAACATGCAAAATTCCCACTCCTAGAAAATAGGGACCCAATTAGAAAAGCAACTACCAACTCAACTTGGGAACTCAAGATCTCCATTATTAAAATTTTTGAAGATTTAATTGAGTTTTAAAAATTTTTAACTTCCCCAAAAATCCATTCCAAGATTTCCTTTTTAAAGCTCAAGTTCAACACTTCCACCTAGACTATCTCCACTCCAAAAATTAAAATATCAGACCAGTTATTTATTACAATTTTTGGCCTAATATTTTTAATTTATTACTCCAACTAAATAATTATCAATTATTAGGAAAATAAAAATTTAAATATATATATATTTTTTTATGTTGATTTCCTGTGCACCAGGATGCTCTTGCATCAGACACCCTAGGTAGCAAGAAATGTTTCATGAGTTGCACTCATAAACTTTTGTAGAACCTGTGCTTGTTTTTGATCCACCTGATTTCTTTATCTATTGGAATCTTCTGGAAGCTTACAAAATTATACCCTTTCATCCTTACTCCTCTACCTTTCATGTATTTCAAAACTTTTAATCTAACCTCCCACCAATATATTCCATCAAAATTAACAATCAAACATATAATTCCACCTTCAATAAAACAAATGTACTTCATTACCTCTTTTGTTGTTTTACCTTTTCCCTCCTCCTTTACCATGTCTTCTCACTATTTCACTATTTGAACACCTTCTATAAGACATGACATCGTTGCAATAATGTTAGTTCCATTAACAAGAGAATCCTTTTCTACTTTCCCTGACAATGAATCATAGTCACAAATCAAAACATATTGATTTTCTCTTTTCTCTAACAAAGATTTATTAGAGAACTCTTCATTTACCTTCACTCCACACTCTTCAAATTCAACTTTCTCAAATTGATCTATTTCTGCAACAAATTTTTCATGAAAGAAAACATCAAAATATGATTTTTCCTCAAATTCTACTACAAACTTCATCTCACCTAAGATCAACTCATCCCATTCTTTTTCAACTGCTGCCATCCACATCAATAAATCATCCCCTTCACTTTCTTTTATGTCCTTCAAAGGACACTCTTCTATTGCAACTTCATTATACTTACATTCATTTTCATAACAACATTTATCAAAATTAAATTTTACCTTGGTATCTTCATTGCTACAACTTTTTCTTCCCTTGCAATAATTTGATCCCATTCTCTTTCAATCTGAATGAGTAAATCATCCTTCTAAACTTCATAGGTGTTCTTTAAAGAACTCTCTTCTACTACTGCAATCACAGTAGTCTCATCCTCCATGTCTTCCAATCAACATCCCTCTTCAGGTTCATCAATCTCTTTGTGCTCATACTCTTCTTCTTCTTCCTCAGTGTCGCATGCATGACACTTTGTTACTTCTTCTTTCTTTCTTGCAGTCAAAACATCATTAGAAAGATAAAACTTATCTTCAACTCTTCTCTCCTCTTTTTACCTCCTTTCAATCTCATCCCTTAATTCATTTAATTGTTGTTGCAACCTTATCATTTCTCTTTCTTTGAATCTCCTTTTTATTACCTCTAGTCTGGGAATCCTTAGAATCCAACTAGTGATAATGCCCTTTCTCCTTCCCATTTTCTATGCTTCTCAAATCCTAAACAACACAAATTTTCAAAATCCTCATGTTCTTCACATGTAAACTGCCTCACATTCGGTGATCTATTTACAAAATCTTCACTCTCAAGATTTGTTGGTTTCAACCCACACTCATAGGTCCTGCTGCAACTGCCTCACATTCAGCGCTCTACTACAAACTCAGGATCTTCTGCTCTGATACCACTGAAGTTAGAGGATAAACACACATTCTCCCCCTTAAAACAAATCAAATGCATAAAAAAATTACCTAGAATAGATTTAAAATCTGCAATACAAACTTCTTATTTGTTCATTCAAATCACCAACAAGAAACATAAATACTTCCAAAATCTGAAAATACAATTATTGCAGCCTCCATGGCTGATAAATATGCAAAAAAAACTGAAAATAAAATGATCTACAATAGCAAGATCATTTAAGAATCATGCTTCAGAAATTCTTTGCTCAAAGCATGCATCCTTTCTCAACATCTCTAGCTTGTAACCTGCAACATTCAACAAAAACTCTATAGAATTGGAATATAAATTTGCATCAAATATGCTGCTATAAATAAATCCTTACACCTGCAACCTAATTAGTTACTTCAACCCTCAAACAAGAACTATGCTCAACTCTTCATTCTTTCTCCAAAATCTCAAAATTTCCCCTTCAATTTCTCCATGCAAACCCTCAAACAAGCTTCCTTAACCCCCAATTTTGGTCTCCAAAAAGCCACAAACCCAACATGAAAAAGGAATTAAAATCCCTTTAGAATATGCATTAAATATCTAGAAAAACCAGTTTCCAAATCCATTCCTCAATATGCTAAAACTGGCAGTCCAACTAGTCTTCCCACTCCTCACAAATAGGCCCTGAATTAGAAAAATATTTCAAACACAACTTGGCAGCCCCAAATTTGAATGATGGATTAAATTCATATTTAGAATCATTATTTCTCCAACAACCTTACAAATCCACTCCCAACAATTTTTTCCAAGAATAACAAACATGCAAGATTCCCACTCCTAGAAAATAGGGACCCAATTAGAAAAGCAACTGCCAACTCAACTTGGGAACTCAAGATCTCCATTATTAAAATTTATGAAGATTTAATTGAGTTTTAAAATTTTGTAACTTCCCCAAAAATCCATTCCAAGATTTCCTTTTTAAAGCTCAAGTTCAACATTGCCACCTAGACTATCTCCACTCCAAAAATTAAAATAAAAGACCAATTATTTATTACAATTTTTGGCCTAATATTTTAATTTATTACTCCAACTAAATAATTATCAAACCTTAGGAAAATAAAAAATTAAAATATTTATTTTTGTTTGATGTTTATTTCCTATGCACCCGGATGCTCCTACATCAATACGAAAGGCATATCCTCTTAAATTGTAATACTATTCTTCTCAAGTGCTCCCCTTGATAAATCTACAAACTCTCCATGATATCCTATGTATAAGTGTAGAAATATGGAACCTAGACTCCCCATATGACAAATAACCTTTCATGCACATCATGACACTACAACAGAACATAAACTTAAGTAACCTTATTTTCCATGACTCAAGTTTAGTTAGGAATTTAGTTAGTAATTAAATTAACATATGTTATACTCCTTTGAGGGAACCAATTGGAGTGTGTAAATGTATGTGACATTTAAATTAATTATTTTTATTTTAGAGGATTATAATGAATGCATTGTATGCATTTACACACAAGAAAATAGATACATATTAAGGAAAATAGATAAGGAAAGTTAATTAAATTTGAATTAAATTATTTAAATTAGTTTAGGATGAGTATAAAATTTCTAGGTTAATCTTGTGACTACAAACTAGTCCCAAAATATAAAAATATCTAAATCATGTAGTAGAAAATATGTGCATGTGGATAAGTATATGAATGATAAATAATTGGATACGGTTAATATTTCTATGCATCAATAGACTCCCTTCAAAACAGGTACAAAAATAAATGTCAAATCATGTAGGTATACAGATTTCCCCATTACATTTTCCCTCATTTTGAGGTTTATTTAAATCTTGGAATGATCATGCATTTCAAATTAATGAGTACTCATAAATATGGATTTAAAATAAATATATAGTCACTTAGAGGATGTTGCTATGGTTTTCATATAAAGTAATGTTCTCTATAATTATATGATCTTGTGTGTTTAGATTTTATTTATGTCTTCTCTATAGATTATTTTTTATTTATTTGTAAGAACTTATAAACATTTCCATATATAATCATAGAATTTTTACTGACATTATCTATCCTCCCTAAAAATTGGTTAGATCCATAGAACATATTAAATTGATAGAATATGGATAAATGACACATGAAAAAAAATGCAATCAAAGCATGCAAGCATATAATTATGAATACATCTAATACTCGAAAGATAGGGAAATAGTGCATGTAAGTAAATGTAATCTAAGTTCATGTAGTAATATAATGATGTAATTATATAACCATTAAATCATATAAAACTGAAAGTATAACAATTAAATCTACCATAAACTATATGAAATCTATGCCATGGGGTACAATGTTACCACATACTAGAAAATAATTACATATGTTGTAGGGAGTTTACCGAGTGGCCTTACATGTTTCACCACGTGGATTCATCATAAGATAATTTTACTTTTGTAGAGCCATTTTCTATATCTACCATATTAATGGTAAAGGAATTCTTGTAGAGTGCATATGAGAGGTTCTATTGATGAGGGAAAACAAAATTTTTAGGATGTTCTCTATGTACTACCATTTTCAAGCAATATCATTTTTTAATATTAGAAACAATTCATCTTGCAAGTGAATTAATTTCATAATAGACTCAGCAATAATAAATGAAATGTAATTCCATTCCATAATTATTGTGGGATAGTAGATCACTAATATAGAATAAATTTTTCTCATTTCATCCTTGAGTATTCTTTGACTATAATATTCAATCACTTAGATGAGGTGATTCATTTATGGCATCAACAATTAATAGGTCATAACATTGAAGGAACTATGCTGACTTCTTTTCATGCAAGGGAAGAAAGGAGTTACTAGATCATTGATAGTGGATTCTCAAATCATATGACATGTGATAATATTAAGTTTTTTAAACTTCAAATGTACATGATGATCTTGTTAAGTTTGTTGATGATACATCTACTAAGATCTATTGAAAAGGTTCAATTAGATTTGATGAAAAGTATAATATGAATGATATTTTTTATGTGAAGGGTATCCGACATAATCTTCTAAGTGTAGGATAGATGTTTAGAAAAGGATATAATATTGTGTTTTAGGATGGTGGTTGTGAAATTAGGAAAGAAAGCTTTGACACTCTAGTTGCTACTGGAACAAGGGAAAAAGGTAATGTTTATCAAATCAAAGGTAGTGGTGTTAAATTATTTATATGTCTCAAATAAATGAAATTTGTCTATGAAATAGAAGAATGGGTCACATTAATTTTGATAGCCTAGTGAGGATCAATTATATTGATTTTGTGAAATATTTTCCAAAGATTATGAAGCCTATCAATGCAATGTGCAGGGAATATTAGTTTGGAAAGCAAATAAAGAAGAAGTTCAAGAAAAAGGAATATTATACTATACATACTTTGGAGTTGGTGAATATCAACCTATGTGGACCTACTAGAATAAGAAGCTCATATGGTGATAGGTACTTCATGCTATTGATTGATGATTATTCTATAATGAATTGGGTGAAATTTATTTAAGAAAAATTAGAATATTTAGATAAGTTCAGAGAATTCAAGTTTATGGTTGAAAATGAAATAGACATAAAAATAAAGTGCTTAAGGTCTGACATAAGTTGTGTGTTCACCTCCAATGAGTTTAACAACTTTTTTGAAGATCATCGAATAAAGAGGCATTTGTAGGCTCCTAGAACTCCTCAAAATAATGGAGTTGTGGAGTGCAAGAATAGAATAGTTCAAGAAGCTACTAGGAAAATGATGAAGGAAGAGAATCTACTAGGTGTGTATTGGAGAGAAGCTATTCATACTGCATTCTAAATTCTTAATAGAGGTCAAGCAAGAGTGAAAAATTCAAAGACTCCCTATGAGTTATGGTATGGTAGACCTCCCGCTGTAAAGTATTTCATAGTTTTTGGAAGAAAATACTATATCAAAAGAGATGAAGAAAACTTAGGAAAGTTTGATGCAATATCTAATGAAGGAATCTTCCTTGGATACTCAACAAGAAGAAAAGCTTATTGATGCTACAATAAAAGGCTAAAGAATATTGTTGAAAGTGCAAGTGTTAAGGTGGATGAAGAACCACTATAGAGTTTAGTACTAATAGAAGAATATAAATCTAATGAATATTATTTTAGTGAAGAAGAAAAATATGAAGAGAAGGAAAAATAGATGATATTTGAAGAGAAAGACACTCTAGAAAAGATCCCTAGGACTCCTAAGTATGTGCAAAAGAATCATTGTGAAATAAAATCATTGGAGACAAGAGAAAAGGTGTATTGACTAGGAAGAAAGTAGCTATGGTAGAGGAACAAGTAAATTTATGTTTACTTTTAGAGGTGGAACCTAAAATAGTGACTGAGGCATGTAAATATGAGAATTGAATCAAGGGTATGAAAGAGGAATTGGAATAGATTGAGAAGAATCAAACATAGGAATTGGTCCCAAGACAAAAAAATAAGAATTATACAGGAACTGAGTTGGTTTTTAGGAACAAACTAAATGAGGATGGAAAAGTTGTTAGAAAAAAGGATAGACTTGTGTGTAAGGTCTACTAACAATTAAAAGGAATATATTTTGAGGAGACATTTTCTCTTATTGTAAGGATGGAATCCATTCAATTTTTTTTAGCTTTTGCAGCACATAAATACTTAAAAGTATATTAGATGGATGTAAATTCTACGCTCTTGAATGGTGAGTTGGAAGAAGAGATATAAATTGAACAAATAGAAGGATTTCAATTTTTAAAAAAGGATGATTTGGTCTACATATTGAAGAAAGCACTGTACATAGACTCAAACAAGCCCCTAGAGCTTGATATGCAAAACTAGATAGATATTTTTTGTAGCAAGGATTCAGAAAAGGTATTGCAAATAAAAATCTATATTTCAAAGTTGAAGGACAAATAATTTTTATTGTGGTAGTGTATGTGGATGAAATTATTTTTGGAGGAAATGAAGACATATGTAAGAAGCTTTCAAAGGAAATAAAAGAAGAGTTTGAGATGTTAATCTATGGGGAGATGAATTTCTTCCTTGGATTACAAATCAATCAATCAAAAAAGGTGCTTTCATTTGACAATCAAAACATGTCAAGCAAATGTTGAAGAAGTTTGGAATGGAGGATTCTAAACCAGTGTGTACTCCTATGGTTATTTTTTGCAAACTGAGGAAGGCTGATGAATTTCCTAAGGTTGAACAAAGAAAATATAGATCAATGATTGGTGGATTTCTATATCTAACTACTACTAGATTGGATATCATGCAATTAGTTTGTCTTGTGACTAGATTACAATAATATCCCAAAGAATCTCATGTTGCAACTATGAAGAGGATATTTAGATACAAGTGAAGGGCACTATGAACTATGTATTGTGGCATCCTAGGGATATCGATTTCTCCTTGAGTGCATATAAAAGTGTAGATTGGATAGGTTATATAGATGAAAAAATAAGTACAAGTGGTGGTGCTTTCTTTCTTGGAAGCAGACTATTTTCTTAGTTGATTAATATGAAGGATTCAATGTCATTATCTATATAGAATCAAAGTATATTATAGCAGCATCATGCTGCACATAGGTGTTATGGATGAAGAAAACATTGAAAGATATCAGTGTATCATATGATGAACACATTTCTATATTGTGTGACAATACAAGTGCGATCAATATTTCAAAGAACTTGGTAATGAATTTAAGAAAAAAAAATATCTTTATCTGGTATCACTTCTTAAGGGATAAAGTTACTGAGAATGAGGAGAAGCTAGAATATGTGCCTAAAAAGGATCAAGTTTCAGATATATTTACAAAGGCTCTTCCAAAAGACACTTTTTATTATCTCTAGTAGAAGTTATGGGTTATTTCCCCTCCTTTCAATTAGATGCACATAAGTTGGTGCATCTGTCTAGGAAGCATTTCAAGATACATTCTTGGTCCTGGGATGATGTTGAAGGCTACATCTCAGGGCAAGTAGGTAGTAGTGTTATTGGTGTGGTTAGATGAAGCATACTTTGTGTCACTAAGGGGGAGAGTGTAGTGAAGAGAGACTGTAGTTGCTTTTTGGTGTATGCATATGTCAAAGAGGGAGAGAAAGAAAAATTCTATGTAGAGGATGTATGAAAGGTTCTAGTGTTGTCCTTTGAATGTTGTCAAAGGGGAAGAGAAAGAGAGATCAATGTAGGAAAGAGTCTTGGATTAGTTTATGGCCCTTTGTTATTGATTTCAAAGGGGGATAGAGAAAATTTTGAGAAATATAAGGAACTTGAATTGATGGCAAAGTGGGAGAAAGTTGGAGAAAGAGATAGAGTTGTTTGAGAGAGAGTTAGTTAAACATGGTCTGAAGAACACATGAGGAGAGAGGGTTCAAGAGCAAGAGAATGAGAGTACATGAATATTTTACCTAGTCAAGGGGAGTACTGCTTGTTGTAGAGTTGTTGTTGGTTGCTTTTCTTGTTGATGGTTTTTCAGAGAGCTGGTGTTGCCATCGATGACAAAGGGGGAGATTGTTGCATGTATGTTTTTGGTGTTTTCATTGATGTCAATAGTTGCTAGTCTTGTTCATTGATGTCAAATGTATGGAGATTATGCTTTGGATTTGTTGGAAGGATGCATGTATTGTCATAGTTAGGGAGATAGTTGTCAAGTGCTTATATAGATGTGTTTTGATTTGATAATAAGGCATTGTGGAATTTTCATCAATATTTTCATTGATGTCTTGATGGACAAGAGTTGTAGCTATAGTAAGTTCACTTGGTTCCCAAGTGATTTTGAGAAAATTTGAATAAAAGAGTGTGCAATATGACAAAAGATGTGTTAAGTGTTGTACTCCACATTTCTTTAGTTTTGAAGATATTCTCGTGTAGTTTGGATACGATGATAAAATGTGTTTAGATGTTCTATATCCATAATTTTAGGTTCTAAATATTTTTGCAGTGTAAGTTGTGTTTGAAAATTTATTTATTTGTGTAGAATTTTGTCTAAGGGAAATGAGATTGTTCCAAATTTCTCTATAGTAAGGTTTCTTGTCTTGAAGATTTGGGAAAAATCTTATATTATTTTGTAACTTCCTTTCCTTGAGGTTTTAAGTGTCGAGGTGTTCCACAAGGTTGGTTAGTGAGTTGTGTTCTGTAGCAGTGTGTCTAGTTGCATAAAATAATAGTGTTCTCAATTTTAGGTGGTTGTGACAAAGTTGTAGAATATTTTGATGATGCTGGAATATTTTTGGATGTTGTGTGGATGCTATGAATATTTTTTGTATGGTTCACATGTCCTAGAGAAGTGTCTATGTGGTCACTTGTAGTTTTAGTTCAAGTTTGGAAAACCTAGCATGTTAGTGCTATTTATAGAGGTATGTCATGGATTGTGAATGTGTTGAGTAGCATAGTGATGTGGATTTGGGTCTTAGTTAACCCCTGGTGTAGTTTTCCTTCACTTTGTTTCACCATGGAGGTGTTTGGTGGGTATGTGCAGGATCATGATGGGCCAAAAAGTGGCAATATGATGGGTATGTGGCTGACAACTAACTTTTTACCCAAAATTGATGAAATGAAAAGGGCTTTTAAAGGAGATTCTTAGATTTCCACTAATATAAATTATGCTTTACTTTGAGTTTAATAAGTAATTATTATTTATTTTCTATTCAAATTATGACTAAAGTCTTGATTGATAGGCTGATTGAAAAACATCTATAGCTTTCAAATGGTATCACATTTTTTGAATCCAAAACATGCGTCACATTCTATGCTTCACATAATATAGGATTAAAAAAATAAAAATTGAATTTCATGCATTTTTGACCAAGCTAAGGTGGTCAAACATATGATTTTTATTTTTTCTAAAAAGTTGTAATAAAAAATTCATAATTAAATATTTACTTGGAATTTTTTTTTTTTAAAATATGCATCACATCAAGGCATGAGTCCTCTACTTATTTCTAAAATATTATAAAATATTATTATCATTTTATTGTGGTTAAGGTGGTTAGAAAAATACCTACTTCTTATTTTTTCCTTGAAATTTAAGTACCACTACATTGAAATTCCAAATTTTCACCAAATAGATTTAAAAAAAAAAAAAACCTAGTAGTTTAGAAACTACATTCAATTTGCTACAGATTCTATTCTTACATAATTTTGAAATAATATGGATAACTTATTCAAATTTTTATGTCAAGTTTCCTAACTCTAATTTTTTTGAATTTTTTGCCACTTAAGGGCCTATTTTTTCCATGATGATCCTGCACATACCCTGGTGCTAAACTATTTTGGTGTTGTGTGTTTTAGGTGCATATGTTTCATTGAGGCTAACCTAATTGAGATTGTTTAGGTCAAGGATGGTATAAATGTAAGGTGAATTGTTGGAGATGTGTTTGAATCTAGGGTAAGTGCAATAAGTTCAGTCCACATTTAGGGGAAGTGTCTTTTTTCAGCTTTAAAATAGGCATACATTCATTTTTAGAATAGGTACCCATTTTACAATGGGCACTCATTCCAAATAGTTTGAAATGACAATGTCTAGTTTTGAAATATGTAGTTTTTTTTTTTTTTTAGACTGCAGGAATCGGGTAGCACGACCCCCTATAAACTGCAGTGCGCCTGGTAAACTTTTTAACGTGACCGGCGGCGCTGGTGCGAAATATTTAGTTTTTTTATGATTAGATTAGTTTCTCTATTTTTTAATTAATTTATGATGAAATGGGCCCATAAACATGAATTTTTAGGTTTTCATATTTTTTAATAACTTTTTAATTTGTGAATTTTTTTGGTAAAAAATACATTGTATCAATCTATATACAATTCTCCACACAATGAAAAAAAGAAAATTCAAAATATGATAAGTCTAGGTCAAGTTATGGTGTTCATACACAAGGATTTTAAAAACTAGCTATTAGGGCTTGTAGGTGGAGCCCAAAATCACCATTTACAGGATCAACCTTCACAAAAAAAGAGAGAAATGATAAATTACATAATAGTGTAGTCTTTTAAAGGTAAGAAAATAGGTGATGGGTGTAAAAACTACCCACATGGGAAAAAACCACCTGATTAATTAAATGCACTATTAAACTATAATGCAAGCCTAAGTAAAATTAAATAGTAAATGAAATTTACTCTAACATCCCCCTTAAGTGAAACTTAGGGATAATGCAAATGAAAATATGAAGATGTAGTATGGGTCCTAACTACACAAGCATATTAGGTACCCATTTACAATGCAAACCAAAAAATCTCTCACATCCGAAGAAAAGGAGAAAAATCTTGTGGGAAAAAAAGCCCCTCTCCAAAAGAGAGAAAATAAAAGCAAGATGCATGGATGGAGGACTCAATCAAACCCCCAAGGAATACATACACCATGTATATACAATCAAAAACCCCCATAAGAGGGAAAAAGAGAGAGAATATAGCCCCCCACATTGTGTAATAACCTACAAAAGTTGTAATTGCTTGAAGAAAAAAACATATTACAGTGTTGACAAAAACCTTGTATCCCTTTCAGAAGAAAGAAAACCAAATACAAATGAATGTATGCTTCCCATCCTGGATCTAGGAATTGAAAGAAAGAAGCATTAAAGATGATGTCCCTAAAATTTTCTCGTGTCACCAAAACATTGGAAGATGATGCCATGAACTAATTAGGAACATGCCTGATCATAATAGAAGGTGACAAACAAGGTACCATTGGAAACTAATGTTGAACAATATTTAGAGACTAAATAGTTGCACAACAACTATCATCAAATAAGAGGGATATACCCTCAAACGTGTCTTCCAAATCAGAAATGTGAGATTCCACAAACAAGGAACAAATCTCTAACAAATAGGAGTCTTAATCAGGAAGAAAGTGAGATATTGGTTGTGATGAATCACTAGACATGCTCAATGAATCATCAATATAAGATGAATGGTCCGGTAGAATAGCAATGATAGGAGTCTCAATCAATGACTCTGTACAATGAATCACTGAAGGTGAAGGTACATCAAATGTCCCTGATGGAGAAGAAGGAGAATAATATGAACCCTCATCATCCTCATCTAAAGATTCAAAGTATTACAAAACTTCAAACTCCTTCATAGTAGCATGATCATAGGGTATCCTATCTAAAAAATGAAGAGGCACAAGACAATCTAAAATAGGATCATCTGGGAATGGCTAAGTATCAGGATCTCCATGTATTTCCCATATTTTAGTCCAAATAACATATGGACACTCAAAATTATCAATAGCATCCAAAGTGGCATCATCATTATGCATTGCAATAACTCCTAAGACATGATCCCTTTTGCAATTGCATGCAAATTTCTTACTATCACTACTAGGAAGGGGAATAAGATGATACAAGTGTGACAACAAATGAAGCCATTAGAGATGTTTTATGATACCATCTCTCCATTGTTTATAGTTTCCCTTTTTCAACATAATCACATTAGGATGCAATGAAAACCCCATAATCAACTATGATAAATCTCCAAAAATACAAAGATAGCAACCTTCAACAACAATTAGCAACTCCCAAAATACTATAAATGAAGTGAAACCAATATTGAAGCTCAATGGATTAAAAGAACCACCAAACAAAAAAGTATGATATAAATTCCTCAACCACTATAAAGATGACGAAAATACTTTTTTGTTGATATATGGTTTGTGGAAATTGTCCTCTGTTTGCAAATGATATGCAAAAATGAAAAAAATGGCCTATAGAGGCACTTTGGAAGCACAAGCAAGTACCTAGTCCCACCATGTGACCATCTTCATACTTAATAAGAAAAAAAATGGGCCCAACCAATCAGGCCTCACTAAGCCACCAACAAACCAAGTTTAGTCTAGGCACAATCACCAAGCACCAAACACCACACATAAGAGACCACTTCTTCACAATCTGTGAGACTTGCTCACAACAATTGAAGTGAAACAAAAGGTATTTAAATGGCTAAGAGAATCCACATGCAGCCAATGTGGGATATATATATCTATAGTCAAGTTAAAAAATTAATGATTTTTTTCACCCCTAGATTAAAAGGAAACCCTAGACAAATATTTCTAGAAAAACTTTATAAAATATAAAGTTTGATACCAAATTGTCCTCTGGTGAAGAAAAAATGTGCCTCCATAGAAATTAAATGGTTTGAATCATCACACCATGTTCACTTCTAGGTAACGAGCTCCATACATCTGACATTCTAAATTTTGTACAGTCACCATCGCTAGACTTCAACCCCTACCTCCAATCAAAGAAATTCCCACCCAACAATGAAGAAGGCTACATGTGCTTGAAGTAGAAAATGTACTACCTCCAAAAATTCTTAGACAAAAAAAATCATGCTACGAGTGTAAGGGTGCGGGTCTCCAAAAATAAATGAGCCTCCTTAAAAGAAATCATAATCTTGAAGAAATTATTGCCTCCAAAAAATGTAGATGCCCAAAAAATACTTCAAATTCCTTTTTCTGCCAATGCTAGAGGAAATTCACCCATGTCTCTCTCAAGGAGCACCCACATCTCTCTCAAGGAAATCGAGCTCCAAAATGGTTGCTAAAGCTGCTTCAATAGGTAATTTGCAGCCACAAATGGAGATACATGACCTCTTCACCAATCAAATGCCTCCAAAAGAATTGAATTCATTCCTACAAAGAGAAATCATCCTCCAAAAGAAGGATCCCACCTTATGGAAATGATGTTAAATCAGTCTTCAAGAATTTGAAATGCCCCTCCTTAGAGTATAAAAATATGCTCTTTCAAACACTAGAATGAAACACCTCCCTCAAGGATGGAAATTGGAGCCTCTTTTGATAATTTTTTCCTTCAACAATCATAAAAAAAATTCCTCCGCTTGCAAATCAAGGCTCATAGAAATTATGGTCACCACAATAAGCAGAAAGCATGCTTGGCAAAGAAATTTCAATCACAGCAAATGCAAAGACCTTTCATCAGGAAAATTGAAAATGAGGCATCTTTGAAATTTAAAATTTTTTCAAATTCCAAAATAAATGATCTCATAGATCTCCAATGCAAACTCTTAAAAAGGATTCACAGATGGGTGGCTCTGATACCATGTAGGTGGAACCCAAGATCACCATTTGTAGGATCAACCTTCATAAAAAAAAAAGAGAGATAATAAATTACATAATAGTATAGCCTTTTAAATGCAAAAAAAATAGGTGATGAGTGTAAAAACTACCCACACGGGAAAAAGGTACCCGATTAATTAAATGCACTATTAAACTATAATGCAAGTCTAAGTAAACTTAAGTTGTAAATGTAATTTACTCTAATAGAGCCAATAAAAAATTAATAAATAAATAAATATTTAGAAAAAAAATATAAAAAAATATCCTCATTAATGTTCACTATAATACACATGTTTCACCAAAAGGAATTAGAAAAATAATTTTATTTAGGTCAAATTATGGTGTCCATACACATGCATGGTATGGTCCTAAAAAGTGACTTTTGAAAAGTGGTTTTTATACATGCATATTAAAAATTATTTTGTATCATCTCAATATTAGAATAAATGACATATTTGAAAACTAGACTCAAAATACTAAATTTCATATTGCTGAAATATTTTAATAGACAATCTGTAAGTGCTTCAAATTTTTAGTCTAACTATGAAAATTTCTCAAAATCCAGAAAAACACTTCCACTTTTTGAACATTTTGTGGACCCAACTTCTTGCACATACATCTAAAGAAGGTTTTTGAAAGATGCAAATTTGATTAAGTGTGGTGATTTGAGTGTGAACTTAATACCTATGTGTGGCATAGAAAATTGGACACTCTTGAGAAAAGAGAAAATTCCATGCTTAATTTGAACCTACTTTTGAGTACCCCTGCATTATTCTTTCTTCAAAACAACATTTATAGGCCCCTAAGACCCATTAATTTTTATCTAGAGGCCCATTTCACTTGAAAATCATATAAATCCTGACAAAAAACATTTAATTCATTCATATCCCAAAAAAACACCTCCAAAAACCATTATTGTGACCCATTCATCACCATTGGTGAATGAGTCCCCTTTGGTGGGACCCATTCTCCAAGGGTGGTGAATAGTCCCTTTTGGGGAAAAATTCAATTTTGAGTAGGAAATTCACCAATTTAATTTTATTTTTTGTGAATGTTGGCCTCTTAGGTCTAAATAATGAGAAAATTAGGTATTGATGCCTATAAATACACATTTTAGGTCATTTTTCACATTTCCTAGTCTTGTTTAGAAAGAAAATTCAAAAGTCCAGTATCAAGAGTCTTCCACAAGAAGTTTCATTAGCATTTCTACAACAAAGTTGAAGCTTTTGGACAACAAGAGAGGAATTTTTCAGATCTTCAAGCTCACTTCTCATTGAAGATCCAACATTACAAAGAGTTGATGATCGATGCCTATGGAGAAATCTAGGTTGAGGATATGCAATTAGCCATCAAATCACACCTAAAGACTTGCTTTCAAACTGATTCCATCTTCCATTTTCTCTCTATCTCCAGATTTAAGGTTTGCATAAAATTTACATGTCATTTACATTTTCTTGTAATGTTGTAGGGTTTCTAGGATTGAAGTCTTTCATCATTCAAATCACATTTGTTCATCTTATTCTAGCACATTAGAATAGGGTTTGAAACTTGAATTTGTAGAAAAATAAAAAGAGGACTAATTTTCCATAAATGGTGAATGAGTCCCACTAGAGGTACGTATAAGAGATGAATGCAGATTCCAATACCCATTTGACAAAAACCAGTTTCTGGGCAAAAACCCTAACTTGGGACTAATTTTCCCAGGGAGGCGAATGAGTCCCAGTCAGCCAAAGTCAACGTTTCTAGTTTTCCAAAGTATTTTCTAGTCTCCATCAGATATACAAGTGCACTCATTTTGTTTTATAGCTTTCTATTTGGTTCTATTTGCATTTTTATTTATCTTTTTAAGTATTTTGCAAACATCGTTGTGTTTTCAAACACTCCATATTTCATTAGGTTTTGCATACATAATCTATCAATTTTATCATTTTGTTACATCTAGATCATTGGATTTAGGGATATTTAAATTATCATTACATTAGTTTGAGTGAACCACCACAGTTTTTGGCCTACATCTCTCTTTTTAGGTGAAAAACCCTAAGAGAGCAAGAGCAGTACATAGCCCCCAAAAATTGTTGGTTCACTATGACTCCAAAGAAATGAGTAGAAGGTTATGCATTTGTAGTGTGCTAGTATTTACTAGAAGTAGTGAGCTGAAGGTTACATATGGCATAATTTTTTAGTGGTGGATTTCACCTATTGACTTGAAATAGTGAATCTCTTTCTAATAGTATTCTTTTATATTCTTTCTTCTTGGAAATGAGCCACTCGACAGTGAACATTTCTTCTTTTTCTAGGGAGTGAGCCTAATTGTATTTTTTGTTTCAATTCATCTATATGGGAGATAATCCTCATTGATGTGTTTGCATTACTATTTCATATATTTACATTCTACTAATGCATAATAAGGGTTTAATGGTTGATAAGGGTTTGAAAAAATATTGAGGGTTTAAATATTTTCAAGTATAGAATTGATTCACCCCCCCACTTAGTTTTCCTATGCGTCTAATGGAAAGTGGTGAAGAAATTACTCTTGTACTTAAGAAAGTATGCCCATATATGACAAAAGGATTCAAATACTTGGATCCTAGATAAAGAGTGATAAAGGACATAAGGTCACTATCTACCAAATTTAGTAAGGTGGAAGCAAAAGGGGCCTTGCCCTTGGGAAAGGGTTCTTGATGATGTTTTCCAAGAATATAGCCTTTAAAGATGTCTTATATGCATGAAACATTAGGAAGACTAAGTACTATCTCATTTGTACTCAAGTTCTACAAATACTCATAGTTGATATGACCAAAATAGTTATGCTAAATTTTACTCAAGGAATCTATATGGGTAATGTGTGATTAACCAATCAATAAATAAAAATCATAGAGACTATATAATATAGACTCATGATCAACTCTATTCAAAAAATTAATTGTGTTTAGATGATAGTGATCATGAATGACATCATTAGGAAAAATCTCAATTATCTTACCCTCTAGT
Organism: Sequoia sempervirens; assembly: GCA_007258455.2. Classification (NCBI taxonomy): domain Eukaryota; kingdom Viridiplantae; phylum Streptophyta; class Pinopsida; order Cupressales; family Cupressaceae; genus Sequoia; species Sequoia sempervirens. The sequence continues at coordinate 152,075,856 of VDFB02026320.1, forward strand.
GTGAAAAATTTGGTCAACATAGAGAATATTAGAAAAGATCTTAGGAACATGGAGAATATCCTTAATGGTATAATTAATCCCAAAACAAAAGTCTATGAACTATTTCCCATTATAATATGAGAAGTGCTATAATTAGAAAGGGACTCAAGTAGACAAGATGAATGAGTCATGTGATGTGAGGCTCCTAAGTCTATAATCTAATTATGTGTTGAATATGAATCTTGTTCTAAAAGTTCATGACCCGTACCTATGTGATTAGTACTAGAATTAAGGAGTGAAATAGTGTTTTTTCACATGGCCTCTTCTATTGACTTGAGTCTCTTGTAATTTTTGGTAATTGCATGTCCCTCGTAGCCACAAAAATTAAAATGATCTCTTGATTTCTTCTTCATCTTTTAGGAAGACTCACCAATCTTAGATGGTTTTCTTCTTTTAAGTGTAGATTGATATTTTTTACCTAACTCTATATTAGGCTTGGAGGAGGTCTCACCTTTTGATGTAGATTCTTTCTTAGATTTCTATGTGTTCTTGTCTATTCTTACTTATTTTCTTAGATGATCGGGTGACCACTACATGAGTCTTATGACTAGAACTTAACTCCAACTATATTCAATTTTCCTATTCCCATGTGAAGTGATCACAAAATATCTTAAATGAGGGAAAGGTGAATGTAACTCCCAATTCATCCATAGTGGTTGTCGAAATGGAAAATGTATCCCTCTACATTTTTTCATGCTTGCTCGAGCCTTCCTTGTTAAATTAAACTTAATGTTGCCTTGATTTAGTGTTGTAATGTGTTTAACACATTCACATTAGGTATTGGACCCTTGTAAACTAAATCGACTTAGTTGTACCTTATTTAATATATTGTAAAGTGTATCCTAGAACTTTCACACTAATTTAGGTTTTTCATTATTAATTAAGATTTTTTATGCCTTATTTTTCCTTATTTTGCATCCATAAGCCTTGATTAATGCATCTTTTCAAGGATAATACCAATATCAACCAACATCTAATCATGATTTAGGTGTTTTTGGATTATATGTCCCAAATTTTGTGATATAGGACTCATACACCACCTTGGGCATATGGGTCCCACCCAAGTTTTGGGGCCCCAATCCTGATTTCACACAAACCTAAGTATTTATTGAAAAACTATGTCCCATAGCGTAGCCTAATGGGACTTGTATGCCACTTCTATCATATGAGTCATGTGTGGCTTAAATAAGTATAAATAAAAGGCTATTTCACTCATTTTTCACCTAACAAGCAATCAAGTGACCTAACAAACAATCAAGTGACCTAATAGGTAACCAAGTCACCTAGCAAGCTGAATAAGCATCCTTATAGAAAATTTGAATTTACAAGAGCATTCAAGAGTCGATTATCAAGTCTTTTGGAGAATTATTCAAGTATCAAGGATCATGTCAAAGTCATCATGCATCATTTTTGTTTTTGAGCTAACATTTGTGATGTAGGGTTTCATGATTCAAGCAAGCATTTAATTCAAGATCCATATCATTCAAGCAAGAGTCAAGATCTATATCCATTAGAGTTATTTCATACGTGTTCACAAACTTTATTCGTAGGGTTTGGTGAGTTGCAACATATGATTTTGTTCATTCATCACTCCTCCTTTCTATTTGATTTCATTACAAGGTTTGATTACCAAAATGGGGTTTGACCAAGATAAACGCCTTTCCACTAAAAAAATAATTTTTCCCTTTTTAGTGTGTGATTTGTAGATCCAAGTTGAAGACACTCTATGGAGCAAGATTGGAGAAAAATTTTCAAGTGTGCAAAGTTGTTAAATTAGTCACCTTGTTTTCAAGACCATTGAAGGACACCTGCAAAGCATAATTTAGTAGTTTAAAGCTAGAAACTAAGTTGAGAAGATAGAGAAGAGATTAAAGAGTAGATTTAGATCTCGATCCTCTAAAAATAAAAGTAAGATTGATACACCACTTTTGGTGTATGAGTCCTAGTACAGTTAATTTTCCAGCTTTCAAGACTTCTAGACCTATCACTACCAGATTTCTATTCTAGCCTAGAAACCCTAATCTAGGACTAAATTTCCCAGCCTGGTGTATGAATCCTAGTGTGCATTAAACTTACCATTTTCATAAATTCAGGTATTCATCCAAGATTCTATAGGTTTCTAGGCGCACATCTCTAATTTCTTAGTTTCCTATTCTATTTTTGCATAGATTTCTAGATCATTTATTGTAGTCTTGCACATCATTAAGTTTCATAATTATATTTTTCATGTTACTATTCTTTCCAAGCCCTATCTTGGTGGTGAACCCTTCTTTATTCATTTATCATACCCTAGGACAACCTTTATCAGATCTCTTTCCTTCATTCCATCCTTGGATTGAGATTTCTAGGGTTTCCTTGAGTGAAACAAGAGTGTGAATTAGGAACCCTATCTCCTCAAAGATAGAAATCCATCTATTTTCATTGTTTTAGTGGTATATAAAGTAGAAATGGAAAAATAAAAAGGTCCTCAAAGCTTATAAAGGATAAAAATCATATGCCTTATCATTTTTATGCCTTCCACAACCATATTATAAAAGTGATTTCAATGAATTAATTTTTACTAGAAATTTCTTAAAAAATGGAAATGAATTAGGTTCCAATTTAGTCAACTTTACCTCAATTTGTAATTCCCAAAACTCATTTACTATACATAAATAATCCTTGCACATATCTTAAATCTATTGAGAGTCTTGGAACGGGTTGTCTAAAAACATGAAGTGCAATAATACCCATTGCTTAATACATCTTTTTTAATGAAAATATAGATCATATTCTTGATTAAAATTATATACAATATACTACAAGGTAAACTGTAATCCCTTGGACTTGAGAAATATGTTCATCTAATATTTCAAGGTGTGATAATTGTATAATATAAGTTGCTCAATAGAAGAGGTACCATCATGTGTATGTTTGATTTTGAGATTTGCAAAGTTACTAAATGCTAGTTTTGAGTGCCTTTTAATTCTTATAGGTAGTATAGGATACAAATTTACTCCCCACAACAAGAAAAGCCAAAACATTTTGTACGTTTAAAAACTATAAATTGAGAAATAAAAAAATTCACTTTATAAATTTAATAATCCCTTTATACCTACTAAATTCAATATAGAACGATAGGTTTACTTACTATTCAAAGCACTGAACTAGCTTTATAGCATTGTAATAATTGTGAAAGAGGGAGACTCGGGCCAAAATTTATGAGTGTGGAAGAAAAAAGGTGGATCTAACTTCAACAAAAAATTATAATTAACAAGTATAAGAATATAGAAAATATACTAGTACCAATATAATGTTGTTATAACTAGATTTCTAATGATATATTATTTGTAAAAATCTAAGTCTCTATTCCCGAGATATACATAATTTTTAAAAATAGGTCAAAAGGGAATAAATAAAAATTAGGTGGATAAAAATTTATCCCTTGGTCGTGTTGTGGATTAGGTGTGGTGAATAGCTACTTCAAATTTAGTCCTTGGGCATACACATGAGTTGTGGTAGGGTTTAAGCATTATGAAAAGCTGCAATGGTAGTGCAGTGGTGATGAACATGTGATAACAATATATAGGTGGCTATCAAGTGGTGGTTAAGAAATTATAAAAAAAACTAGGTAGATTCTAGAAGAACTAGTTTTTCCCTAGTAAAACGTACAACTCAATGGAGTAATGAAAGTGTAATATAAAAATTATATAGGATGATGAAAAATTATGTAGAAACAAAAAATAAATGTTGTTGTAGAGCCTATAACTAGTGTATAGTAGTGTACACCTATACCTACACATAATTCTATATAGATTCCATAAAAATATATATTTTTTACATGTATTTAAATGGTATCCAAAAAATAACTAAATATTTTCTAGTTGAATTTCAAATTAATTAATATGTTATCTTAGAAATTGTAGGCATTTTGAGTGCAATAGCGAGGTATATTTTTATCTAAGGTGCACTATTTGAATGCTCAAGGTTGAATCTCTCAAATAAATGATAAAGAATTACAAATCTAGAGCTTTGATACCATATTGAAGTTGATTATGTAACCTCACAGTTTTCAAAAGTCACTTGCAATCAAACACCTATTAAAAAAAAATTATTGTAAAAGCTTGATAATTCTATTGTTCCTAGTCAATAAATGAGTAATATAATGTATAATGTATTTAATGAATTATCTTTGATAAATAATAAAGAAAACCTTAATAGAACTCTAGAAAAAAATTACATGACCCAAGTAAGTTTAAGTATGCTAGTGTGAAAAGGGACATAATAATTAGGAAATCACCTTTTTAATCTAGCATCTTTAATATGTTATTGAACAACCTTGAAAAGATTAAAATGAAATACTTATTTTAGAGCCCTAGAAGTGAATTTGGTTGAAAAGTTATAATTTCATAGTAACTTCTTCAAATCCTCTTCCTATGAGCTCAAATAAAAAATATAGTAGCTTAAGTATGTCCTTGATCAAACCTCCAAAAACAAGTTTTTTTAATTGAGAAAGATATGCAATTTATGAGAAAAAACTCTTAAATTAGAAAAATTAGTGTGTTTCTTTCTTTTGGAATGCCAAGATCATGCTCTAATACCACATTTATTAAAATATCTTCCATAAAAAAATGCTTTTAATATTTGATAATACTCAAAAGTAATATCCATTTTTAAAGGAGAAAAAATTAAAATGTCTCCAAGAAGAACACAAATTATAATATAATAATCATAGACTAACAACTAGCTTCTTTAGACATACATACATATGCCTTGACTGCACCCTAGTTGACATTAGTACATATCTAAGAGTATATTAGTGCTGGTATACATTAATTAAGAGTAATGATAGTCATAGGCTAACTATTCTTATCCTAATGAATGCTATAGGATTAAGAGCATTTAAAATGATATTAAAATGGCATGAAAAATAATCTATGGTCAATAGCTAACCTAAGTCACACATTCCACCTTTGACATTTGGGGGACACAAAAAAGACCAAAAGAAACTATTTGGTTATTTTCCTCAAGGAAGAGCTAGAAATAGTTGATTAGGGTTTTGGTCCACTTTTAATTTATGAATTATGGATTGAATGATGTGATGTGTTTGATTGATGATGCAAACTAGGAAAAAAATACAAGTACAATAAACTATCATAAATTCAAAGAAGTACAAAGCTGAAATATGCAAACAAACACTAGGAGAGTAGAGTGTAAGACATAAGGAACCTAGTATCAAAATTTGGAGTAGAAATAATTGGACAAGGGTGAGGGAAACCCCTCTTTGACAATAGTGATTTAAATCATATTGTTAGAACTTGTAGAGGAACATCAAAGTCTATAAACTTTCTTCCATGTCAATGTCAACTTCTAAAGATTGTCACTTAGTGAATAATCAATATTGCCCTAATTTGATGAAAATGTTTTGCATACTTGATCTAAGGTTTGATGTGTTGAGTTATTCAATATTCTTTAATCCACTTCAAACTTGTAACCTACACGAAATAAAAGAGAGGAAGTGTAGTGTCGTATAGGGTATTTCCCTAAGTCAAACCCCATTTTGGTGTTTCCACCACCTCAAACAACTATGGTTATTTTTTATAAAGAGTGCTTACCCTAGGTTGAGTAGAGGAAAATGATAAAAATTGAATGGTAAATCACTATGCTATAACTTACCACCTATATTTGCATTCTTTGTTGGATTGAGGTCAATTAAATCATCTCATACAAGGAGAATTTAATATTTTTTAAAAGATCCTACGAAAGGGTTAGTGCTCGTAACAATGTAAAATATAAAACATGAAGTATCCTACTATTCATGGATTTGATTATGTATTGCAAACAATATCTAAGTTACTAATAAGGTGATGTTAAAATGTTGCATATTCTACTCTTGAATTGCCTTGATTTCCATTTTGAATTGCTTGATTGATCAAAATTTCATTAGGTATTTCAATAAAGAAAATGAATTATATTTATATGTATTTTACCATTTTAACATTTATCATTTTGATAAGCTAACAAATGATTTTGAATTTGCAAACATATTGAGGAAAATAATATAATATTAAATTTTCAGAAAAAGGGTAAACAAGGGTGAGGGTTCCCTAGTCTAGACCTATTTTAATTTTTAGGTGGTTGTGAAATACATAATTAGTTTAGTTTCCCAAAATTCATTCAATCTCTTGAAGATGACAATAAAATATATCATTATTAAGCATAATTACGCTCAAACACTTAGGGGATAGCCAAACATAATGTGAAATTGTCAAGGGTGACAATTTCAATTGCTATAGATATATAAGATAAATATATAAATTACATACATGTGTATAAGTATTACCATTTTTTAGGTAGAAAAAATGTTTTTAATTTTTGTTTTATTCCTTATATTAATATATAACTGTTGTGTAGGTTTTTACCAAAAAAACTCAAGGTTTGAGGGATTGGTCTCCAAAATCATATTGTGTGTTACTTATGTTACAAGCTAATACAAACCAAATAAGAAAACCTTAAACAAATACAAACACCTAAACCGCCATTAAGTAAAATACTTGTAACATAATCACACACTACACAAACTCCCTAAGGCACTTCATCCCTATAATTATTTTTTAAGCATAAAATGAATGTAGAGATTTCAAAGTAATATTAAGGATAAATACAAATTTATATCAATCATATTGAGTTTGTCTATTTTATAAACTAAATTGTAAAGCTATAATTTAAGGAAATTCACCATTAAAATTAATACTCTGGTCCTATCATACGTATGAAGGAAATAATATAAATAAATTGAAAATATAATTCAACCACTTCTAGGAAAAGATATATAATCATAAGATTTTAAATTGTAAATGTTTTAGGGAAGAAGAACCAAAAGCCATGCAGAATAACTTTGAAACCATACAACAATTACATGAAATATTTTAGAACTTCCATTTTTAAAAATATGACATCCAAACTCTGATATTCAACACTAATACAAAATATTTATTATACTTGGTTTTGACATACATATAAAATTAAAATACTAACACATAAACATTGTCACCAATAACTATATGATTAGACAATAGTGTCCAATTGGTTTAACCACAGATACTATCCAATTGTCTTTAAAACTGAAATCAGGTCCAAATAAAAAAAGGTTGATTATGAGGTGAGGCAGGCAATGATTCCGAGCACAGACAATAGTGTATGAGGTTTAATGAAGGGAATTAATTTTGGTTCATTTTCTAATTTCTATCTATTTACATTTATTCTTACCAACACTTATTTTTACACATTTGATTCAACCTTATTTTTATTTACAACTATTTCTATACATTCAATCTATTATCAAGACACATTTCAAATTGGTTCTCTTAAAATTTTCATGCATTAAAGATAAATTTGAATTAATCAAGGTTCAACATGAGCCATTTAGATTTCAACCACAATATTTTGGATTAGTGTAGAGTCAAAGATGGTGACCTCATCAAAGAAATCAATTTTAATACTTTGATCAATTGATTCTACGCATTTTCAACATCTATATTTCATTATTAGTTTGAGAGAAAAGCCCCTCTATCTCTTGCATTTATTTTCATAGAAATATTATTAATTTATTATCATTCCCAACTCATAACTCAATCAAGGTTATTTTGAGTATGATCTTTTGCATCTTTCTAATCAACCTAGATTTAAATGTTATGGGAAATTTTTTATCACATTTTGAGTAAACTTAGCATTCCTATAACTCCCTATGGATTTTTTGTCCCATCATAAATTGTCACCCTTGAAAATTTTACCTTATGTTTGACCCCCCGTTAAATTATTGGACCTAATTGAGTATTTAATTTTCTAAATTATGCATTCTATGACCTATTTTTTATAATTTTGAGGAATTGCAACTGCAAATCAATTGCATTTATTTAAGAACTTTCCTCGACACCTAAACTCCAAGAAAATAGGGTGTGAGTGTCCCTCTATTTTGGCTCAAAATTCAAACATGTTAGTGCCAATTTAATATTTGCAATTCAATTGTCTAAAGTCAGTTATCAAGATTTAATTTTTGGGAAATTGAATAAATATCTATAAATACCTAGTTATTACATCATTTCAAATCTAACAACCAAAGAGATCTATCAAGAAGTGAACATCGAGAGCAATTACTATCATTGACAACAAGTTAAGAGCAAGATTTTCAGAGATTTTTGCAAAAATTCAAGATCCTATCATCATGTTTAATTCTATGTGATTTTATATGTGTTCATGTTATCAATGTTTTGTGAAGGCTAACACTTTTGCAAGTCTCCAAAGTATTCAAGCATTCAAGAAAATAAAGAAACCAATATCAAGACCTTGAAGTGATGTGCATGGCTTCAATTCTTCAAGGAAGCCATTGAAAGGTTGTGAGTAGCAACACTTTGTGATTTCATCATTCCTTCCTATTCATTATCCATTTATCATTGATATTGTTGTTGTGGAAGTGGAAACACTTACATGAGGTTTGACTGAGGTAAGACCCTAAAATGGTCCAACATTTATTCTCTTTGTGAATGTGAAGATCCTAGGTTTGAATTATATTGAAAGGATTTTGAAGAAAAAATATTCATTGTTGCATTTATTGTCATAACACTTGTCAAGTCATGAAAAATCGGTTATAGAAATACCCAAAAGTGTTATGACAAATCCAAAGTCAAAATTTTAAAGCTTAGATTTGACATCAGAGAACCTAAAAAATAAATCTAGAAAAGAATATAAGGACACTCATGCCTTGGGCATCCGTGTCCTCCATTTTCTACCCCAAATTGGAATCACAAGTGCACAATGCCTTGTTCTACACATTTTTATTGTCCAATTTTTTCTGTGAACTTTTGTACCTTTGTATTTTCATCATAACAATAAATTACATTGTTAACATAGTTATATTATTTCATTTCAACATTAGGAAATTTCTAGATTTGGTTAAGGTTTGGTTGACTTGCCTATCGAGCTATAAATCAATCTCATACCTTGTCTAAATCCATCAAACCCTCATTCCATCCTTGCATTTTAAATTCATCACATCTCTCCCCATCATAACTCTAGAGTTTGATGAAAGGTGTTTGCATACTTTATCTAGGGTTTAATTTATTTTATCCACTTCAAAACTATAACCTATGATCTAACTTGGCAAGAGAGGAAGGGTAGTGTCATATAGGGCTTGCCTATGTCAAATCCCGTTTTGGTGTTTCCACCTCGACAAACAACTATGATGATGTTTGATAAAGAGTTCTAAATCCTAGGTTGGGTAGAGGACAATGGATAAAAATTGAATGATAAATCACTATGTTGAAAATTACCACCTAGATCTATATTCTTTGTCAGGTCGAGGTCATTTAACTCATCTCACACAAGGATACTTTGATAGTTTCTTGAAGATCCTACAAAAGGGTTAGTTCTCATAATAATGTCAAACATAAAATATGAAGTATCTTACTATGCATGGATTTGATTATGCATTCTAAAAAATATCTTGACTAATGAGGTGATGTAAAAATATTTCTTATTCTACTCTCAAATTGCCTTGATTTCCTTTTTGAATTGCTTGATTGATCAAAATTTCATTAGGTGTTACAATGGAGAAAAGGACTCATATTTATATATATTTCAACATTTTTTACATTTATTATATTGATAAGCTAACAAATTATTTTTAATTTGCAAACATATTGAGGTAAACAATATAATATTAAATTTAAAAAAAAAAGGTAGACAAAGGCAAGGGTTCCCTAGTCTGGACCTATTTTAATTTTCAAGTGTTCATGAAATAAACAATTAATTTAATTTCCCAAAATAAATTCAATCCCTTGAAGACAACAATAAGCCACCACTTGTAGTAGAGTTGGATGGGGCATGGGGTTTGCATCCCTCATGGTCACAAGTTCGACTTTGCTTCATAGTGGGAAAGGCAAGGGTGAGTAATATTACTTGTTCCTCATCTGCTAACCTCAGGTATAGGAATGGGCTTTACCTCTAACCTCCATGAGGTTAGATCAATTTTGAAGTGAAAAATTGTAGCAGAGTTGGCTAGGGCTTGGGGTTTGCATCCCTTGAGGTCATAGGTTGGACTTCACTTCGTAGTGGGAAAGGAAAGGGACAGTAATATTAGTTGTTCTTGCTTTGTTGAACTAGTGTATAGGAATGGGATTTAACTCTAAAATCCATGAGGTTAGATAAATTTTAAAGGACAATACCATTTTGAGAGGGTTTTTTGAAATGAGGGACCACACGAAACAGAGTAAAATTGATTTGATGTTGGATTTTTGTGCTCCCCATTTGTGGGTCTGAAGCAAGTTTTTGTGCTCCCCAATATTGGGTTTGAAGGAATCCATATTTTATTTTTGTTCACTTTATTGGTGCTGCTCCACAAGTAGCAATTTATCAAGAAAAAAAAAACCATTATTCAATGTTAGTAATCCATGTTTGATTATCCTGTATATATTGGCTTACCAAACTATCAGAATCATTAGATAACTTTAAAATAATTTAAAATTTAATTGCACATTGCAACCCGATACCCGGTACCCACTATTCTCCTTTACCCATGAAATTTCCTAGACTTCAGTTTTATTGGACTTCCATCTTACTAGACTCCATCTTATAGAACTCCATCTTATCAGACTCCAAATATCAAACCAAAACATTCTATTCAAAATTTCTTTACCTTTTTCCTTTTCAATAATTTCCGGTTCTTAGTACTCGATACCTGGAACACTTACATTTTGAAGTACTTCTTTGATTAAATATTTCTCTTTGCTTCACTTCTGGTGATCTTTCAACATGCTATCTCTTACCATAAGATTTATTTTTCACTTGGGTCCCCAAGTCTTTCAATCTCCGGGTGTGTTATGAGACCACACAATAGGAGTGATTTGCTTAGATTGGCGAATGAGTCCCATTACATCAAAAGATTATATTTTATATTGTTTCAAACCTCCTTCCAACCATCTCCAAATTTTTAGGTGCACATTTTCCTTTCTTTAGTTTTCTATTTTTTTTCATTTACATTTCTAGGTCATTTAGTGAAGTTTTGCATTGAATTAGGGTTTTTCATTACATCTTACATTTCAAAATACATTATATTTTTCTTTCCAAGTTCTTACTTGGTAGTGAACTAATTATTAGTTTACATTCAGCCCCTAGGACAGCCCTATTGCAAGATCTCTTTCTCCTTTTCATTGAGATCTATAGGGTTATCCTTGGGTGGAATAGCTTGGAAGTGGGTGTTCTCTATGTCCTAAACCATATGATAGAACCCATCACCATTTAAAGATGATCTAGATGATAACCATGATTTTCTTTCATATGTATTAAAAATATTAGATGATGAATGGGATTAATTATATTCTACACCCTCTTTTATGGAATAGTACAAAATCTCAAAATTTAAACCTAAAGAGTTTTGTGTTTTATCTTATTCTACATCAACAAATTCAAAAACATTAGCACATTATGGTGATGGGGATTGTTGACTTATATCCCTCATAATTGGAAGTTGCCTAACTTTAAAAACTTAAAAATATTTTATCTTCTCACAAAGGAACCAATTCTTCTCACAAGCATGTAGATACAATTTCTTCATCTAAGTTGGAATAATATTATGGGCTTCGATACAAAATTCTTTCTAAAAATGGATAAATGAATTTAACATAGAAAAAAATGATAAGGATCAAGTGAAGTCTATACAATACTCTTTCGAATAGGGTCTAGGTTTCCAAACTTCAGCCCCATCTTCATCAAATTCAATATCATCTATTGTGTTTATTACATCTTGTGGTAAGAGAGCAATATTTTCTTCACAAGAGAAAGGAATGTCTCCTACTATTAAGTAAGAACACATTTTTTCAAATATTCTCAAAGCCTACTTGATTAATCTTCCTTTGAATTTATTTTTATTTTTAATTTTTTATAAAAGTGACTCATTTTGTGCATATGATTGAGTGAATTTTCATTCTACCAATGAATTTTAGGCTTGAGTAATAAAAAACAACTTAGTGATTGTGGTTCCCTCCCATGTGTTGATGCACCTAATCAATCTAAACAATAATGATGTCTTCTATGGTGTTACTCCTCACTATGTGGAATTTGTAGCTTTATGTGTTTTCCCATTGTCATTCATGGTGGTACAATCTTAAGTGCAACCATAATTTTCATGGTAGAAAAATGATAGTCTCTTGTGTGGTTTTCCTTGTCTCTACAGTCAAGGGGCAAGGTTAATTTTGGAGGTGTATATTCTTTCCAAGGATCCCCTCTTCTACTTTTCTTCCTTAAAATACAAAAATAATTTTTTTTTTGACATATTAATGGGGGGAATATCCCCTATCTATTGCATATATGTCTTTTGAGATTTGACTTATTGACATCCCTCTTTGGTGGTGATGTTCTTTATAGTTCCCCTTGAGGTGTGATTATCAATTCATCCCCTATGATGTTAAGCATTTATTCATCCCCTATTATGTTAAGAATTTATTTGTTCCCTAAAATTATAAAAAACTTTAAATTTTTCTTTAGTAGAGGGTCAATTTCCCCTCTTCCCATTTTATCCTTTTGGTTGAAAACACATTTTTAAAGTTAATTTTTTCCTATTTCACTTTTTTTTCAAGGTTTTTCAATAGTTTTTTAAGGTTTCTTACTTGTCCTATCTCTCCCTCCTCTTCAATGGAGTAGTACAAATTATTTATTTTTCTTTGACTATAGATCTTGGCTCTACCCAACCATACTGGGAATCTCAAATTACATACCTCTTTTTGGAGGGCTTGTTCATTCTCCTAAAGTGTGATGAAAACTTTCATCAAATAATCCTTGCTACCTCAGGTATTCTAATGTGTGTGTGGATGGGTATTTCGTTGAAGGATCCATCAAAATATTTGGATCTTCAATTGACTCTAACAAAAACCTACCTACAAGCCAACCAAGGGAGAAAGGAGCTGCAATATCCATCAAGTGATTGCGGGCATAACCATTTACATAACATTCACACCACATAGTGAACCCAAACCCTTAATTATGTCACAAATAACAATTTTATAAAGAGGGGAATATTTTTGTTACCATTGATCTATCCTCTAGTAGATTCACTACTAGGAGTGGTAGGAAGATCTCCTATTCACAACCTTCGCATACTTGATTTTCCTTTGAAATCTCCATATATTAATGTTTTTATATTGAGTTGGATGAAGAAATCTATATATGTGAAAGGAGACTGCATCTCACATCTAAGTCATTGTGTTCAAGGTAGAGGTGAATTATATTATTAAACTTGGTCAATCATGCCTCCACACATGAAGAATTAGGTTTTGTAGTAGAAAAAAATTCCCTCATCAAGACCAAGGCCTCAACCATCCTTGGTAGCGTGAAAAAGTATTCCATAACTACTCATGACCTTAGTGATCATTATTATGTAGCAAGGGTGGCTAGAAAATACCATCTCACTACATGTGGACAACAAAATCCCTACTAATGGCATGAAATTTTAATGGCCTTCCAACCATGCGAGCCTCCATGTAGGCTCCATAGTCCCAAATCTCCCTATTTTTCTTAGGCTTAACATATTCCCTATGATTTTTCAAATATGGATGAGGCTTCTAGAAGACTTTCACATAGTCTCAACTTTGTCTCCAACACTTCCCTTTGAGCTCAAGCTTCGACATGGCCACATCACCATCCCAGGCATGGTCAGCCCTCCACCACCTCCTCAAGACTTAACACAAAAAAACTAGGTGGTTAATTCTAAGAGTGTATTTAATATTTTTTACTATATGATTAGTTTCCTATCTAATTACCTTGCAAAAACTTGCAAACATGGAGCTAGATATTGAAGTGTGGGTATTCAAGGAAAACTATTTCCATGATGATTACATTGGTGTTGAGATGATTTGGGAATTATGTTGTTTTTGTAAGACCCCACTTTGCATGTGAATAATACAATCTTAATTTTGTTATAAACTTATAGATGCTTAGATATACTTCAGGCAATGCATAGTGTGATTTCATGAAAATGTGTTTTTATTTCATTTTGAAATGTTTTATTATCATTGCCATGAAGGTATTAGGCACTTGTAAACTATGAATATGAATTGGGATTTTAATGAAATTGTTGCACAATTAAATCTTATTTTAGTTACCAAATTAATATGATATATGATTGTTGGTTATAATTTCATTGGTAATGTGCAGGAAAGAAAAGGGGTGCCAATACGAGAACAAAGAACCAATGGGAACAAATTGAAAGATACCCTTTTGTGCTTATGTATTTGATTTCCTTATTTTAGAGATGAGGAAATATAGTTACTATGTTTATTCTTTTGGGTTGAAAGGTTATTTAATTGTGTCATGTATGTTGGGGTTAAGGTTTAGGAACCCCTATCCAAGTGTGAAATTCGGATAGAACCTTAAGTGGGTCTTTAAATAGGGTTGTTGGTCAATTTCCTTGGTTGGGATGCAAAAATAAATCCCCTAGGGTCTTTACCATAGTGGTAGGGGTCAAGTGGGTATGCAATAGGGCACCAATGACATGATTTGACCCTTGAAAAGTCCTCATATTGAAGAGTGACGAGTTTAGAGGAGGGGGTGGAAAGATTGAGGGATTGTCCAAGTGCATGCATCTTCTTTAATAAGGAAATGACCCTCATTTATGGAGGAAAGGACACTCCACACATCCCCATCCAAGAGTTGCAAGTTGAAACTCTATATATTTTGAAGAAGAAGAATGAGTGGGGTGTTACCCACTTCTCCTCTTGGAGAACTTGAGTATAGAGGATAGAAAGAATGAGAAAAATAAGAGAAATTCATCTCTTGGAAAAAAATGAGGATGAAGATGGCTTTGGTTGGAGAGGAAGGATGGATACAAGATTTCAGTCCCTTCGTCTAAAAGAAAAGATAAGTTTTTTTTTTCCTTTTTCATTTTTCCTAGTTTCTTGGTTGTAAGGAGGTGACCTATTGTATGAATCATGTTTGGAAATAGAAAGTAGGGAACCTAGATGCCTGTAAATTGTGCTATGTTAGTTTTATCTCTTTGTAAAGATGAGAAAATACTCCATTTATCTTCGTGGAGCTTAAATATTTCCTTGCTCGGGGGTATGGCTAGAGCCTATGGGGCTCCATGACGCCATTATGGTAGGGTGGAGAGCAAGTCTTAGTCAACTGTGTGTGCTTAATTGTATTTGTTAAATATGTTTGTAATATGGAACGCTGGTGTTTTAATGTACATGTAAGAGAGTGGGAATGAGCAAGGCTAAAATTCATTTGTATTCAATAAAGTCAGTTACTTTCAATGTTATTTGTAGCAGTACATGTAAAAAAAAAGAGTGTTATATTATGTCTAATGAAGAAATGAGAAATAGAGAGAGAGAGAGAGAGAGAAAACCCTTATACAATGGTTTGTCATATATCTCATTTCCATCTGATGTCAAAAAAGAAAAGAAAAATGAAAGAGCTCAAGTAAATGGTATTTTATGGGGATGAAGGAAAGAAACAAATATTTTGAATGCCTATGCTACAAAATAGA
Organism: Sequoia sempervirens; assembly: GCA_007258455.2. Classification (NCBI taxonomy): domain Eukaryota; kingdom Viridiplantae; phylum Streptophyta; class Pinopsida; order Cupressales; family Cupressaceae; genus Sequoia; species Sequoia sempervirens. The sequence goes on from VDFB02026320.1 coordinate 152,091,409, forward strand.
AATAACTCTGTTAAATGCTTATTCATCAATACCTAAAGAAATGTTTCTGCATATCGTCCATTCTCTCTCAAGACAATAGGAAGTCGAGGAAACAATGAACAATGCCTATTACTTACCTACACGAATGTTTTACCGATTATCTACCTTAGTGTTTGTTCCTCATGAAGCTTTCAGCAAACAAGTACTACAAGGATGCATAGATACAAATGAATGGCACTTCTCCTGGGCACCCACGCAGCTCTCTCTTCCCACCTCCCTTTTTGCGTAAACCCTCCTTCAAAAGTTAGCATGGACACATAAGCAAACAGTGCATTTCAAGAAGTATTTGCAGTTTTATAGCCCTAGCTCCAATGAAAATATAATACTCTATATCTAAATGAAGATTTGAATGACATTAGTGGCTCTGAAATAAATTAAATTTGTGTGGATCCCTCGCCACTTGGTTTCCCCTGGAATAGAGAATGACCCTGAAAGTGGATGACAAATGAATAAAATAAATTAGTAATAAAAGATAGGAGGAGGAAATGGTTTATGGGTGATCATAGTTACCGTCGAAAACTTCCCCCATTGCAACACTTCACCCTGAACTCTACTATGAAGAGTTTAAAAAAATATATTGCAGCAATCAGTTTGAGGAAAACTAAAACTTATCCCAGAATAGTAACGAAGAAATTTCTAGCGGTCAGGCATTAGTATATTGAATAGTTGAAAAGCCTAGTTTTGGAATAAACTCAGCATGCACAGATAGACTACTTGTTTGGTTTAGAAATGAATTTACTGATGTTGGGCAGGACTGACATCAACAGCTATAGTGAGGTCTGCGCAGTAGTTGAAAGAAAGACTTAGCTATAATGTGGATAGTCATTATCTCTGTGGTCAGGCTTAGGTACAACAGATAGTATAAATGCTTAGACTGATGCCATGTAGCTTCCTGTGTAGAAGTAAGGTACAAATGAGCATTGCACGCTTAGTAAATAGGTTTCCTTTTATCAACTCCGCTAAACCATCGAACTGGCATTATCAGCGGTGCCAATGATAAAGATGTTTCACCCTGGGTTACTTTTCCCCTTGTGATAATTATTAACTCCTCAACCTAAGTAGGAATTGACTATCATTCTTGAGGTGATGGCGTATGTTATGTCAATAAAATCTTGTTCAAATTAGTAATTTCACCTCCATGTCGAACGCCTTAAGTGTTGGTTTAATAGTGGCCTCCAACCGTACTGTTTGATGTACCAGTGATTAAAGGCATTTAATGGGAGTAGCATTATTTCTAGACGTCTCCCTCTGCAAAGCAATTAGTATTTCTGACGAATGAAGTGTCACCCATCCCACTCGCAGCCAGGTCAATAAGTAGTAATCATATTGAGTAAGATTCTTGCCATAATACCTGCTTTTCTAGTTGTATTTATATTTCTTTATTTCTTGCTGCGTCTGGTTTCCCATCACCGAAGCGACCATGGAGGCTAAATTCAACCATGTTATTAAATGGGTCGTTGTCAGTATTATTGTCTAGATCTTCCAGCGTTAATTCTCCACCTAAATCATTCTCTTTGAAGTTAAACAGTGGATGTCAAATCATATCCATAATTGACCGATAGCCATATAATTAAAATGAGTTATGTTCACAAAATAATATCACCTCTTCGAGGAAGAAATCCTAGTCCAGCTAGTTTGATATTAATGTCAAAATACATATTAATATTACTGGTGAAAATGTTTATCGTTGAATTAGAAATATTAATATAGATGGGCCCCAATTTACGCTGGTAAGAAAGCTGTATTAGACAGGTTAAAACCATTTTTCATGAAATTCCATGCCGTAAGTTGTATTTATTGTCTTGTTTTGGTATAGTGTATTCATTTATCATATATCACCTTGTGAAATTTTACTGGAACTTATTATGGTCATCAAAATAAAAATAAAAGAAAATGATGTTCAAATATTATTAAATTAATAATAATGTCATTGCCAGTATTGAGAAATTTTAATAATAGGAAGAAAAAAAAATACAATATTTTGGCTGGTAAGATAATTAATATTTTCCAGGGTCTATTTAAGATTAAAATATAATTTATTTATTTTTTTGTAAAGAATAAAATATATTTATTTTGTGTCATTCCAGAATAAATCTTTTATTCTTAAGATTAAAAAAATTATTTATTTTAGTTTTAAACATCATTCAAGATAAATTTCTTATATATATGCTCTTCACTATTCTATCCAAAAAAAATAAATGTGAATAATAATTCACTGGGCTCATTATATAATTACATTTACGTGATATTTTATTTATTTATGAATGAGATAAATTAGTATATATATATATATATATATATATATATATTACTTTGTTCGTTATTTAGTTATGAAAGAGATAAATTAGTAAAAATAAAATAAAATAAGGGTATAGAGTAGTAGTATTGGTGAAAAATAAAATAAGATAAAATATAGGAAGTTCTTTTAATTGCAGAGTTACTTTATTATACATCATTGTTACCATGGAGAATATTATGGTAGAGTGAATAATAAGCTAAATCTTTTAACATCTTAAAGTAAAGAAAATAAAATTACCCTCCCTCTTTTTCTCTCATCAACTAATATTTTGAAATCAGAAACTTATAATTTAACGACATGCATGTAGAAAAGAGGAACAAAGAATATTTTTTTGGGTTTTAAAAAAAAGAATTTATATAAATAAGAAAGGAAATAGAGAAAGGTGAGAAATTCTAGGAAGACTAAAAGAATAAGTTATGGAATAAAAATCAAGAACTTAAAATAGGGAATCTAAATATATCTAAAGAAAAACATTTTAACAAATAATGTTTAAATATATTTAGAGGTATCTTAATGGTTAATTTTTCTCTAAAAAAAGCAAAGGGGATGTATATATATAATTATGTTTATATAAATAATTTATTCATAATTATATTATATTTGTATATCAATATACCTATATTATTTATCATTATTATTATTTTTAAAATATTATCATTTAAGGTGAACAAAATTATACCTACAAATATTACTTGATCTTTATGGAGATTAAAAAGTATATAGAAATAGAAAAAGAGAGCTTAAAACTGTTAAATATCTATGATGAGCTATTTTGTAGTCATGTCATCGTTGATTACATTAATTATATTATTTCGCCTGAATGAGTTGTTTTCCACACCTCACTCTCGGCTCATGTGACAGTTATGAGGTTGCTCGTCCAACATTCCATACATAGATTTTAGTTGTTATGTGCATGCCTTGTTAATGATGAACAATGTTTGTACATGTTTATCTTTTATATATATATATATATATATATATATATATATATATGGGTTTTCCTAACAAAAATTATGGGCATGACACTTGGTATCAGAGCCCTAGGTTGTAACACTAGGGAACTCGGGGATTAAATAAGGAATTAAGTATTGTGAGCACGCGGATAAATGGGCAGACCACCTCAAATGATAGTTAGAATAAAATATTGTTAAGGAAAATTCTAAGGGACTTGAATTGTGTAGTAACAAGAACTTAGTGGTAATTATCCAACCCAATTTGGTTGTAAAATTCTAAAGGCTCAAGAATTGACCATTATAAATGGGTCAAGGAAGTATTTATTTGATGACATTCAAATTTTAGAATGAAACTTAATGTAAACATGGTTCGTTGTTTTAAGTAAATAAGGTGAATGACTTGAGTAACAAATTGGACCAGTTAGCAAAGGTTATGGCGTTGATTAGTCTTTTGACAATAAATTTGCTTAAACCTTAGAAATATAAAATGGAGTTTCTCAAGCATAGCCTTTTAACATACGTAAATAGTCCTTAAATACAATTTAATATCACAACTTCTTAAAAATTGTGGTGTTTTGGGAGCAACATATTTCTTATACAAATTGTGGTATGAATAAAGGAGGGAATGTCATAACTACATTTGGAAACATGTAACTAGCCAAAAGAAAATAATTATATGGACCATAAAAGGTTTAATGTGTTAAAGGTTGTAATTAAATGATTCTAAATCTCTAAGCCTTTAAATTGATTAAATCAAAATGATAACAAGATTGAAAACAATAGGAAATCTCTTGACTTTGTATTGTGGACAAATTAAGCACCTAATACTTTTTGGATTTAAATTCTTATCAAATATTAAAATTTAACTTTAGGGGTGTAATGGGATGCACCTAAGTTCAAGGACTTGTTCACAATTTGGGTATGGATTCGAGACACTCATGAAAAAAAAAAAAAACCATGGATGCCTTAGACAAATATCTAGGCCTTTCCTATTACTCTAGATCTTAATTTACACATAAGGACTTAATTTGTGTTCTTGTGAAGCAACAAATGATTCACCTTGTATTTGGTAGGTAAAAAAAAAAAAAAATTCTATGAATGATGACATCAACTACTGATCAAGTCTTTCTTGGTATCGTAAGTCCAACATTGAAGAGTGGTCAAAATTAACTTTTACTTTGAATTAAAATGATGAAACTTTAGAGCTAATTAAGCACTTTCGCAAGTGAACGGTGACTTAGTTCACTTAATGTAACTATAACAACTATCAAACTATTATGTTATGTTGTTTCTATGATTTGAGTCAAAAGTGAAGGCAATAGAAGGATACAATTAAGATTAGATTGTTGAGGACCAATAAATATGGTGTTGAAACTATCCCCTTGTAATAAGTAAACATTAAAAATATTTGTAACTTAAGACCTTGTCAAATGAGAAATTGGAGTTCAAACATTATCCTGAACTCATGTTATTACTACTTAGGAGACTTGTTGCTTCCCCAAATAAGAAAGGATGCATGCCATGCATATGAAGTAATAACACACTCAACTACATGTTGAACTTGAAGGTTGTGTACATGTCATCAGGCTTGAATAATCAATTGTATGAAGTTATAAATTAAGTAATGAATTATGTGTGGTTCACAGTGTATTATGTGATGGGAAAGTTAAAATATATAGATAGGAGACACTAAAGTAGACTTGTAAAACCTCCAAGTAATGTTGTGAATTCTATACCATTGACTATGTTTACTCTTTGATGGAAGAACATTTGCACCCAAATGTAAGGAGAAAACCTCAAAGTAGGTAAAAATCTTAAGACTTT
>VDFB02026320.1:152096623-152127617 GCA_007258455.2 Sequoia sempervirens
AAGAGAGTTCTTTAAAGAACACCTATGAAGTTTAGAAGGATGATTTACTCATTCAGATTGAAAGAGAATGGGATCAAATTATTGCAAGGGAAGAAAAAGTTGTAGCAATGAAGATACCAAGGTAAAATTTAATTTTGATAAATGTTGTTATGAAAATGAATGTAAGTATAATGAAGTTGCAATAGAAGAGTGTCCTTTGAAGGACATAAAAGAAAGTGAAGGGGATGATTTATTGATGTGGATGGCAGCAGTTGAAAAAGAATGGGATGAGTTGATCTTAGGTGAGATGAAGTTTGTAGTAGAATTTGAGGAAAAATCATATTTTGATGTTTTCTTTCATGAAAAATTTGTTGCAGAAATAGATCAATTTGAGAAAGTTGAATTTGAAGAGTGTGGAGTGAAGGTAAATGAAGAGTTCTCTAATAAATCTTTGTTAGAGAAAAGAGAAAATCAATATGTTTTGATTTGTGACTATGATTCATTGTCAGGGAAAGTAGAAAAGGATTCTCTTGTTAATGGAACTAACATTATTGCAACGATGTCATGTCTTATAGAAGGTGTTCAAATAGTGAAATAGTGAGAAGACATGGTAAAGGAGGAGGGAAAAGGTAAAACAACAAAAGAGGTAATGAAGTACATTTGTTTTATTGAAGGTGGAATTATATGTTTGATTGTTAATTTTGATGGAATATATTGGTGGGAGGTTAGATTAAAAGTTTTGAAATACATGAAAGGTAGAGGAGTAAGGATGAAAGGGTATAATTTTGTAAGCTTCCAGAAGATTCCAATAGATAAAGAAATCAGGTGGATCAAAAACAAGCACAGGTTCTACAAAAGTTTATGAGTGCAACTCATGAAACATTTCTTGCTACCTAGGGTGTCTGATGCAAGAGCATCCTGGTGCACAGGAAATCAACATAAAAAAATATATATATATTTAAATTTTTATTTTCCTAATAATTGATAATTATTTAGTTGGAGTAATAAATTAAAAATATTAGGCCAAAAATTGTAATAAATAACTGGTCTGATATTTTAATTTTTGGAGTGGAGATAGTCTAGGTGGAAGTGTTGAACTTGAGCTTTAAAAAGGAAATCTTGGAATGGATTTTTGGGGAAGTTAAAAATTTTTAAAACTCAATTAAATCTTCAAAAATTTTAATAATGGAGATCTTGAGTTCCCAAGTTGAGTTGGTAGTTGCTTTTCTAATTGGGTCCCTATTTTCTAGGAGTGGGAATTTTGCATGTTTGTTATTCTTGGAAAAATTTGTTGGGAGTGTATTTTTAAGGTTTTTGGATAAATAATGATTCTAAATATGAATTTAATCCATCATTCAAATTTGGGGCTGCCAAGTTGTGTTTGAAATATTTTTCTAATTCAAGGCCTATTTGTGAGGAGTGGGAAGACTAGTTGGACTGCCAGTTTTAGCATATTGAGGAATGGATTTGGAAATTGATTTTTCTAGATATTTAATGCATATTATAAAGGGATTTTAATTCCTTTTTCATGTTGGGGTCGTGGCTTTTTGAATGAGGCCAAAATTGGGGGTTAAGGAAGCTTTTTTGAGGGTTTTCATGGAGAAGTTGAAGGGGAAATTTTGAGATTTTGGAGAAAGAATGAAGAGTTGAGGATAGTTCTTGTTTGAGGGTTGAAGTAACTAATTTTGTTGCAGGTGTAAGGAGTTATTTACAGCAGCATATTTGATGTAAATTTATATTCCAATTCTATAGAGTTTTTGTTGAATGTTGCAGGTTACAAGCTAGAGATGTTGAGAAAGGATGCATGATTTGAGCAAAGAATTTCTAAAGCATGATTCTTAAATGATCTTGCTATTGTAGATCATTTTATTTTCAGTTTTTTTTGCATATTTATCAGCCATGGAGGCTGCAATAATTGTATTTTCAGATTTTGGAAGTATTTATGTTTCTTGTTGGTGATTTGAATGAACAAATAAGAAGTTTGTATTGCAGATTTTAAATCTGTTCTGGGTAATTTGTTTTTGCATTTGATTTGTTTTAAGGGGGGGAATGTGTGTTTATCCTCGTACTTCATGTATTCAAGAGAATAGAATTTTGTATTAAATGCAAGGGTGTTTCCTTTTAATCTTTGGTCTACCACCTAGATGAGCCTATTTTTTGTTGCACAAGAAGTTAAAATGAAAAGTTGGAATCTAGAAATGGTTGTAGATTAATATAGGTGTAATGTTGGCAATTAAGAGGCATGAAGACTTTAATGACCATTCTAGGTTCACCTCTATTCAGTCTTGGTTGAAAAGAACAAGGTGTTGCTACCTTTAGAGGTAACTTCATGTCATACCCAAAGTATATGGTAATGGGGATCATGGGAGATTGTAGAAGATAGTTATGATAAAATATTAAGGTCCTTTTAAAAATAGGTTATGGGAACCATGTATACTACTAACATGTCACAAGTTGAACCATGAAATCTATGGTAATAGATGAGAGTCTTTATTCTTTTTTTAATATGGTGGAATTTAATGATCCTATCATAATGGTTTAATTTCATGTTATATCTATGTATCCATTTCAAGTCTATCCATGATTCATTTAAATATTCTAATGTCTAACTTAATTTACAATTGAATTCCCAAATGATGTTATGTTTTTATTAAAGTTTGAGTATTAGAAAAAAGCTTTTATTAGTTAATCTAGTGTATGTGGTCGAAATTTGAAATTTGTGTCATGTCCTTATTTTTGTTTTGGTAGTATGTTTTGGGTATTATATAACACACCTAATCCATTAATCCATGTATAGGGTTCTAAAGTAGCTACAACAAGGGCCTTCCCCTTTTATTTCCCCTTACTTAGATGAAGTCAAGCACCTTGATGTTACTCTCTTTTGGAACATGAGTTGGCTGATCTTTCTACTTCCTTAAACACTTGTGTTCATCTTGTATAATGATTTCATAGCAGGAATACTTGATATTTTCATTCTGAGGTTCACCATTTGAAAAATGGGTTTGATTAGCTACATTTTCAAAGTAGTAGGTTTTTACCTTTCTTATATTCTTCTTAGTTTTTTATTTCTCATCTTGTTTTATTAACCCTTTATATTATTTTTTCCTTGATTTATATCTAATGCATGCATGACTTGGAGGGTTTATTTATAATCATGCAAACCAATTTATCTTTCTCCTTAGTGATTTCCACAACAATCTCATCTAGAGAAGTAATTTTGTAGGTGGAACCTAGAGCACATTTTATGGCATGAAATATATAAAAAAAAAGATAAAATGGTTAAGAATAAGGTTCGAGATAATAATTAAGGGTAAAAGTACAAAGTTGTGTCATAATTTTATAAAGGAATCAATCAACACTAATCCAAGCTTTTTTAATTTGAATCTCTAAAAAGTGGTACATATGTTTTAAATTTGAAATTATGTAAAATAATAAAATGTTTATTTTTTAGGTGTATTTTTATGTTTGTACTTTTTAAATAAAAAATTATTTGAATATGTTTCTTTATAAAATTGGCACTATAATTTAGTTGTTAATAAAATATTGAAAGATGAAGTTAAACAAGATACCACTCTTTATACAGTAATTTTTGTTTTCCTTCAATAGGTTTTTGTGTATTTAAAAGTTAAAAATTTAGTGCATCGATTTATTTTTTATCAATTTACATGAGTAGGAGTTGTTGAAACATCAAGTTTTTTGAAATTTTTATTTTTTTTAATAAATTAGCCTCGAAGTGGTGCAACATATGCATATAGTGAAAAATTTTATTTGGAAATTTTGTGGACATATCTAGCTTAGCTACAATCAATCTAGCTAGATCATATATTTGACCAAAAAATATTTCTAGCTAGAAATACTTAAATTAAATTGTGTTGATAAGTTGGTCAAAAGTGTGACACAACTTTGTACTACTACCCTTAAGATTAGTTTTTCTTTCTTTCTTTTCTATTTCATGCCATTTTAACTACAATATATTGGATTTTAACATCATGATAAAGTTTTGAATGGTGTCAAAATTACTTAGACTTAACCCTTTGAGTTTTTTCTCTAATTGATGATCCATTAATTCATCTTGGTTACCCAACATACTTTTCAATGTGGTTTAGGTCTCATTTGGATTAAAAAAATATTAAATTTGAAATAGTAAGTCCAAAGACATGAAATTTATTAAATTATTTTTCCTTTTTTACATCCACAGTTGGTTCTATCTCAAGTTTCATTTTAACCTTGTCTATTCCTTTCTTTTAAGATAGATTGGTATCTTATATTTCTAATAATATTTTCATGATATTAGAAAAAGAAATGAATATTGATCTAATAGTGTAGAAAAATAGATTATTATTTAGAAAAGAAGTTAAAAATAACGCATGTGACACCCCTTTTTTATAAGTTCTAAAACACCCCCACCCCAGAAAAATGGCAATGTGTGGCACATTATACTTTTCCCAATTTATAATATAAATATTAAATTTTAGACTCTTATATGATGCAAAATTAGTCAAAGTATTGAAAATATATTTCTATTATAATACATTGATTTGAGAGAACCAATACAAAGTACATTGAAAAGTATGAACCCTAAAAAAATGAACTTAAAAGGGATTTTTTTTATTCAAGTTATGATACTTGAAAGGTGTAAAAATAAGTACTATGCAATTAATTTTAAAAAAATAGAGCATCAAAATAAAATTACCATTACATAGAGCATGGAATTATATCTAAAATAATTAAAAAATTACACTAAAAAGGGTTTTGTATGCTCAATTTATTAGCTTTCAAAGTTATATTTCAAAATAAAAAAATTTAATGGTAAGAAAATAAGCTATTATGTTAACATGGTGTCATGATAATCTCATCCTTAGAATATGCTAAATTTTACCAAAATATTTCTTTAATTTTTAGGTTTCCAAAACTAATATTAGAATTGTCTCAAATTGTTCCCCAAAGTTGAAAAATAACACTACCACTACATAGAGCATGAAATTCTACCTAAAATAAAAAAATGAAAAATGACTTGGTTTGCTTAAGTTATTAGTATTCAAATTTACACACAAAGTAAAAAAAATGTAATTGTGAAGGGGGTTGAATTTTAGAGGTTAAAAAAAATAATATGGTTAGAGGGAGATTCATTAAATATTGTTAATTTCTTTAATAGGGTTCAACCTTCCTCTTGGACCATTGATAATATTATAAAGGAATCTATTTCTATCCTTAACTCATTTGAGGAGTTTCATGTCTCTCACATTTATTGTGAGGCTAATGGGGTGGTTGATTTCCTAGACAATACTTGGGTCTCATCTATTCCTAAGCGATGGGATTCTCATGAAATTATTCCTATTGAAATATAAAATATTATCAAACATTACAAAATGGTAGGAGTATTAGGAGGCATAGAGGGGATCATCATTGCATAATATTTCCCTCGTTAAGTTGAAAAGAAAAGTGCAGTTCAACCCCTATCTAGATAATGATGGCGGAGCTTATGGAAATATTTTACAAGTAAAGGCTATGATGACATATATTCATTATGTTGTTAGTAACACACGGTTTGTGGTTGCTTTCTCTTGCCTCTTTCTATGCATATGGAGTTTTCTTTCACCTATGAGATAGTTTTGGGTTAGTTTTGCACTGAGTTGTGCATAATCGGCCATATGGGGTGATCAATGTAGAGTGGAGCCTATGACCTATGAGGAGAATAAAGAGAATGATCTAGTTTTGGATATCTTGGATAAAGGGGAGTTACCCCTTACATTCAAATACTTCATGGGTTTGATTCCCAAATATCCCAATTGTTCGTTAGTGGCTAGAGTAATAGATTATTGAGAGTCTTTGGCATGGAGTTTAGCATCATGGAGGACTTCATAGCTAATATTACTAGTTTATTTTTTGAAGAAAAAAATTATATAGAAAAAGGTTAATGTAAAAATTAGCCTTGAAGATTTTCTTCAAGGGGAAGGAGGAGAGGCTAAAGAAATTGGCATGTGGAGGCTATGATAGACATTCCATCAAACTTGTTTTGGTGCATGTGGCCATTGCAATAATGAGGTAATTCACTCTTGATTAAAGATTATTTGTAGTCTAGGGCTTCCATTTGATGCTTCTTAATCACTTTAGCCACAAAAAATTGGTTTCCATTCCATATTATATGTTGGTATCTTTGGAGAATGACATCGATGAATTCAGAAAAAACCCTAACAATCCTTTTCTACATGAGGGTTTAATATTATTGATAATGGTATATGAAAAACTATATAATATGCCTAAAGATCCTAAATTGGTCAAATTCCACATGGTTAAGGATGTATCCTCAGGTTATGAGACTAGAAATGACTCCAATGATAAGGATAGGGTGAATGAAGGGTCAAATTCTATAGAAGTTTATTCCAACCCTTGAGAGGAGTTTGATAAATAGCCTAGGAAACTCAGGCTAGGAAGGATGCTCTACCCTCTTGGTCAAGGGCTACTAGATAGATGAAGATGGTATGTATCCTTCTATTTTTTCTAAGAATAAAGGTAATAAATCCCAAGTAGTTGAGCCTATAATGGATTCTTCAAGGAAGAAAGGGGGAAAAGTTCTAAAATGGAGCTGCCTAATCCTCCTAAAGCTAAAAGGAGAATTTTGGTTGTGAAAGGTACTAAATGGGTCAAGGGTAAGGGCTCTATGGTGAAGAAAAACATGAAGAGTGGTAGGGATAAGGGGTAGGAGGTTATTACAATGGTTGAGGAAATGAATGGAAAGGAGAAGGATTAGGGTGTTATTGCGACTATGGGAGAGAACCTTGAGAAGTTGATGGAGCTAAATGGGGATTTTCAAGTGAATAATGATGTTAAGGAAATGGTAGACTTAGATAAATCCCCTTTTTTTTTAGAAAGGGACCATAAAAAATCTAATTACTAAGGTAAAATGTAAAGCTAAAATAAATACTCGAGGTGACATACACCAGGAGGTTCATCCCGAGGGATCAAACAACTTACTTGATGAGACTATCAACTATGAAAAGGATGATATTAGTGTTTTCATGAGGATAGTGAAAGATGGGACTAGATTTCATTTTAAATGTTTTAAATGGCTCTTTTCTAAAGTGAAAAAGATATTAAACATCAAGTTAAGCTTGATGGCCAAGATAAATGCAATAATTATTAACGATAGCAAGATGTAGGGGACTATGTATAATCAGCTCAAAGAAATGAATGCAATCTTTAATAGGGTTGATAATAATGCATCAAAATTAAGGCAAGATCATTAATCTAGAATTACTTCTTTTTATAAGATAATTAGTAAGATTCATGATGACTTGAAGATTCTAATGCAAGTTAATCAAGATTCCATACAAAATAATATGCAGGGGCTAACTTTGTTGAATGAGAAGGCACATAAATGAACTAGGGAATCAATCATTAAGGGAATAGATGTTGATGAAATGGAGGATAATTCTTTGAAGGGTGGGCATGGTGGGTATGTGTAGGATCATGATGGGCCAAAAAGTGGTGATATGATGGGTATGTGTAGGGTATGTGATTGATGACTTTTTTTTACCCAAAATTGATGAAACAAAAAGGGTTTTTAGAGGATATTCTCAGCTTTCCACCAATATAAATTATGCTTTACCTTGAATTTAATTAATAATTATTATTCATTTTCTATTTGAATTACAACTAAAGTGCTAATTGATAGGCTGATTGAAAAACATCTATATCTTTCAAGTGGTATCACATTTTTTAAATCTAAAACATGTGTCACATTCTATGCTTCTCATACTATAGGATTAAAAAAAAGAGTTGAATTTCATGAATTTTTTACGAAGTTAAGGTGGTTAGACATATGAGTTTTTATATTTTTTAAAATTTGTAATAAAAAATTCATAATTAATTATTTATTTGAAAAAAAATTACCAAAAAAATTACATCACATCAGAACATGATTCCTCTACTTATATCTAAAATATTAGGTATGTGTAGGATCATGATGGGCCAAAAAGTGGCAATATGATGGGTATGTGGCTGGCGACTTTTTTTTTAGCCAAAATTGATGAAACAAAAAGGGTTTTTAAAGGATATTCCTAGCTTTCCACCAATATAAATTATACTTTTCTTTGAATTCAATAAGTAATTATTATTCATTTTCTATTTGAATTATGACTAAAGTCCTAATTTAGGCTGATTGAAAAAAACATCTATAGCTTTCAAATGGTATCACATTTTTGAATCCAAAACATGTGTCACATTCTATGCTTCACATACTATAGGATTAAAAATAGAAAAATTGAATTTCATGAAATTTTGACGAAGTTAAGGTGGTCAGACATACAATTTTTTTATATTTTTTAAAAGTTGTAATAAAAAATTCACAATTAATAATTTACTTCAAAAAATTACAAAAAAGTATGCATCACATCGAGACATGAGTGCTCTACATTATATCTAAAATCTTATAAAAACAATTATTATCATTTTATTGTTGTTAGGGTGGTCAGATAGACAACATCTTATTTTTTCCCTAACATTTAAGTACTATAGCATTGAAATTTCAAATTTTTAGCAAATAGATTTTTTTATTTTAAACAAACCTAGTAGTTTAGAAACTACATTAAATTTGCTATAGATTCTATTCATAAATATTTTTTAAATAATATAGATAACTTATTCAAATTTTTACATCAAGTTTCCTAACTCTGATTTTTCTAATTTTTTTGCCACTTAAGGGCCTATTTCCATGATGATCCTGCATATACCCCATTATAAAAGAAAATTATCATTTTATTGTGGTTATGGTGGTTAGACAAAAACCTGTAACTTCTTATTTTTTCCTCAAAATTTAAGTACTACTACATTGAAATTTCAAATTTTCACCAAATAGATTTTTTAAAATAAACCTAGTAGTTTAGAAATTGCATTCAATTTGCTACAGATTCTATTCTTACATATTTTTGAAATAATATAGATTATAACTTACTCAAATTTTTATTTCAATTTGCTTGACTCTAATTTTTTTTGGATTTTTTGCCACTTAAGGGCCTATTTTTTCCATGATGATCCTGCACATACCCTGGTAAGGGTATGAATACTAGTCCTAGCATTTAAACATGGAGAAAGAAGAAGAAAAACACTATGATTCTAGCTTGGGAACTAGTAGAGATTGTTAAGATGCATGAGTAGGTCATTTCTAAGGACCTAGAAGCAATGAGGATATTGAAGAGCCTGCAATAGTTTCTTGTTGATGTATGCTTTTATGATGTTTATTTGTTGATGGTTTGCTACTTGTTTTGTAAAGCTTCATCCTAGAGGATTTTTTTTTGGCTTTTAGGGGTTCTTATGTTTCCTTTTCTTTTCCTTTTAACAACCAAGGTATGTGCAGGATCATCATGGAAAAAAGAGGCCTTTAAGTGGCAAAAAATTCAGAAAAATCAGAGTTAGGAAACTTGACGGAAAAAATTGAATAATTTATCCATATTATTTCAAAAATAAATAAGAATAGAATTTGTATAAATTGATTGTAGTTTCTAAACTACTACGCTTAATTCAAAAAAAATCTATTTAGTGAAAATTTGATATTTCAAATCAGTAGTACTTAAATTTCAGGAAAAAAATAAGTAGGCATCTTTCTGACCACCCTAACCACAATAAAATGATAATACTTTTTTATAAGATTTTAGATATAACTAGAGGACTCATGTCCCAATTTTATGCATATTTTGTTGTAATTTTTTTCCAAGTAAATAATTAATTATGAATTTTTTATTACAACTCTTTAAAAATTAAAAAAAATCGTATGTATGACCATTAATATTGGTCCAAAAATTCATGAAATTTATTTTTTCTTTTTAATCTAGGTTATGTGAAGCATAGAATGTGATGCATGTTTTAGATTCAAAAAATTTGATACTTGTTTGAAAGCTATTGATGTTTTCAATTAGCCTATCAATCAAGACTTTAGTCATAATTCAAATAAAAAATAAATAATAATTATTTATTAAATTCAAAGTAAAGCATAATTTATATTGGTGGAAAGCTAAGAATCTCCTTTAAAAACCCTTTTCATTTCATCAATTTTGGATTAAAAAATTCTCCAACCACATACCCTACACATACCCATCATATCGCCACTTTTTGGCCCATCATGATCCCACACATACCCACTATTTTTTGAAAGGTTTTTGAGGCCCCTTCAAAACTTGTTTATCCATTAATTAAAAATAAACATTATTATAATTTATAAAAAATGTTATCAAATATGGAAATTTACTAATGAGGCTACTAGGATTTTAGAACTAGTAATGATGCACACAATTTAGGATATGTTTGGAAGAGTAGTAATGAATCACTTTAAGAGAAATTTTTTTCTTGAATAGATCTATCTTGCTTTCTCCATTAGAGGAATCTTTTTTCTACTCATTGTAGCCACAAAATAAGAAGAGTGCATTGAGCACCCAATTCTTGGGGGACAATGAACAAAACAAGAGGATTCCATTAATAGAAATGTTTCAATTGTAGTTTGGTAGCATTTTATCCAACCACTCCAAACATGATCACTATCACTGGTTCATTAGATATACATGAATCACAATTGACAAGGCTTCACTATGAGAGTGATTCATTCAAGGCTTTATTTTTATGATTACATGATTATAATTTTTTTAATAATTTTTTTCACACTAACAATAACCTCTCATATTAGTTAATATATAAATTTGTTTACTTATCTTTCCATAATCATTGCTCTTGACATATGGTTTGGATGAAATATGCATGCTTCATATTTGGCATGGCCTTTTGAATCCTTTAATTTAAGCAATTCCTCTAAAAGACAAAATTTGGAACCATTGAGTATAGCCCTTGTCTATATATATTTTCTTATTTTGTAAGTTGGTTAAAGTAACTATCTATAATATTTTCCCCATAATTTATATTGATTCCCTCTTAGAATATAAACCATCTCACAACATATCTCTTATTTTTTTTCTTTTTGCATAACCAACATTACCAAATTAATTGGTCTTATTCAAAGTAGGATGAAATCATGAAGGTCAAAGATCTACTCCATTTGGCTAAGCCAAAAGGTAGGATGCTTTCCATCAAACTTTTAATAGCCACATTTGATGTGAATTTCTTATGTGTAAAATTATTTGGGTGGTGATCCATAACTAGATCTAAATCAATCAAAAAATTATCATGTTTATTCGAAGGGCATCTTCTTCCCACATAGACTCAATTGAACTCCCAAGAGAATTTATTTTTTAATAATTCTTATATTTTCACTCTTAATGAACACTTTCATCTCCTCCATCAATCATGAAATATTATCCTTAAGATACTTAAAAAATATATAGAACTCTTATCCTCAATTATTAGACTATCCTTTTGAAGATATTTCCTATATGTAACAAAATTCCTTCCTTTGCCTCTTGTTGAAGCTATAATTCCCACCCATTCATTGCTTTGTGATGTGTTTGATTGAAATTATTTTCTATGCACTAAGGGATGTATATGACATGCTTGTTCTTATTATATTCAATATTTACTAGTGTTTCAACTTCACATTTTTATTGATAGTCCTTGTTGTGAATATTGTTTTATTGTATTGATATGCATAGAAAAAAATTGTGCCAAGTTTTTCATAAGGACTGGATATATTTTTTTAGCATTATATTATGTGTGATATATGAGTTTTTCTATCTATAGCTAGTTTATCATAGTGCTTTAATTTGTAAATATTAGTATATGTATCACAATTATGTGGTTGATACAATGTATGAGATATTAAATCCCATTAGATGACTAATTTTCTTTGGATACTATAATGTGGAGTAGGTATGCTTAATGTGTTAATCAAGTGTGAAGGTATAGTTACAAGGTTATTTCCATTCCTAGTTATATAGGTCTGAGTTATTTCCCCAATGGTGATTTATCACTTGTTAGCATCTATTGCACTTAGTTTGAGTGTGAGATGAGCCTTATTTTTCCATTATATTTTTGGACCCAAATTGTTGGTGATTTTGTACTTTATTTGTTGTGGAAAACCAATAAATGCATGATAGAAGTTATAATTGGTTATCTTTCCATTTGCATGCAAATGTGATTGAAAATAAGTATTACATGTCACTAATTTTAATTTATTATGAGTTGGTAAATTGGGAAAGAAAATAAAAATGAAAAATATATATTTAAAATATGCATTAGATATGATATGTAATTGTTGCAATTAGTTAATTTTAATAAAAAATATTTGTGTAGAAAAATAAATTTAAATTATTTAAATTCTAGGAAGGGAATTAAATTGTAAATTCTTGAAAACTCCTAATTAGAATTATTTTATTTACCTTTGAAAATAATATAATTTAAGAATACTTAATTTAGGGAAAATTATATTTTAGTGAACAAAGAAAAATAGAAATAAAGTAAAAAGTGAAAATGAAATTAGAATTATAAAATAAAGAAAATGAGAGGTAAAGGGAAAAGACTAGTCTTTTATTTTCTTTTCCTTCATTTTGGAAATGATCTCTCTCAAACCATCTATCTCAAAAATTTGAAAAATGGATAGATTTTTGTTGTTGGATTATTTTGTATTGGAATGTGAGTTCAGAAGGAAGGATTGGATGTGTGGTTGTATTGCATCTTGTCTTGGATTATCAATATAGAGAAATTTGAAAAAAAATGGTATGTGGTGAGTGCAAAATCAAGGTAATTTTCCCTCATTTATCCATGATTTTATTATTTCCTTGAATGTTTGTCATGCTTACCTATATAGATGAATATTGCTTTGATTTTTAGATTCAATTTCATGCATTTTAATTGGTTGTAATTTAAATTGAAAAGTTTTGAATATTTTGTTATTTATGTCCTTACTATGGCCCAAAAAAATTATAAAACCTTTTAAAAGTGAAATTGACTTCAAAATTTTGATTTTTTTCATAATAGGATCAAAAGGGTATATTTTTATTTTTTAAATTTCATTTCAAAAATTGAAGCATTCTTTAATGAGGTTTTTAAAATTTTATGGCTTTTCACAAGTTAAAAAATAATTTTGAAAATTTGAAATTATGGATGAAGTTGGATGAATTTTAATGTGGAAAATAAAGTTAAATGATTAATATTTTTCTATTTAGAAGGTTTTGAGACCATGTTAATTTTTTGGCCTAATTTTGTGCACTAAAATATCTAATATGCTCAAATAGTATTTTGAATTGATGAATTTTGGATTTGAGGTATAGGGCTAGGAACAAATGGTTCTAGATGTTGTCCTAAGTCTAGAAGTAACTTTGTGGCTAAAATGTGTATATATTTATTAAATGAAAACTTAAAAATAATGTGGTAATTAAAATGAACTGGGATATATGGTGGAAACATACTTGGAGAACTTGTATAGGCTTTATATGACTATCTAGGGACATGCCACACCCAAGTGGGGTGGTGGATGTCACTTGGTTATCCCTTTTACATGGTGAGAGAGCATACATAATCAAGTAAAAAATCAAATACCTTCATGCTCTAGTGATGATAATATTTTCCTTTCTCTATGATCCTCATCCTTCATGTCATTGGACTATGTGTCAAATGTGAGACCCATCTCTAGCCATGTTGTGGTTGGATGAGATCATGTATGAATATTTTTATACCTAAATTTTAGGTTTATTTAATTGAAATATTTATGTTGTGTGATGTGGATTATCCATCATTCCTTTTTTTGGTGAGGCATTCCCCTTGAACATGTTTATGTTGTGATTGGATGATACTTCTTATTACCTTGGTATGCATTTGATGTTGATCATACATGTTGGATTGTATATATTTTATATTGATCATGCTTGTATCAAATGTATGATATGATGATTATTTATAATCTTTGTTAATTCCATGTGGATATTAAGATTGTTCTCATTGATTGGTGTGTTTATGTTCCATGTTCCCTTTTTTGTGTGAATTTTCTTCTTGTGCCTAAGTGACTATCTCTCAAAATGATGGGGTAGACCTAGCATTATTTCATTATCAATGACATGGAACTAAAATTGGGCATTGGAGTTCTTGGAGGCTTCATCTTGGAGAAGCTTCAATTAGTGTGCAAGTGGAGGTTCTCTACGCATTGCCTCAATTTCTATCATTTTTTGTAAAATTATGTAAAATAAAAAATTTATGAATTTGAGTCCTCTTTTTTAATTGTAATATGTTGTATTTTGGAACTTTTAATTGGATGAAAGGTAAAACTCCCACATAAATGATGGTGGATCTATACTTATTTTCATGTTTTCTTGATACTGGTGTATAATATGTTCATGTGGATTCATATGTTCAACTCTTTCATTCTCCTTATATTATAAAAATATAATTAGAGAAAATTCAGATTTGGGATAAAAATGAATCTCTTATATTAGAATTTTTCAACTTTGGTTGATTTTTATGTGGTTTACTCGTATCTTAGGGTTGTGTGTGTGAGAACCCACCATGTGGTGGTGTAATTTTTTTTCTCCCTTGGGTTGAAGGGATAGAAAGGTGTTTCAAGAATGTTTCCTTGGTCTTTTGTTCCCTTAAACTCATTTTGGAGTCTCTTCTTGTATTATTATTTTTCTTAGTTCTATGTTTTTTCCTTGGGTATAAGACCTAGATACAATCATTCATTTAATATTTGGTTAGGACTAAAAAGTAGATTTAGAACTCTAGCACATTTTTTGATATCAACATACTTCTAAAATGTCAATCCATTTTTTGACACCTATAGAGTGGTGCACTAGTTTCCTTCCTAGGTGGTAGTATATGTTGTTGGAAGAAAAAATCACTAAGAAGGGGAGGGGGGGTGAATCAGTGATTAAAGAAAGTCACAAAATTTTAAACCATTAAACCGCAATATTAAATTACTATTGAAGAAAAGACTTCACTTGAACTCAAGCAATGTTATATTCATTACAAATCAGATAAAAATTTTATTAACTGAGACTGGCTTGATAAAATTTACACATATATTAGAGCTTATAACTAAAAATTTTATGCAAGATAATTTGATTTAAAGAATGGAAAAAATGAATGATTGATGTCAACAACTTTTTATGCAATTGATGGCAATATTGTAATCAAGCAAATAAACCTTTCACACATAGAAACATTACATAACACCAAAATTTTTCCTGAGTAGAAAAACCCTCTTGGGGAATAGAAAACCACTCAAAAAAATTCCTTTATTCACTTAGAGCACCAAATCTGTCACATTTAGGAGCACCAACTCCAAAATATACAGGAGCACAAACTCCACAAAATACGAGAGCACCAACTCCACAAGTTATAGGAGTACCAACCCCACAATATACAGGAGCACCAACTCCATTACAATGCATAATAATAATGATAGTGTTCTATAAATACTCTAGAAGTGCAACTTGTAGTCTGAGACTGTCAATAGAAGACTATGAATATCCTCATTAAGCACATTGAAGAATGTTGTATGAAAAAGACAAAATTTTCAAAAATATAATAATCTAAGAATCACAAAAAATATTTTCAATGTAATATATATTTTGTTTCAAATGTCTAAAAACACCATATTCCTCTTTCTAGTTCCACATGAAAATGCTTGAAGATCATCTTTCAAAGACCCTACAAATAATAATATTTTTATGCAATTTGAATAATTGTAAATCAACTTGGGTTAGGGTTCAAATGAGAAACCCTAAATAATCTCTCTTAAAAAACTTTATTAAACCTCAACAAAAACAATATATTTTCTTTCATTTCAAGATGAGATTGTAGAAACCCTAATTTTTTTTAAACTAAAATCAATAATACTTAACTATTAAGATGCCCGAACACTATAATCTAAAATTTCTTTTAATTAAAACAACAAAGCCACATAGATTTTTCAATACCTAGTTATGGTGGAAAAAATTGAATGAGAAAACATGATGACCTATCAAGGAGTTCATAACGACCTAGCTAGAAAGAAGCCACCGAATCTCCTCTGACTAACTTCCACATTCAAGATCTTAACCATTGATAATTTTCAAACTAGAAAACAATTCTTACTTCCATTGCACTTATCATATTCTCTTTGTGTCGGTTGTGAGAGCTTCAAGAGCTACATTGTAGCTAAGCAAATCCTCCATGGTGGCTAGGGTTCAAAACCCTATTCTTTGTAAAAAGAAAATGTCTTTTTCTCTAAACAAACTTCTTTCAAGTCTGCCAAAGAATTTAACAATCATAATGATGTTTTGAAGTTCAAAATTAATCAAACCACAATAGTTAATAAAACATTATAATGCTTTTGAAACTAATGACAAGTCTTCTGTAATGCCCCGTCTTAATAACCTAAGAATGTTGCAATTGTGTTATAAAGGTGAAATAATTTTATTTTTTTAAGTTTAATTATTAAGTTAATTAGTTTCATACATTCATTAAGCTATGCGATGTTACACTACTTTGAGTTTCCATAAGTGACTTAAGTATTTTGCATTGCACATATAAATTAATACATAAACATAAGATAAACATTGCATAATATTTGAAATTTCCATTCCTGATAACATAAAGTACAAATTTGTTTCATACATTGCATTTGATAATATATACAATACTCATCCATCTGATGAGGTAGTTCAATAATGATTACAATTACAAGTGCTCACCTCACAACATTTGAGGGATGTTTTACAATACAAATTTACAAAATTACAATGTAGAAGTATTCATAAGTTCCAAACGTGAGCTCTCCATCCATGAATACTTACAAAGTGGTGTCAGGGTAACTTACAAAGAGTTAGTAATTCCAGGCCTTCTCATCTTATACTCATGACTGAAGTAGCTCAAGAGTCAATAAGTGAGGCATAACATCTTATTAAGAGTTTTAATCTAACTACTGTGTTTTTAGTTGTCACTAAATTACTAACTCTTTGTAAGTTACCCTGACACCACTCTGTGTGTCGGCCCTTACAAAAAGCCACTCCCCTAAACATAACATGGGAAACTAAGTTTTTAGACTAAAGTTTACAAAGTGTACAGATAACCAAATTCAATATAAAAGACCAAACGTGTTATAACAAACATCAAGTCATTGATCATAAAACGGGTGTCAATACACCATACAAACCCATGTACACACCCTTAGTTAACACATGAACTCTACTTAGATAATCACAATTCCCATTAAACAACTGGCCTGGAAGACTTGAACAACTACGACACTCCCAAATTAACCAATAAATTATAAAGCAACTTGAAACAAATTCACATCTACAATTTGGATTTACTAAATCCATTCAAACAAGAACTAGAAGTTTAATGTTAACCAACTAATACAAAATTTATCTTCCTTTTAAAATGAAAATTAAATCTATGATTATCCCAATATCACATTCATATTTAATAATGAAATTATATTTACTCTACAAAATACATTTCATTATAACTATCTATTCTTAATATTCACATGCTAATTAACATTATTTCATTTGTTTAAATAAATAATAAATAAATAAACACTTTATAATCAAATAATTACACATATACTTAAATATATATAATGATATTAAATAACATTAAAATTATCCATATTTCCTTCATCTTAATATCAAAATTTAAAAAAAAAGAAACTATAAATATAATAATAATATTTATACATTACATATATAACATATATATTTATTAATAAATATTATATATGTAATATATAAATATATATTATATATGTAATATATAAATATATATTATATTTATAATTTAAAGCAATTTATATTAATCAAAATTTAATAAATATAAATTACATTTGGGCAGGGCCCGGTTGCTCACATAGTCGAACCCTCCATGGGAGGGCACGGCTGTGAAGGCAGCGCTGGGCGCTGCCCTCACAGCCAGCTCCCCCTTGGGGGTCGACTGTGGGGGTAGCCCCCTGCAGTAGCCTCCAACAAACTTTTTTTTTAATGAAATTTCACTATAATTTCATTCACTAAAAATTATTTCAGATTAAAATTTCCATGCGTTTTATTTTTTAAATGAAATCTGTGTACGGGTTTCTCATCCTTGATCTAAAATTTCATGAATTTCAACATAATTTTAATATATATATATATATATTAAATATCTAAAATAATCAAATACTGTGACTGTAAAAATATCAGACATAGGGATTTTTCTACAGAATAATTAAGAAATTTATCCGTTTAACCCTTTCTAAAGAAAATAATAATTTTCAATCAATTTCATCGCAGATTTGTAACAAATTATAAAATCCTTTTCTACAATTTTCACAAAGGATTTCAAAAGAATATTGTTTTGAATTCTTTTTTTTGCTTATCTAAGTTCTTGAAGATTCTTGCAAACAAATAACAAATATTAACAGAAGATCTTCCTCAAGCATTTGCCAAGAAGTTGCAATTTAAATAAATAGATTTTCTTTTCAAAAAACAAGAAACCAAACAACAAGAAAAATACCTATTAATAGTTTGCTGCATGTAGAAGAAATCCACTTGCCTGTAGCGTACTATTCCAAAATCTTCTTCAAAGGAAGTCCCAAAACCAAGAGAGCATTAACTAACCACCAAGATCCTCCAAGGGATCTTCCAAAAATATACAGTATTTCCAAAATATCAAAAACAAAGAAATTTTTACAAAACTCCAATATTTTTCCCGTGAGGAAATTGAACAACCTCTGTCATTTTCTAGATCCAATATTACCTTTGTAACAAATTTCCTCAACAAACATAATAATTGCACTGGCACACATGTCGAGAAGTGGTTGCAAAATATCTTCTCCACCACTTCTCGGCAATCTTGCCAAATATCAATTGCATGCAAATTTATTTTTTTAATTTAAATTTACAACCACTATTCAAATCTCATGCATTTTTTTTTATTATTAATTTTCTAATTTTCAAATACAATATAATTTACACACTTAATAATTTAATTTAATTAATTTATTTATTTAATTAAATTAGTTTAATCTTTTAAGATCAACCATTTAACCAAATAAACTAATTAATTAATTAAATAATTAAGCAACTAATCTCTTCCACAATTAAACATTAATTTAAATAACAATAATTTAAAACACAATAAACGATAATTAAAAATTAACCAAATTTACCTTTCAAGCAATTTATCCAAACAGAAGAATTCAAAACAATCATATGACTCTAAACTAAAACAGACAATGTACTAAGACTGGGATTATAGATTAGACTAGGGTGAACCAAACTACTATCTCCCAATCAACGTATTTGTTGAGTCTTGACACTCTCAGACCTGAGTACCTAGGTGGAGTCGATGTCATGTACCTGAAATTCTTGCAACCAAGGAATAACATGCATACATATATATATATATATAAAGCATTAAACAGACACACCGTGTGGAGAAAATCATGGATATCACAGGGCACTCGCAAGTGAGTGATGCGATTCTGTTCTCCACACCAATACATGTCACATCATATTGACGAAAGAAATAGCTGTTAGTCCATCATAAACATGTACATAGCAATATACAAATGAAAGTAAACATCTACGCTATCTCAAAGCATGTCTAATATCAATAATCACGAAACTATATATCATCATGTCATAGAATAAATCCACTATCACTCAAAACCAGCGATGAAAATATCCAAACAAAGTATCATAATCTAACAGTATGAAAACACAATAGTAGAAAACATAAGCATAAACAGAGGGGTACTACATCCTCCCCCCCTATGATCAAGCTTGCTCCTGAAAGCCTGCGAACAGATAGGGATAAATTTCCCTCATATGTGTCGCATCCTCCCAGGTAGTAGAAGCCTCATAGCTAGGATCCCATTGGACCCTCACCTGATCAACGTCTCAACCCCTAAGACCGAGTGTCTGGTGCTGCAGAATGGCCATGGGATCCAAAGCTAGCTGCCCATCCTCTACCTATAATGCATTCTAATCAAGTACATGAGATATGTTGGGATGATATTGTCTAAGAACTGATACATGAAAAACATCATGAATACGAGACAAACTGGGTAGTCAAGCAAGTTGATATGCCACGGGTCCAATTCTCTCTAAGATCTCGAATGGCCCAACGAAATGAGGTGCAAGCTTAGATCCTTTTCCGTAACGGATTGGACTCTTTTGCGGTCAAACTCGAAGAAACACTCTATCACCAACAGCAAACTATCGGTCTATCCTATGTGCATCAGCATATTTCTTTTGCCTATCCTGAGCTGCTATCAAATGCTCTCTAATACGGTCAACCTGTTGCTCCATGTCATGAAGCATCTTAGGTCCAAGTAATACTCTATGCTCAAGTCGATCCCAACTCAGAGGAGTTCGACAAGGACGACTGTATAATGCCTGAAATGGTGGCATACCTATGGAACTCTGATATCCGTTGTTGTAAGTGAATTCTACTAAGTACAGATAATCCTCCCAATGTGACTGTTGGTCCATAATGTACATCCTAAGCATATCCTCTAATATTTGGTTAACTCTTTCTGTTTGTCCATCGGTTTGAGGATGATATGTGGAACTTAAGTCCAATTGGGTACCTAAAGCATGTTGTAATGAAGTCCATAGGGCTGAAGTAAATACAGGATCTCTATCCAATATAATCCTACGAGGAATCCCATGCAATCTAACGATGTCCTCCATGAATATCCTAGCTACAAAAGAAGCATTGTATGATGAACGTACTAGTGAAAAGTGAGCTACTTTAGTCAATCGGTCAACAGTTACCATAATGGCATCATGTCGACGTGATGATGTAGGTAACCCTACAATAAAGTCAACGGATATAATATCCCATTTCCATTCATGAATGAGATGTGGATGCAATAATCTAGTAGGATGTTGATGCTCAGCTTTGACTCGCTGACATTCAAGACATCTCGATACGAAGTCAGCAATATCATGTTTCATACCAGGCCAGAAATATAGTTGCCAAAGATTGGCATGCATTTTCTTGACACCTGGATGAGCTAAGTATGGAGCTCGATGAGCTTCAGTCATAATTAATGTACGAAGACTCTCAACATGTGGTACATAAATACAAGCTAAATTCTGTAATATACCATCCGGTTCTAAGACATACCCTACAAATCGACCTTCTAAAGGTCTACCCGATACAATCTCCAACCTCACTTCCTGATATAATCTATCAGTAGGAAGTGCAGCTAATATTTTCCCTCTCAAATCTACTTCAAGAGTAGTAATAGAGATCTCATGACGATGATGACTAAGAGCGTTAGCCACTACGTTCTCTTTTCCTTGAACATATCTCACTTCAAAATCATACTCACACAAGAACTCCATCCACCGTCTTTGCCTAGCATTCAAGTTAGGTTGTGTAAAGATGTACTGCAAACTACGGTGATCAGTATGAAGTTCAAAATGATGACCTAATAGAAAATGCCTCCATTGCACTAATGCATGCACAACTACAACTAGTTCCAAATCATGGGTAGGATAGTTTAATTCGTGATCTTTGAGTTTGCGAGACTCATAAGCAACCACACGCCCATCTTGCATCAAAACTGCTCCCAAACCCTCTAAGGAAGCATTTGTGCATACTATGAAATCCTTAGTAGGATCAGGAATAATCAATATAGGTGCATTAGTCAACTTTTCTTTAAGTGTTTGAAAAGCCAACTGACATTGCTCTGTCTAAAAAAACTTCTTCCCTTTCCTTTGAAGATAAGTAATAGGATGACCGATTCTAGAAAATCCCTCTACAAAACATCTATAGTAACTAGCTAGACCCATAAAACTACAAACTTCACCTACATTAGTAGGCGCAGGACAATCTACAATAGCTTGGATCTTTGAAGGATCCACAACAATACCTTTACCAGATATCACATGTCCAAGATATTTAATCTCAGATTGAAAGAAGTCACACTTCTTTAGGTTTGCATACAGTTGATTTTCCCTTAAACACTGCAATACTTGTTTCAAGTGTTCTTCATGCTCCTTCATGTTCCTTGAATAAACTAAAATATCATCAAGAAATACCAGGACAAATCGATCAAGGTATGTACGAAATACACCATTCATTAAACTCATAAATACTGATGGTGCGTTCGTTGACCCAAATGGTACTACTGTGAATTTGTAGTTCCCATAACGAGTTCGAAAATCATTTTTATGTATATCTGCTTCAGCTATACGCAATTGATGATACCCAAACTTCAAATCAATTTTAGAGAACATATTAGCTCCCTTAATTTGATCAAAAATATCATCAATTCTAGGCAAAGGATAACGATTCTTAATCGTAACCTTGTTCAATTGACGATAGTCAATGCACAGCCTAAGAGATCCATCTTTCTTCTTTACGAAGATGACAGGTGCTCCCCAAGGGGAAACACTTGGATGAATAAATCCCTTTTCTAATAATTCCTCTAACTGAATAGGAAGTTCCTCTAACTCCTGAGTCATCATTCTATATGGAGCTCTAGATATAGGCTCAGCTCCAGGAACTAAGTCAACTCTAAAGTCAATATCCCTCTTCGGTGGCATTATAGGAATGTCATCAGGAAACACATCTGTGAATTCTCTAAGAATAGGATGATCATCAAGAGATACCTCTCGACTCTCACCCTCTTCCAAATCAGTAACTGTTGTTGCAAATAGTTGACATCCCTGATGAAGACATCTCTTTAATTCCATAGCAGATATCATTCGCAAAGAGATAGGCCTTTGAATACCTATGATTTCCACTTTCACACCTAAATCATTAATGCAACTAATTGTCTTAAATCGACAGTCAATTACAACATGATATGATGCTAACCAATCCATACCTAAAACTATATCATACGATCCTAAGGGTGTAACATATAAATCTACTAAGGTAGTTAACGTACCAATTTTAAGTTCACAATTATGTACTAAGTTTTCTACTACTACTTTCACCCCTAAGGTGAATTCAACTTGCCACTTACCACCTTGCTTTACCACCACAAGACCACAACGGTCAACAATGGTCAGCGAAATAAAGGATTCAATGGCTCCAAAATCAAAAAGAATGGAAACACTAACACCATGTAATTTACCTGAAGTCTCGACCACTGTGTTCTGGTGATTGGCTTGGTGGTCATTAACCACTGCGTATAATGTATGTGATCATCCTGCATCACCCACTATAGGCTCTAAAATTGTAGGTCACGGCCCAAAACCAGTAGAACCTCTCATTGGACACTGCCTAGCTATGTGTCCCTATTGCCCACATGAGTAACAACCTATGCCTGTGCCTCTACTGAATCCTCTACCACCCGATGGTGCATTGGATTGCTAGAAACTACCCCTACTGATAGTAGACTAAGCACTTTGCGCAGGCTAATCCTGCCTATTGCGCTTGTTGCGCCACCAGTTGTGACCCTTTCCAGTTTGAGGACTATTTTGTTGTTGTGGTTGAGGGTTATTGTTCTTTTGAGGTGTTTGTTGTTGTTGTTGTTGCCCACCCTTTGTGGGTGTCTATTGGTTCTTAGAGGAACCACCTGTCTGTACCTGTCCACCCCATGGACTAAAACCTACTATAGGAGCACTACCAATCTGCACTCCTGTGTGCCCTCCTAAAGCCATAATCAGGTTCTCCTCTACTATGTGAGCCTTCTCCACTGCAACTTCCATAGTTTTTGGCTAAAAAACTCGGACACCACCACTGATGTGGGCATTTAAGACCCTGATAAAGTGTTGTACTAGCATAGGCTCATCATCGCCAATACCAGCATACTGCTTAAGTTCATAGAACCTACGTTCGTATTGCTCTACAGAAAGAGATAACTAACATAGATCATGGAACTCATCAACTCTACACTGCCTCCAGTGTTGCAATAAGAACCGTGCTCTAAACCTCTCAAGAAACATCTCCCAAGACAGTGATCCAATATCCAAATGGAGCTTCTGCTCCTCTAGGCATCACCAAGTAGAGGCGAATCCTCTCAAGTGCATAATAGCACATATGGCATGGGTATTGCTACCGTACGGGTGCATGGAAAAGCATCTACCCAAATCCAATAGCCAGGTTTCAGCCTCTAAGCCACCTCCTGTACAATCAAAGGCGGGAGGACGTGCCCTCAATAAATCCCTCATGTGAACTGCAGTGATGTAGCATCCTGGTGTGCTATGTCATCTACTCTCCTAGGAGATCTATCTCTCTCTCTCTGACAACCTCCTGCTCATCTACCTGCCTAGGTCCAAGATGAGCTAGAACCTCCTCTAATAGTGGATGTATCTGAGAACCCTCTACTGATGACTATTCAAGATTTTGTCCCTCATTTCCCTGACCCAACTGTTCTTCCTGATCACTGTGATGAGGACTAGGAGGGGGAGTAACCTGAGGGATTGGCCCTCGGCCTCCACCTCGACCTCTACCATGACTTCTTCTTCCTCGCCTAGGCATGTTCCTACACATAACAATAATGAATCTTAGATACTATTCAACCAAGGCTAATAGTTGCGACACTCTGTACTAGGTCAACCTAATGGGCTCACAATTACCCAGAGCATCTAGTGTTTGTAAACCTGGCTCTGATACCAATCTGTAATGCCCCATCTTAATAACCTAAGAATGTTGCAATTGTGTTATAAAGGTGAAATATTTTTTTTTTTAAAAGTTTAATTATTAAGTTAATTAGTTGCATGCATTCATTAAGCTATGCGACGTTACACTACTTTGAGTTTCCATAAGTGACTTAAGTATTTCACATTGCACATATAAATTGATACATAAACATAAGATAAACATTGCATAATATTTGAAATTTCCATTCCTGATAACATAAAGTAAAAATTTGTTTCATACATTGCATTTGATAATATAAACAATACTCATCCATCTGATGAGGTAGTTCAATAATGATTACAATTACAAGTGTTCACCTCACAACATTTGAGGGATGTTTTACAATACAAATTTACAAAATTACACTGTAGAAGTATTCATAAGTTCCAAACATGAGCTCTCCATCCATGAAGCTCTCGATACCATGACCAAACTGGGGACCCAACAGAGTAAGGTGCACGTTCCACCCAACCATGTGGTACCCGTAGGTCCACCCCCCATGCTAGGAGATAGTAATAAGGTTACCTAGACCTAATCTACTAACCCTAGACTTAACTACATAACAAACTAATAGTTACATTGCTTCCAAATTTTTGATAATTGAATTTGCTACATACACAAGGTTAACTGTTACTTTAGGTGGAGTGTCATCACAATATCGCAAAGGTTACCCTGGTGTTTCTTCCTAGGTTTCGGCCCCCAATCCTTAGGTTACCCTAGTAACCTCTTACAAAACCCAGCCCCATTGCTAATCATTGCAGAATCAAATGTATTTTGAAGAAACAAGACACCGATTTGCCATTCCAGGCCTTCTCATCTTATACTCATGGCTGAAGTAGCTCAAGAGTCAATAAGTGAGGCATAACATCTTATTAAGAGTTTTAATCTAACTACTATGTTTTTAGTTGTCACTGAATTACTAAATCTTTGTAAGTTACCCTGACACCACTTTGTGTGTCGGCCCTTACAAAAAGCCACTCCCCTAAACATAACATGGAAAACTAAGGTTTCTGACTAAAGTTTACAAAGTGTACAAATAACCAAATTCAGTATAAAAGACCAAACGTGTTATAACAAACATCAAGTCATTGATCATAAAATAGGTGTCAATACACCATACAAACCCATGTACACACCCTTAGTTAACACATGAACTCTACTTAGATAATCACAATTCCCATTAAACAATTGGTCTGGAAGACTTGAACAACTACGACACTCCCAAATTAACCAATAAATTATAAAGCAACTTGAAACAAATTCACATCTACAATTTGGATTTACTAAATCCATTCAAACAAGAACTAGAAGTTTAATGTTAACCAACTGATACAAAATTTATCTTCCTTTTAAAATGAAAATTAAATCTACGATTATCCCAATATCACATTCATATTTAATAATGAAATTATATTTACTCTTCAAAATACATTTCATTATAACTATCTATTCTTAATATTCACATGCTAATTAACATTATTTCATTTGTTTAAATAAATAATAAATAAAAAAACACTTTATAATAAAATAATTACACATATACTTAAATATATATAATGATATTAAATAACATTAAAATTATCCATATTTCCTTCATCTTAATATCAAAATTAAAAAAAATAAATATAAATATAAATATAATAATAATATTTATACATTACATATATAACATATATATTTATTAATATATATTTTATATATAATATATAAATATATATTATATTTATAATTTAAAGCAATTTAAATTAATCAAAATTAATAAATATAAATTATAGTTGAGCAGGGCGGGCCCTACTGCTCACACAGTGAACCCTCCATGGGAGGGCACGGCTGTGCAGGCATCACCGGCGCTGCCTATGAAGGCAGCGTTGGGCGCTGTCCTCACAGCTGACTCCCCCGTGGGGGTCGACCGTGGGGGTAGCCCACTGCAGCAGCCTCCAACAAACTTTTTTTTTAATGAAATTTCACTATAATTTCATTTACTAAAAAATATTTCGGATTAAAATTTCTGTGTGTTTTTTTTTAAAAAGGAAATCCGCGTACATGTTTCTCATCCTTGATCTAAAATTTCATGAATTTCAACATAATATATATATATTAAATATCTACAATAATCAAATACTGTGACTGTAAAAATATCAGACATAGGGATTCTTCTATAGAATAATTAAGAAATTTATCTGTTTAACCCTTTCTAAAGAAAATAAGAATTTTCAATCAATTTCATAGGAGATTTGTAACAAATTATAAAATCCTTTTCTACAATTTTCACAGAGGATTTCAAAAGAATTTTGTTTTGAATTCTTTTTTTTGCTTATCTAAGTTCTTGAAGATTCTTGCAAACAAATAACAGATATTAACAGAAGATCTTCCTCAAGCATTTGCCAAGAAGTTGCAATTTAAATAAATAGATTTTCTTTTCAAAAAACAAGAAAACAAACAACAAGAAAAATACATGTTAATAGTTTGTTGCCTGTAGAAGAAATCCACTTGCCTGTAGCATACTATTCCAAAATCTTCTTCAAAGGAAGTCCCAAAACCAAGAGAGCATTAACTAACCACCAAGATCTTCCAAGGGATCTTCCACAAATATACAGTATTTCCAAAATATCAAAAACAGAGAAATTTTTACAAAACTCCAATATTTTTCCCGTGAGGAAATTGAATAACCTCTGTCATTTTCTAGATCCAATATTACCTCCGTAACAAATTTCCTCAACAAACATAATAATTACACTGGCACACATGTCAAGAAGTGGTTGCAAAATATCTTCTCCACCACTTCTCGGCAATCTTGCCAAATCCCAATTGCATGCAATTTTTTTTTTAATTTAAATTTACAACCACTATTCAAATCTCATGCATTTTTTTTAATTAATTTTCTAATTTTGAAATACAATATAATTTACACACTTAATAATTTAATTTAATTTATTTATTTATTTAATTAAATTAGTTTAATCTTTTAAGATCAACCATTTAACCAAATAAGCTAATTAATTAATTAAATAATTAAGCAACTAATCTCTTCCACAATTAAACATTAATTTAAATAACAATAATTTAAAACACAATAAACTGTCATTAAAAATTAACCAAATTTACCTTTCAAGCAATTTATCCAAACAGAAGAATTCAAAACAATCCTATGACTCTGAACTAAAACAAACGATGTACTAAGACCGAGATTATAGATTAGACTAGGGTGAACCAAACTACTATCTCCCAATCAACGTATCTATTGAGTCTTGACATGCTCAAACCTGAGTACCCAGGTGGAGTCAATGTCATGTACCTGCAATTCCTGCAACCAAGCAATAACATGCATACATATATATATATATATAAAGCATTAAACAGACACACCGTGTGGAGAAAATCAAAGATATCACAGGGCACTCACAAGCGAGTGATGCAATTCCGTTCTCCACACCAATACACGTCACATCAGACTGACGAAAGAAATAGCTGTTAGTCCATCATAAACATGTACATAGCAATATACAACTGAAAGTAAACATCTACGCTATCTCAAAGCATGTCTAAAATCAATAATCACCAAACAATATATCACCATGTCACAGAATAAATCCACTATCGCTCAAAACCAACGATGAAAATATCCAAACAAAGTATCATAATCTAACAGTATGAAAACACAACAGCAGAAAACATAAGCATAAATGAAGGGGTACTACATCTTCAACCACATATATGCTAATAGAATCATTCCACATCATAACCAACTGTTTACTGTCAATTCCAAGTCACTAATAATTGAAGTGAAGTCACATGTGTGTTGAGTCTCATACAAACTGATACAAATATTAGAATCAAAACATAATCAACAATATTGATCCTTAATATTATCAACATTGTTGGGACTTTTAAAAAGTCTATTCCATTGAAATTCAACCAATGCCTATATCACATGCTTAGTATACTTGATACTCATTAGGAGTATAAAGTAAAAAGAAAAAAAATTACAAGAGATGTCAACCAAGTAAAACATGATATAAACACCTTTCCAAATGTATATTCCAATGGAAGTCAATAATAAACCAAAATCCTTATAACCATATCAAATACCGATGCAATGTGATCAAATGTCAAACAATAATAATGATGTTCAATACCAGATCACTTTACAAAGTGATTGACCACAATGAAACAATGTCATAACTTGGATGTTTTGTGCAAACATAAGATGTGTCACTCATATATCATTTGATCTGTCAGCTCAAGAAAAATGCATCAATGTATAAACAAATGTATACCTCAAATGTATTTTCTAGTATGTGTAATTTATTGCACATAGTGTCTAAGAAAATTTCATCATGTATACCATGTCAAACATTAACACCCATGTACCTGATCTATGAATTGAAATCATGAAAAGGATAAATTTGACTTGTACCACCTTGTTAAAATAATGATAATAATATAAGTAACTAACATGGATCAAAAACTAAAGCATGGAAATTTGAAACTTGTAATTGCATGCCATGATCCAAGTGTAAAGACCATGTGAACCAAATATAATCATCATGTATCAAAAAAAGTTGAGAATGCATCCTATCAACATCCACAAAGAATATCATCACATTCATATCAACAAACCAAAAACAACAGAGAGCCAACAAACTCCCCCTTTGTCCTTGATAGAAAAACACATATCATCTCTCCCCCTTTTTTCCTCAATGATAAAGAATGAAAGAAGAGAATGTGAGATTCCAAGAAGATAAACATTTGAGAATCCAACAAATTATCCAACACAAAAATCCACTGCAAGTAGATAAATATAGGAGCAAATCAAATATGCAAAAGAGATGTGAATGAAAGATATAGAAACAAGCTCCCCCGACTACTATTTTTCACCAAGAACCAATAGAGCTTTGTCACACCTCTGTCCAAGAACACCAATCTCACATCCAAATCCTTTGGCCATGTACATTGTGAAAAAAACATTGAATCAATAACATCATGAAGCTGCCACTTGCACATTTGATCATTTGATACTAGCACCACCTCTAGATCATATGACTGTCATAAATCATCAATAATCCTGAAAACTATCCTTTAGAATCAATGTAAAAACAAGTAATTTTGAGCTGTCAAATAACTCAGTTTGTGAACTATAAAGAAACACTAGAAATTATACCACTGAAATTCATCAAGCACATTAGATTTTTATGCATTATTTATTATCATTTGTGCTAAGCAAAGCAAGTTTCTCCACTAATGCTTTGATATCTGCAAAAACATTAAAATTGTAACTACTCATGACTTCATCACTATACCACTATTTAACATAAATTTATTCCTCTAACTGATATGCATCTTAGGAAAATCATAATCATAAGATCTATGTTCCTTTACTATAACCTTCAATTATCATGCATTCATCCTCGAAATCACCATCCTTGACACTGTGAGATTCAACTATGACAAGGACATTTTTATGAAAGCCATTAAAGCATAACTCTATTTTTTTCTTGATAGCATATGAAGAGAGCAACTTCTAAAAATATGAAAGCATAACAAAGTTAGAAATTAATAAAAATGTACCACTCATGCTATTTAGCAAGAAATATTTTAGATACATGACAACAACATGTCAACTAGAAATTGCAACTCCAAAAAGAAAAAAAAATGAGATAACCGAGATCTTCTATTTTATACCATCCTCTTGGATACCAAAGAATATAAGGGTGATATTGAACTATTTCACCACTATCATGCAAAAACAAGCCTTAAAGTAGATATTCATTCACTTCTGATGTAGGAGCATCTAGTGGTGTAAGGGCAATCTTGCATCACCAAAAAATAGTTAAATTTCAAGTTTCT
This sequence comes from Sequoia sempervirens, assembly GCA_007258455.2. Classification (NCBI taxonomy): domain Eukaryota; kingdom Viridiplantae; phylum Streptophyta; class Pinopsida; order Cupressales; family Cupressaceae; genus Sequoia; species Sequoia sempervirens. Next base: position 152,126,951 of record VDFB02026320.1, read on the forward strand.
CAGTTTTTAGATGTTTTTACATTTTTGGATACCCTTTTCATCATAATGAAATTACCAATTTATAGTTTTTATTTTTTATTCCTGGGTTGAAAGATATTCCAATTTTAGTTTCCTAGATTTGCACCTAAAAATCTTCCAAGTTAGATTTGAGGCACTTAGAATTCTTGGAACAGCCCCGAAACTTGCCAAAATTTGCATAGCAAATTTTGAGTGCGTTATTGACTTCGAGAGCTTTCCAACGGTTCAAATGGTTCATGAATTGGAGTCTCATATCAAAAGTTATGGCCCCAGGAAGTTGGCACACTTTCTAGAAGATACAATTGCAAATGTTCTTTTGAAATTTGAACTTCAAGTTGTAATTTTTTGGGGCCAAACCACATAAACTCAAATTTGAATGTTGTTTTGGCTCCAAACTAAAGAGGAGCTCTATTTATGGGCTGGTTTCTAATTTTTGGGTAACTTTTTGGGGACAAGCTCGCATATTGCGAAAGGGTGATTCTATAGCTTTCTATAACTTGCATGTGTTGAAGAACTTGGGGATTTGATATCCACTCCATGTAAGAAGCTCCATTTTCTAAATAGTAAAATTATTCTCTTGTTTGTGTGTTATTTTCTAAGTCTCGGGCTATGCCCTCATCAAGTAGTATTAGAGTAAGGTTTTTTTGAG